>OZ010573.1:78378406-78408406 GCA_963932145.1 Acanthosepion lycidas | reverse complement strand
CACCAATTGTAGAATGTCTTTCGACGGTTGTTATCAGCAAGGAGTGGAGGAACTATTTAGTATTTAATTTATGTCATCTTATTTCTTATTTATCGAAATCGTGAACAATGGATTCATTATCACAGCTTATCGTATTCTGTTCTTTTTGCTTGATCTTGTTTTCTTACTGTCATTACACTTCCCTTTTTCCTTTTCTTCTCTCTACTTCTCCACTAATAAACATAACAATATTTATAATAATAGCAACAACAATAATAATAATAATTTTATTATTATTATTATTATTATTATTATTATTATTATCCAATAATTTTACGGTCTTTCAATGTTTCAGTTGTCAACATCTTCATAATGTATATGTACATCGTTTTCCTCTTCAATAATATAGGTAGATATATAAGTATTTTTATATCTCTTAAATCTTTATATCTATTATTTTTGTTACATATTCTCTAATTATTAGTACCCATATGATTTGAAACAACATTGATATTATCACTAATATCACGTCATCTGTATAAAAATGTACCTTATAACAATGTATTTATTATTTTTACTCTGGATATCATAACCAATTATACAATTATAAGCCATCATCATTAATAAATAATTATTAATATCATAGTTATTACACTCCAACCAAAAACTCTCCTCTCTCTCTCTGTCTCTGTGTTTCTCTCTCTCTGTCTCTGTTTCTGTCTCTCTCTCTGCTCCTCATGAATCTTCAGATTGAGGCTGATTATAGCGTTTCACAACTTTATCTATTTTGTCGCTTTTAGAGATCATTCGTCCTATATATTTCATCTGTTTTCTTTTTAAATATATTAATTTTCACTAAATTGTTAAGTATTATTATACACTGTTTTGGTAGACTCTTTCCATAATAATTGTTGATCCATCAGCAGTTGATCTAGAGAAATGAATAGTCATATTGTTTGTCTGAAAGAAGGTTCTGTATTGTGAGATGTTTAATTAATTCAGCATTGATTATTGATTCTAGTAGTTTACCAAAACAAGTAGAATGCTAATAGTGGGAAGGCTCGGACAGTTCACCACATTTCTTAATAACTGGAATAACAAATGAGGATTTCCAACAAAGTGCAAAACATTAGGTAGCGCGTCTCTTATTATACAGGAGCCAGTTCGGGAGCACATATCATAAGGACTATTACATGGGTACCATCAAGTCCATATGTTTTTCTGGGGATACAGATTATAGATTATAGCAGAAACTACAGAATGGGGTTATATACTAATCACTCAACAGGGACTCAGTTCTAAGTGAAAAGTTAGACAAGGATTTTTCCAAATAAATCAAGAGCAAAATTTAAGCAGAATTTACGGATGAAACATTAATTTTTATCAAAAGAATGTTAACACCCTCAATGACGAGAAATAGAAAACTTATCTTATTTAATACACTATTACAGCGCCTCCCATAATCACAATAAAGTTGTTAGATTCAATACGGTGCCTCATTTTCTCAGTAAACAAATTACGTGCAACCACGAATAGGCGTAATAGGAATTCTCACTATGGTATAGCCGGTTGTTTTTGTGGGTTATAGCGGCAGAGTATGCTGCTGCGAACTAAGGAAAAGATTGAGGTTTCACTTGGTATTTCCGAGAGGGAATGAATCCATCTATCTAAAATTATTTTCTATCACTCTCTTTTAGAATAGCACGTGCTCTGCAGCTGACAGAATAAACTAAACTAAAAGTTACTAAGTTAAATTTAATGTAGCTTCTTTGTAAAAGCAAGAATATTCCATTCCTAGCAGAATGCAAATACAAAACAATGCCATATTTGGTGATCCTCTGTGTAAAAGATTTGGCCTGCAATATTGTAATTCAATTCAAAGCTTATGCCCAGGATGCTCTGACTACAAAACCATAATGATCTTATTAGACAGGATAACACTATATGCAAATATAATTCACTATATTTTATTTGTTTTTGTTTTTTAAGAAAAGTCTAAAATGTTTGTAAATTGAAGGTACTTGTGCCTACCGATAAAATACAAAGGGTTAGTGAAAAGTCCTGAAGAGCGCTCTCATTTCTCTTTTCCTGTTAGAAAATATCTCGTATTCGGCCTTGTAATCCCGCTTCTACTCGTTCCACTTAGGCAAAGTATATTAATTTCACTGATTAACCTAACCATTTTGTGCTGAGGGGACGCAAAACCAGGGGAGAAAAGTCAGAATAACAGATTTGCGATGAAGAAGAATGAAAGAATCAAGTGCATATGTTAGTCTCTGAATAAATCCTTACTATGCCTCGCATATAAATGAACATACGATGAGAACCTTGATCAGTATTAAGTATTCAACATTCTACTAGAAGTTTATAATTCGGGAAAATGGTCAAATACAGAGAATTTCTGGTGATATTGCACACGTGCACGTACAAACACAAATAGGCACATGTTCATCAATTTGTAGTAACAAATATGCATGCCTAAATGTTAGGAAAATTACGTATTATTATATGATATTTGCAGGCCCTAGCAAATGTTAGTAGTCTATATGTTTGCAAAATCTTTGACATTCGTCCATTTAAAGCTGTATTTTTACTATACTTTTTCCATGTGCGTAAGTTAACGTACGCACATGGAAATAAACATATACCTACGTATATCGGTTCTTACAACTAATGCAGGGAAAATGCATAAGTGTCTCTCGCAAAAATATTATTAGATGATAAACCTAGGGACAGGTATGGTTTCAGATATTCAAACATTATTACTAATAGCCCAATAAACTCCAACAATATATAACAATGGAACATTAGAGTAGTAATCAATATTTTTGAAGGCAAAACATGAACAAAATTTTTATTTTGCACTAAACATTTATTTTTCAACATAATGTTTTTCTTTGTCGATGCACTTAATAATAACATCGATCGAATATTACGTAGTGAATTTTAGAATTTTGTTAATAACAACGTGCCAGGTTACAGGTTATTGATCCAGGTTCGTATATTTATGTGTACCTGTGTGTACGCGTACTTGCATAATTATACATTTATATATCAACTGCATAACTAATAATATTACTTTTGGTTGCGTATTGGTAATGTTTAGATTATATATTCACTATATATGTGTGTGTGAAAAATGTAATATAATATATACAGATATATATGTGTGTGTGTATGTCTGTCTGTGTGTGTGTGTGAAAAACTTCAAAACAATTCGACGTACCCAAGGTAGAAACTGAATGGTCAAAAGAAGAGCTTTTTTTTAATGAAAACCGCAGGGAAATTAAATTTACTCTCACCTCTCACCTCTTTCTAATGATTAAAACTCGATAAAATTTAATAAATAAGCATTACAGTGAAGATGTAATGAAAACCGAGAAAATGTCAATTTTTTTAAAATAAGAAGTGAAGAAAATAGAAAATTAAAAATGTAGTAAAATCTAAAATAAAAAGTAAATAAAATATAAAATCACTATTTGTATAAAAAAAAAAACGAAGCAGGACAAAGCAAACAAACGACATTTCAAATATTATGATAAAAAGGATATAATTTTTTCTACAATTGTTAAAATGTGAGAATTACATTTTTTTGCATACTACATGATAAAGATTATTAAAGTATAAAATAAAATAATATTGTAATATATATAAACAAATGCCAAAAAAGAATTCGATCGGAGATGCTTACTTTACAACCTTTCCACATTGATAGCAAAAATACCAAATTATATTCAGTGATATTCATTTATAATTTTAATTCAATATCAAATATAGTTTGTACGATTCATATTTCATTTAAAATTAAGCAAGTTTCATTTCGATTAACATTTTAAAATCAAGCAATTTTTATACCTGGCTAGAATATCTTATCGCCACTAGCGCGTTAGTGATAAACAAGCAAATTACAAGAATATGAATTAGTGAATGCGAACCATTATGTTATAAAACGACCGGAAGGCATATTCAGGTTTGTTTAACATTTTACAGCGGTCGTATTTTCACGGAATCTGCTTGATCCGAACTATGACCCCGCCACCAAGAATTCAATTGGAGTCTTTCATGAGAGCCAGGTTTTTGGATGTCCTTAGAGAGTAATTCAATCACAATGAATCTCTCCTCATTTCCAGACAGTTAATTCTTATTCTTAAATAATTAATGCTTATTTTCTTCTTTCTCTCTCTTTTTTTCACTCTCTGCCCTTCTTTTGCTTCATTTACTCTTCATGTTTTTGCATCTTCATTAATTCATCATTTTTCTCACAATATTAATTAATTTTTTAACCTCTCTCTTAAATTCTTCTTCTGCTTCCATTTATCTTTCGAGAACTTGTTTTACTTTTCTCATTATTTTTCTAAGTTATTCCTTTCTTTCTAGCTTTCTGTCTTAACTTTACTGTTTTCTCTCTTTGCTTTCTTTTCCTTCGTCTATCAACATATTTCTCTATTTCATATTTTACTTATTTGTTTGTCACCATTAGAGAGTTTGTCAGTGTAATCTGTTGAATTGACATTTTAGTGATCAGAAATGTTCTAATCGACCATTAGTTTTTGAAATATGCGAGAAATGAACTATCATTTGCTATAGTTTAGCGACAAGCCTCAGTTTTTCTAAACTTAATCTAATCTAAACCATTCAGCATTTTCCTTTCTTAAGGAAAATACAATGGAAGAATTGAATGATTTCAGTCAGTTCATGTTTCGTATCTCTATATTTTATTTACACGATTTTCATTCGGACTCTTGTTTTTTTTTTGTTGTTGTTATCACAACGTTTCAGGCGTTGGGCTCACCAGCTTATATTTTACGTCCACTCGAGCTTATTTTTTATTGCTCTCGCTAACCTCGTTCTATAAGTCTATTTTCATTGTATTACTTTGCATTTTAGCTGTAGTTTTCATCTTCAACTTTCTGCTTATCTCCATGCCGTATACATCTTCAGTTGTGCCTAACTTTCTCTATCAAAAATATTTATTCCAACTCTAAAGCGCTTAAATGTGTTTTAACTTCTTGTATTCTCATATTTTTAGTATATTTGTAATGATTCAGATTCCAAGTCTTATTCGGCTGTTGTAATATTTTGGATCTTTGTACAATAATTCAATTTTATTTGTTTTACTTGTTCTGTTTATCATTATTTACATTCTAGGATGTATATGCTATAATATAGATAAATATACTTAGTAATTAGTTACATAATTCATATTCGAACTAATGTCCCCATCTTTATTGTTTGTCACCATCTTTGTTCTTATTATCTCAATGTTTCAGCCGTTGCCCTCCAGTTTTCTTCACATATTTGTTGGTCTGGGTAACCTTAAGAGAATATATTTAATCTATTGGTGTACATCTTTCTTGTCCATGTCTAGGGATATCTCGTCTTGTTCTTATTTAGTAGTGTTCAAGTAGAGTACAAACTGAGCAGTACAACAGCTAAAATGTTCTGATAATAACAGTAATGATGAGGACATCAGTCCGAAGGTAAATAAATTAAATAATGATAACTCCACTTCTCAAAATCTCAAACGCATTTTGTAACGAACATTCTTTTGCGACAAATTATATGCTATTGTGCTCAGAAGTTACAAAACTGATATCTTATAATACTATGTGTTCGATATTTAGAGTGTCGAGATAGAATATTTATATTTCCTGTTGACATTTTTTATTTAGTTATATCCAAAAGAGTGCAGTTAAATGTAATATTTTGTTTTATTTTAAAATTTAAGACCACTAAGTATAGGTTATTTATGTTCAGTTATTCAAACGGTAAATAAAAAAAAAACTATAATTTGTTTTTTTTGTTTTTTTCTTTAGCATTTGAACAACTGAATAAAATAGTTATTTTTAGTATCTAAAATCTTGTTTCCTTTACATCATTTTTCAAACCCTCCTTCTTTTACATGTAGCCTTGGGTGAGTGGAAAAGCCATAGATATAAAGAATTATCAAGTTATATAAACGTAATCAGGAATCCCCAACTTAAATAGAAACCAAAGATTTCCTCTTTTTAAAAACAGTCTCCGTAGTGTATGACAAATCCACAAAACCAGGATTGACGATTTTCGACTTATAGTTATCTTTATTCTGAATTTGATTTGTTGAACAGATACTTTATTTTTTCTTTCTTAACATCTGTTTTCTTTGTATATATTGACTTTATTTCTCTTCTTTTTTCATTTACTCTTTATTAACTTTCCATTTCTTTTGCTTTTTAGCAATATTGATTTTCATGTTCCTCCTAAATTTTCTGCCAGCTTTTCCATTTCTTCTTAACTATCATTTTTTTCGTATCATTCTTCAAATTATTTCGAAAATTTCTTCTAGATATTTCCTTTTGTCTTTATTGATATTTTTAAATGTTTCTTTTTCTTCTAATATTTTTCATTAAAATATATTTCACGCAGGTTCTTTCTCTTATATTAATTAACCTGCTTACATCAACATTTTAAATCACAAAGTTCACAAAGCAGACTGTTTTTAAAAATGTGAACTGTTCTTTGTTCAGTTCTATTTTTTCTGATAAATATTTATTATTTCAAGCTCATTTTGATTTTCATTCATGATTCTATTTTTCTTTTAATATCATGAATTTTTCATAATTTCTCAAAAAAAAAAATTGTGAGTGATACACTTTTAAAATACACATTTTATTTTGTTTTTATAACAATAGAAAAATTCTTGTAGTAAAAATCAATTATGAGATTTAAGCATGTATTTTATCCAGTTTGTTAGTACGTTAATATTTTATGCAACGTAGGCTGCAGTGAATAGTCCCAACAACTTATTCGCCTTCCTCTTTTTCTTCATATATCCACTTCATTTTTCTTTTTTTTTATTATTTTGTCAGTTTGTTTAATCTTCTTTCTCTTTTCCATTTTTACGTAACTCTTGCCCAACTTGATTAAGTTTTCTGTTTTACAGGGTTATGATATGCATTTCTCTCTTTTTCTTAATCATTCTTCATATTGTACAATCCACCTATTCTTTTTCTTGTTGAATATTTATTTCTCTTCCATTTGTGTCATTATTATCCTCGTTTTCTCACCCACCTATTTACCTACAGCTTCCTCTTTATTCTCAAACTCCAAAGTCGAAATGTGTTGTCACGGCCCAGACAAGTCTTGATGATCCGTTCCAGCGTACCATCCATGACCCCACCTGATCACTGCTCTGACCTTTTCGTTGAATTCAATTACCACAGGGGAACATCCACCATATACATCTCTACCCACCCAAGTTTTCAAACTCTGTCAGTCACCTTTTCTGCTACCCCTGCCATAATTCAATACTCACAAGTAATTAATACCCTGAGTAAATGGTGTTCTCAAAATTAATTATCGATCGACAATAATCTTTGCTCTTCACTTTTTCTTTATAATTCTAATTCTTCTTCGTCTTGACAATCTCAGCTGTCCTTCTGTTTATTTATTTCTACTTTCTTCCTCCGAATGATTTTATTTCATGCGCATTCTTGCGATGTTGCCTCTTTGTTCTCGATCCGATTTTCTCTCGGAGTCGGAGGAAAATCTCTACTTTTTGGCATCGACTCATATTTTAGAAAAATTTACAAACTAATCGGTACGTACACTTTGCACAAACCCTAAACTATATCATGTAGAGAAAAATTAATATTGAAAATAGTCAACCAATGCACATAAAAGTTAAGCATGAATACAATAATGCACATAATGATGTTAGTGTAACGAGTAAAATTTCAGGCAGCTTAACCCAGCCTTACCAAAAAGACGGTTGAAAAACGAGGTATTTTTCATTTTCACATTAGAATTTTCCCAGTAGCTGCTAAAGCTGTTGCGTATATGACGTTGTTAACTTCTGTCATGTATCCCAGTGGTTTAACCATTAGCAGTGTTTCCAGAGCAGCGTTGTGTATTGTACAATATGCTTATTGAACTTCGTCATATGAATTTTTGACACTCTATGCATATATATGTGCATACGAATAGGTATTTAAATGTATAAACTTCTTAATAGATGACAGAGATACACATTGAGAAAAAAATCAAATGCACACACGAAAAATAAAATGCATAGGAGCTCATATCTGTGTTGAACATTACTTATTCAGTTTTCTACAGACGACTTTTAGAAACTTCTTAAAATGTTCACTCGACCTTTTGATTTGTTCTTGACATTTTTCTTTGTGAAAAATATTAGTATAACTCGAGACAGAAACTTTTACCATCAGCATCATCATCATCAGCAGCATCAGAAGCAGCATCATCAACAACAGCATCATCATCATCATCTCTACAGCCACTATCATCACTATCATCTCCACCCCTTCCAAAACTATGATCATTTAGTGTTAGAGTTATTTAAAATAATGTCATAATTATTATTTTTATGTTATTGCCACCTTATCTGTTTTCATTAAAGTTATGGGTTTGAAAATTCCAACGTAATTATACTCTTTTCAGCTTTCATCTAAAATATATCTATATTTTTCTTTGCTTTTATTTTATTCATATTTTCTTCTTATCTTTCTTGCTTTCCGTTTAGTTCATTTCTTTCTTCACACATTTCAGTTACTTTTCTTTCTATTTCTTTCTTCTGTTATTGACCTAACTAAAATTGAAAATCAAATATACAATATTTCTAATATGTATTTACTGCCTCTTTAACTACAGGAAAAAATAATAATAAACCTATCATACATTTTTGTTTACTCCTCGGCATAATGTATCTCTGTTGATGCGTGTATATATATATATATATATATATATATATATATATATATATATATATATATATATATGTATGTGTGTGTGATTGTCTATGTGCTTGCGTGTGTATTCACAAGGGTAGAATTTTTTGCATATGTCTACAGGTGTACTAATCTGAGAATGTTCTGCTTTTTGACTGACTTCTCTTTGACTTAAAATTTAAAATCTTACTGGCTATCAGGTTGAGAAATGACCCGATTTTTTTTCCTTTTCCTTTTTACATTTTTCCTTTTCTTTGACTTTATTTAACTTTAATTCTTTCATTTTAATTTTTTCACTTTACTCTCCCTTCTGTTTTTTTTGTTTTTTTTTTTGTGGAATATCCCTCAATGTTAAAGCATGATATTCCACCGGACAGTGATCACTAAGACTTAAAACTTAGTATAATCAGTGCCATGTCTATACTCATATGCTACCCCAGTGAATAAAATACTCAGTTATGAATTATGGTACCGCGAGGCGGTGTAAAGTTTCGCAAGCTTGTTTCGATAGAACATTTACGACTGGGTAGTGAGTTCGATCGTCACTGGGTGCCCCATACTTTCGGCCTTGTGCCACATCTAAGCTACGCATGGAAAATCACAACTCAGTTATGAATTCTTTAACTGTGGATATATGAATATAATCCCATCTATATTATCTCATGGGTTGGACGAACTCTCTGGTCTTCTTCGATTGTCATCCTAGAGCTGGTAACTAGACCAAAATTTCCCTTTGGCGGTCAGGATTAAAACATAAAATTCTACGAATTTCAATGATTAAAAATAGATTTTCATATCGGACTGGCCGTCACCCGGGTCAACAAGGACCGCGTACCTGAGAGAAAACCAGTATGGGACCGAAAGATCTGTCACTAGAACATACTCTTCCAAAAAGGTAGAGACACCAGGTCACCAAACCTAGACTCTTCCCAACCTTGGACTAAGTTTCTCAATGCCAAATCATCTCATAAAAAGAAAACGAATGAAATGGTCTCGCGAAGAGTATCAACATGTCATGACATTGTTCTTCACTGCACTCGAAAAGTCAGCAAAGAACACCATGAATCAAACATACCAAATGTGGAGAACTATGGTAGCCAATGTTTGCAGGGACATTGTGCGAAACAAAAGACTCGCAAATGCAGAAATAGATAAGATAAAATTAGATATAAGACAGAATACTATAACCTATCGCTCAAACTGTAAAGAGATGAAAGCAGAAATAAGTAATATGACAGAGGATGAGGTAAAAACTATAAAAAAAAACGAAATACGAAATACCCCCCCCCCAGAAATAAAATTGAAGAATCTACCTGTGACATAATCTACAGTTATCCAGCCGATGTCACTAAAAATGACTCTAAATACATTAAGTTAAAATTCTTTGAAAACCACGGAGCTGAAATCACCGAAGTGAAAAGCCACTTCATCCAAATACTCAGCAGAGTAAGTCCAACACAATTGTCAGACAGAGACCAGCTCCCAAAAATTCATATGACGAAGTCCAATAAGCATATTGTGCAAATATACAACGCTGCTCTGGAAACACTGCTAACGGATAAACCACTGGGATACATCACAGAAGTTAACAACGTCACACACGCAACAGCTTTAGCAGCTACTGGGAAGCTTCGGTGCAAGACAATGAAAAAAATTAACAGACATAGAGTGCCAGCTTGGAAGGCAAAAATGATAGAAGAAATAAAGGAAATCATATCTTAGCTTTTTCTATATTAGATTATATTCACTAGAAAACCAAATATCTCAACACGCAAGTGAAAGAAGATCAAGTGGAAATATAAAATTAAATCCCTAACTAAAATTCCATCAACCAAGGAAATGCTGAAACAGAAACTTCAGATAAAGTCACAGAGAACAAGAACATACGAAAAATGTTGTAGGTTATATCGCCAAAATAAAATATTCCGAACGGACCTTAAGAAATTTTACAGAGAAATTGGAAAAGCAGTTGTACATATCAAAAAGCCATCATCTATTGATAATGTGCAAACATTTTGGGAGAATATGTGGCGCAGCCCAAAGGAATATAACCCAAATGCAGAATGGATCCAGCGTAAGAAGAACGAATGCTGGATAAAACTCTGCAAAAGTGGGAAAATATAACCACAAATAATGTTAGGCAAACTCTAACAAAATTCCAAAAATGGAAAAACTCCAGTAAATGACAAGGTGCCTAATTTCTAGATTTTCCATCTCTCATCAATCCAAAAACCCTTGCAAAAACACTATCAATGCTTGTAAATAATCCCAATGAAATGCCAGAATGGATTACTGAAGGTATTACATATCGCATGATAAAAACAAGTGAAACAGATGATCCGAAAAATTATAGGCCAATAACATGTCTCTCCTCCACGTACAAGTTGATGACGTCTGCCCTAACGAACCGTACTTACTCTTTTTTCGAAGCAGACAACATTCTTCCACTGGAACAGAAGGGACGCTGGAGAGGTTCATATGATTGCAAATATCAACTACTGATAAACAAAGTGATCCTGGATAATTACAGGAGACGATGTAAAAATCGCGTGGATTGATGATAGTAAAGCCTTTGATAGTGTGCCACATACTTTGATCCTTAAAACTTTGAAAATGTACAAAGCCTCCCCTGTGGTAGTAAATTTCTTTAAGCACAGTATGGGAATGAAGAACACCACACTATGCCTACATCACACCAGAGGCACTGCCATCCCCAGCCATCTGAATATCGGACGTGGTATCTTTCAAGGAGACACCTTGTCACCCCTTTTGTTTTGTTTGTCCTTACGCATGAACTAAGCAACAATAGCTACGGTTACAACCTAAACAAAAAAGTACTTAATCACCTACTCTACATGGATGATATCAAAAACTTTGCCACAATGACGACAATTATCTGCAGGGCCTTATCAATATTGTAAAATGCTTCAGTGACGACATAGATGTGGATTTCAGATTAGATAAATGTGCAAAAGTAACATTCAAGAAAGGAAGAATTGCAGAAACACACTCAATAGACTTAGACTTTGCGACCAAGATTAAGGAACTGGAACAAGATGAAGCCTATTAGTACCTAGTGATGTTATACAACATGCCCAATTGAAGGAAAAGGTAAGACAGGAGTACTACAGGCGTGTGCGCCTGGTACTGAATACCGAGCTGAATGCAAAAAACAGAATATCAGCCATAAACACCTTGTCTGTCTCTGTGGTGCAATACAGCTTTAACATCCTTAACTGGACCTTAGCTGGCATTAAGCGAATGGACGCTAAAACGAGAATGTTTCTCACTTGCTACCCCATGCATCATCCCAAAGCTGATGTTGACCGTCTGTATGTGCCCAGATCCGAGGGAGGCAGAAGATTAGTTCAAATAGAACTTCCTACAAATCTACAACAATTGGCCTTCAAAGATACCTGGAAACGACAGAAGACTGGATGATGATATGTGTCAAAGAAAATTAAAGTAATAAACGTTTTTATACCGTAATAAAGGAAGTTAACAAGTTCAAAATGGAGTTTCAAATGGGTGGAGAAATACAAGTAAAGCACAATACACCAACTGAAGCTGCAAAATACTTAAAAAAGAAAGCAAAAGCAAATGCAACCGACCAGATACAGAAACGATGACAAGATAAACCGCTTCATGGCCAATACTTTGCTGAAATAGACAAACCCCGTACCCAGCAACGGCTACGTAGTACGGGTTTAAAAGCTGAAACCGAAGGTTTTATCCTTGCTGCACAGGGCCAATGCTTGTTAACTAGAAATTATCAAACACACATACTAAAATATTGTGTTAGCCCAAAATGTAGATTCTGTGTTAAATATCTAGTATCAATTGATCATCTTGCATCAGGTTGCCCGGTATTGGCTCTAACTGAATATAAAATCCAGCATGACAGAGTGGTCCAATAATTACACTGGATAATCTGCATCTTCTACAAGAAGAAATCTGAAAGAAATTGGTATGAACACCACCCAGACCTGGTTACGGAGATAGGACCTGTTACAATTTTATAGGACTATACAATATCTACAGACAGAACAATCAAAGCTAACCGCCCAGTCTTTGTTATTAGAGACCGCAAAAAAATTGCCTCATTATTGATATGACAGTCTCTGCAGAATGCAATGTACATTTGAAGATCTTCAAAAAGCTATCAAAATACATAGACCTTGAAATCGAAATATCACAAATGTGGCACATGGGAACATCAACAATCCCTGTTGTAGTTGGAGTCCTCGGATTGATTGGGGAAATTCCAGTAGACTCGTTGAAGGGCTTCCTGGAATCCCATGCCTTAATGAAATGCAAAAAAAATGTTCTCACAAGTACAGCCCACACCTTACGAAGGGCTTCATCTATGTAAAATATGTGTGTGTTTTCTGTCTTTAGTTGTTCAGTGGAAAATATATGATGCCATATCAGAACTTAGGTTTGTGGGCGGGACCCAGAAAGAAATATGTAAACACCAAAAATCAAAGGAAATAAAATAAAAATAATAATATAACAATCGGATTGGAAGTATACCTCACAAAAACAATGACCATCTCCTACAAATCCTCTCCATCAACAAAGAATCTGTACTCGTCCAAAACCAGTTTAATGTACCTGAAATCCTACCAACAAAAACGAAGCGAATACATTTACGTCAAACGAGTAAAAATGAAAGCAAAACAACTTGGCCAAATGAAATTACAAAAAAAAAAAAAGAAAAAAAAAAGATGGGAGGACAAAGCGTTGCATAGCAAATACTTTAAATAAGAACAAAAGATTATTGGCGGACCAGCAGAAAACGCATCAGTGGCTGAGGAGCACCGGGTTGAAAGTTGAAACTGACGGACTAATTATTGCAACTCCGGACAAACGCCTCGCAAACAAGGATGGAAATAACTCAAAATACAGGATCTGTAGAAAATATGATAAAATTCTCGAACATATTATCTCAAGATGTCAGGAACTAGAAGAAAATCAATATACACACAGTGATAAGAAGGTAGCGACATTTGTGCACTGGAAGATATGCAAGATGCACAAAATTGGAACCACTCATAGATGGTATGAGCACCAACCAGACACAGTTACCCAGACTAACGCTGTAACTATTCTCTTGACATTGCCAATTCAAACTGACAAAGAAATAAAAGTCGGCAGACCTAACATTATTATAAAAGACAAGAAATTCAGAAAGTGTATGCTTATTGACATAGTGGTACCAACTGAAAGAAACACCTCCATGAAAATTATCGAGAAATTGTCAAAATTCAAGGATGTGGGGAATTAAGACTGAGACTAACAATAGTAATTGGAGCATTGAAACCGGTAAGAAAAGGAATGGAAAATGTTACTAACAACGTCCCAGGTAACATCAACATACAAGTTGCCCAGAAGATCGTCCTATTAGGAACATCACATATACTAAGAAAAGTGCTATCAGTTAAATGACAATTCTACTATAGGACCTAAAGATCATAGGTTGGGCCCGGTTCTACAAAGCAGGAAACATAACATACACAAATAATAATAATAATAATAATAATAATAATATGATTCCTTTGCATATCTTACAATTCCTCTTCATAAATAAAGTCAAAAGCTTCAAAAAGTAATCGTGGCATGGTATACAGAAAGTATTTCACAGTGTCGAATATAAGTTAGTGTTTTAATAAAACGTCCGAAGATTATGTTGTAACCATGTTCTGATGAGATGAAATTTGCCATCTGTATAAGTGGCAACTCAGTATTACCGAGAATAGACATGGGTCGTTTATCATTTAAATAATTATTACCACCTTATAGATCTTTGTTTTAAATATTACTGTTCATTCTTTTCATATTACAATAGAAATTATTACGTAAATTTGTCTTTCTTTAAATTTTATTTCAATACATTTTCTCTGAAATATATTCTTAACCATGAAAGTTTTAGCTAAATACACAGACTGCAAAAGTATTACCAACGTAACTAAGGGTGGATAATTTAGCAGCACTGTTAAGGTCTGCAGCGAATGTCTTGTCGATGTTGTATTGGGAAGCGAACTTCAAATTTTATGATTTCTAATTACAGAGTCTACTTCTTTGCAATTATTTCTGTTCATGACGATTACGAAGAGCACGCTTGTTTTTAGTGCTTTATTGTTACTTTCATCCTGATCTTTTGTGTATGCTTCATTAAAATGGTCTTTGGTTGTTGCACATTCGTCATATTTAATTTCCAGCGGTTGTTATTTTATTTGTTAGAAGCCGCAACCTTGCATCAGATCAGTGGATCTAATAAAATTCTCTCATATTTGTAAGCTCTTTCTTTCCTCTCCTTATCATTTCGACTAAAAACCGAACCAACATCTCTCGGTTTATTTGCTCGACTTTATGTTGACATAAACACAAAAGAAAATTCCGTTCATTATCCAGTGTCAATAATTGTAGGCCTCTATTGATTGGCGTTTTCTAATTAAATAACCTCTCTGTTCAACGTGTCGCTTCGTCTGTGTCACAGATGGCGCTCGACTGTTGCGTGTGATTGCTGCAAAAGAAATAAAAAATATAGGTCGGATGGGTGTGGAGTATGCCGGCCGTGTCGAAATACACCAGGCAACAAATTGAGTGGGTAAGCAGCTTGTAAATAGAGGGTGGATTACAAGAAACAAGGGTGACAGAAGAGGTGTTTGGATGATGCTAGAAGTCTTATTTTTATTACAAGATTTCTGCTCTCTCTTTTCTACAATTTTTTTTTTTATTTTAGAAATGACAAATAACAATGTTGTTCTTTTTCATACATCCTATGCTTTTTTCCTTCTCATAATTTTCATGAAATGTATTTCTTTTGTTCATTTCTTTATTCTCATTTCATAATTTTCAACTTTCTTTATGTTACATTTGCAACATTCGATTTCCCCAAATTTGCTGATATTACATTTCCTGTATTTTCTTTTTTATTTCTTCTTCAGAATTTTTACAGTTTTCCCTATTAAGCAATTTGGTTACTTAATCGCATTAATAGTTTCATAAATTTGTGTTCCTGATTTTCGTTAGGATATTCTCATCTTTTTATATTGAACGATTTTTAAATATTTTCCTTCTCTATTCTTTTCCTTTTTTTCTCTCGATTTCTTAGATTCTCAAATTAATCTCACTGTGGTCAGTGAGCAGCACATTGTTTTTACTGTAATTCCTACTCACACAACGTTGTTTTTTTTTTTTTATCTAACTCATTGTTTCTATCTCATCTTTGTTCTTAAACACATTGTTACTGCAGCCAATCATCTTTTGTACACGTGCGAGTTGAAAAAAAAAACAATTTCTTATTTGGCAGAATAAATAAAGCAAAGACACTTATTGTTATTCTCGATGTCAACATTTAAACTTCATTAAACACCAAATGTTGTTTACTAAATATTGTTTAGGATAATAGAATGTCATGTGCCCAACAAAATAAGTATATATTTATATGTCTAAGAACTAATTTTTAAGATGTTATACTGGAATTCCTACTTACAATATGTGTTTCCTAAACAAGTAATATTGATATAATGAGAGATAAATACTTCGGTTATGTCCTTAATCAAAGCTATCTATCTATCTATATATATATACACACACATATATATATATATATATATATATATATATATATATATATATATATATATATATATATATATATATACAATAATTCACCAAAAAAACAGCATAGCATAATGAAAAAAGTCCCTAATCTTAATAAAAAGATGTTTTATCGGCAAAATTCTTATGTTCTTATTGAGATGATTTTTTCATCCTTTCTAATTAATACTATTGTTTAATTTTAATATTATAAAAAGGAATTTAATATAATAATTAGTATTAATATTATTTTCTAAAATTTCTTTAATCCACAACCACAAAACTCTTTCTTAACTTTAAAGATTGTCTTAATTTATGTAATTTTTTTTTCTATTTGAACAAGAGTTAACATTTTAAATATAGGTCATTGTTAATCTTCAAACGTTTTTAACTCGTATTGTGACTATCTCTATATGTATCTGTCTTCCCCATCACTAATTTGTTTTTTCCTCCCTTTCGTTTTTTCTCTCTATCTCCCTCATAAATGCTGTTTTACTCATTTGAGTTTTTTTCCTGTTTCTTCCTATCTTTTTTATTTTATTTTAAATTAAACTAAAGCGTTACGACATTTTTTTTTTTATCAAACGCTTTAGTTTTGAGAAGCTCCTGGGAATTTCTCTAAGAGAAAAATCTCTCGAGGGGCAAAATGGACATATAAATGGGAGTTTGATTTTTATTATGTAATTCATACATATATATATATATATATATATATATATATATATATATATATATATATATATGTATGTATGTATGTATGTATGTATATATATATATTGATTTTTCATTTAGTAATACAACTTAGTACTTAAACGATATTAAAAAAAATATTTCATATTTGCTTATCAGGTTCTCTGTGGCCGAGAGTTCACACTCATATATACGAACATAAGAGAAGCTTACTTTGGGACAACACTTTGAACACGCTGATAACGCAAAGCAAGCCATAATTTTGATTTAATAAATACTACTCCAATTATAAGAGAACATAATTTATTACGTAGAAATTAATAAGAAGTAATCCGGATACATTTTTTACCATATATAAATACACATCAAACTCACTTTATTATACAACCAACATTTAAATTTCCAAAATCCATACTTAATATAAGATTTAGCTACCTACAACCACAACTGGTGTAACCGAAATCCTTTCACTTTCACTTTCATAGTGCCTAGAATATAAATTGAAACGCTGCACTACATTGGCAGCAACATCTTGTCATTTTACAGTTGAAATGACTAGATATCACCACATGTTATATGCTAACAGTTTATTTTCTCGCACCTATGGCTTATGGAACTGTATTCCCGGCTTCCTGCTTCCCAGTAACTTTTGTTACAACAATATCAATCGTTATGTCTTGTCTTCTTAATTTATTTTCTTTTATTGTTGTTGGTCCTTAATGATGTCTATTATTTTATATTATTAATTTCTACTCACTAACACATGCGTCTTAGTGGTCATGTGCCTTGTTTGGTGTGAAATGATTAACAACAGATCAACATACAAACAACTACCAGACATAAATAAAACTACCCACTGGATATACGCATTATTGACCAAAACCTGAATAGCCAAACTACAATTGGGATACAGAAACATACATGAATTATAAACATGAACATTGCTTAACAGGACAAACACATATGAGATCTGCTTGACCAATTAAAGGATAACGCAAAAATAAAATACCAGAATTTTCTTTTCTCCCATATATTTCATATTCTGATGAGATTAAATAAAAATGGAATACATTAAATTTATAAACGTTTTCTATTTGTTTCTTATTCTATCTTCTGTCGTATTATAATCTATATTTGATCCTAATGCACACACTCGCACACACGGACACACTCACACTATACTATATCAGATTATATTATGCACGTTAATATTTTTAAAACTGATTATAAAAATCGTTAATGGTTAAATTACCAGGATATAATTATCTATATGAATAAATGCGAAATTGGAGATCATTTCTCCCACGAATTCTGAGGTTAAACGACCTCAACTCTACTTTATAGAAATTTAAACGCGGTATTTACTCTGTCCCACCCCACTAGGAAGAGATGTGACACAAGGTCTATTTTTAGGCGGGGCCCGAGCGTGTACGACCGGGACAGGAACAAAAATTACACCCAGCCCACCCAACCGACGGTTGCGCTTTCCTCGGTGCGAGAACCGATCCCTCCCTCTGGTGCAATAGGAGGACGCAGCCACGGGCAGCTGTTCCCCAGGGCTAAACGCCTCTCAGTATTATTTTGCTCAGTTGCCCCTCTGTCCTTTGAGAGAGAAGACCCTGCGAACACTCTACCCAAAGACAGAGACACCACTGAGAGATAATAAGTAAACGTGTAACTAATCAAAAAGACTAAGTATTTACTCTGTCCCCGCCTCCCACAGTTAGACGAGATGTGAAAAAAATTCTATTTTTAGGTGGAAACACGAGCGTGTACATCCAGGACAGGAAAAAAAATCCTCTCAGGCCCCGTAAAATTCGGTTGCACTGACCTCGGTGCGAGCACCGATCCCTCCCTCTGGTGCAATGGGAGAGCTTGGCTTCGAGCAACTGTTCCCCAGGGCTGGAATCCTCTTCAGTATTATTTTCTCAGTAGCCCCTCTGTCCTTTGAAAGAGAAGCCCCCGAGCGCACTCTGCCCAAAGACAGAGACGCAACTGAGAGATGATAAGTAGAAGTGAACTTACTCAAAAAGAGTAATTTGTATTTACTGAACCACCCACATGGTCAGATTGTTAAACAAGGTCGGTTTAATGTGGGGAGCCCGAGCAAGGAACAAAGGTTCCCCGTCGGTTACGCTGGCCTCGGTGCGTGTACCAATCATTCTCTCTAGTGCAATGAGAACGCGCGGCCTCGGGCAGCTATTCCCTGGGGCCAGGAACCTCTCAGTATAATTTTCCCCAGTTGCCCCTCTGTCCTCAGACAGAGAAGCCTCTGAGCGGACACTGTCCAAGGACAGAGAAGCAACTGAGAGATGATAAGTCGATCTGTACCTACGCAAAAAGAGTAAGGTACACGGTGTTTACTCATTCCCCCATGAGAATGAGATATGACACAAGGTCGAATTAATGGGGGGACCCGAGCGCGTGCACCCGGGCAGGGTCAAAAATTCCCATCAGCCCCCGCAACCGTCGTTTGCGCTGGCCTTGGTGTGAGCACCGATCCCTCCCTCTTGCGCAATGGGAGGGCGCGGCCTCGGGAAGCCGTTCCCCAGGGCGGGGCACCTCTTCAGTATAATTTCCTCAGTTGCCCCTCTGTCCTCCGACAGAGAAGCCCCTGAGCGCACTCTGTCCAAGGACAAAGACGCATCTGAGAGATAAGTAGATGTAAACCTACTCAAAAAGAGTAGGTTACACGTTTGAGGCTGAATACCTCTCATATATTATCTACTTCTAGGCGATATCACTTTTCATGTTTACTTAATTCGCATACTGATTTTAAAAAAGTATATTTCATTAATTAACTGTCCTTCATTATTGTACTTTTATTCAAGTTTTGATTTAATTTTCTTATAAAAAATAAATCTCTTTAGGAATATTTTCTGATATCGTGAAGAAAATTGTTTGAAATTTGCAATTTACCTGTCCTTCAACATGTTGGCATTTATTTGTATAACTTTTCTTAACTATAACAAGCCTGCCCCCACCCAACACCGACCAATTAATTTCTTCTGTCTTTACAGTCATATTCTTTGAGCAAATATACTGAATATCCACAATCCCTTCAACATTTCATAAATAGTGAACATTAATCCCATAGAAAATCAAATAAGAAAATAAATATTCCCAGTTTATTTTTCTTAAGTAAACATTTATCAGTTTATATATCTAGCTTCTGTAATTAGTTGCTTTTCTGACAGGAGTTACAGTGTGAAAATTTGACAAACTACATTCTACCAAATTGGATTTTTCTGAGTAAGTAGAACAAGTAAAATAAGCAAATGTATCCACCCCGCGAAAGAAAATATAAAAATGGTTACTTTTTAATTTATTTATTGTTAATAAGTCTTAACACAAATAAGCTAATGACTAATTTACATACACTGCTTAAAATATTTTGTATTAAATTATTGTCCTTTTCCTTTAATTTTAGTTGGAAATTCATTAACAATTACCAGTTAAATGTCTAATATCTTTTTTTTTACCTCTTGATACTAATTTCCACTGGAGTTACTTCAAATGAAAATATGTTTTGTTTTGTTGTTGTTGTTGTTGTTTTTTTCTTTTTTTGGCGTGTTTTCTATTATGACTATGAAACAGCCGTAATTCAAATGACAACTTTGGTTTAAAAGTATTCTAAGTCCGCCAAAGTTTTCGCAAATCTCTGTCGTAGAAAGAGAACATGCATTTATCTACTTTTTTTTCTTTTTGACAAATACCTGTATGTTTTCGGTAGAAAATGTATCTAAAATAAATTTGTTAAGGGTTTTAAATAATTACTGCATCATTTTAAGATATCGAATGAATATTTAATTTTAAAAAGATATTCGCAATTTTGGACATATTAAAATTTTTCGAAGATTTAAACGAAAAACATAAGCAAATTTATTTTAATTTATATATAAATTTCGTATATTTTCCATGTGATGCTATCTGTAAAAATTTTATTTTATCTGTGGGATCATATTGAAAGACGCATTTTGACCACTAATATGAGATTGGAACTCAATGGAGATGGACAGTAAAGGATTTAGTAACTTGCTTTTAGAAATTGGAAATAGAGAACATTCACATGATCAAGATGGACAAATCAGCTTTCTTGAATGTTTCACCACTGAGAGCATTGAGGAATTCATTTTTAAAGTATACCCCTGGTAACTTACAGAATAGAGTTTGGTTGTGTGAGAGAGTAATTTTGGCTCCCAGAAATGAAAAAAAAATTCAGATAATCAATTACAAGATTCTACAAAATACCCCAACATAAGAAAAGACAGCCTATCCAATGATACAAATGTGGATTCAGACGAAGCATCTAACTTCCCTATTGAATTTTTAAATTCTTTGGATATTCCAGGAATGCCATCACACAAATTGGTATTAAAACAAGGCGTACCATTAATGCTACTAAGAAGTCTTGACCCTCCAAAGTTATGTAATGGTACACGTCTTATTATGAAGAAAATGTTATCTCACTTATTGGAAGCACTTATTATAACTGGTCAAAAGAAAGGAGAGACTCTACTGACTCCAAGAATTTAATTGATTTCTACAGATATGCATTTTGATTTTCAACAATTGCAATTCCCAGTCAGAGTAAGTTTTGTAATATCCATTAATAAATCACAAGGTCAATCAATGAAAGTTACTGGAATTCACCTTATGCAACCCTACTTTTCTCGTGTTGCCAATGGAAATGAAAGGAATTTATTTATACTTGCTCCAAATATAAAACAAAAAATGAAGTCTATCCTGCCGTATTACAGAATGAATTAAACAAATCTTCATTTTGATTCCAATTATTTCCCCAATACGCTTTTTATTCATGCAAATATATTGTATTTTACTTCTGTCAACACCTGTTAAATGTTATTCAGTTTCACTATTTTTCATTTGTATAAAAATGGCTAAATATGTTAATGTTTAGCTATTTGAATAAATACAAATGATTTCTTTCATGTTTACAACCAATTCGTGAATGAAATATTCATTTAAAATTTTTGTTTCAAATATTTCAATAGTGAATATATCTTAATTTGCAAAGCGGTGGCGATCAGGAAAACCTTCAAGGAATTATATAATAACTATACCATATGAATTTCAGTCAGTAATATCTGCTTTAATTAGAAAAAATTACAATAACTTATTTCATAATGTGTGATTATTTAAACATACGTTATAGTATTATTACGGTATTTATTTTATTTTCAGTAATGCAAAATTTGCTGTGGGTCATAAGAAAGAAACAAACCCCAAAGAGAAACAGCATATAAAATTTAACGAATATCTCTGTAAACGGTAATTGTAAACATTGACAATACAAGGACAGCTACACATTGCTACAATTAAAAATGTAGCATTAATTCATTACTTCTGAGATAATTCTTTCCCAACCACTACAATTTTAATCTCTTCATGTCTAGAGTTAGCCGTTATCTTTCCCTCATATCCCCCTAAACTGCGCTTCTGATCTCTAACTTTTACCACTCATACAACAACCTCCTTTAGTAAATCTCTACCTCGAGTGAATCTTCCGTCTTGTATAAGGAGAATATTAGTAACAAAATACCAGAAAATTTCGTTCCAGGTTGTCTTCATAAGTCGGCGAATTGGTACAAGTCAGAGTTCACCTTCCAGACAAGACAAGTCTTAAAATATATATAATCCTTTGAAAAAGAAACATATTACAGTAGGCAATATTATGATAGGTTAAATTAAATAAGATCAATTCCTAGATGCGCGAGAAAAGATGTTAAGAAGCAAAATCAAAATGTCCACTGAGAAAGAAATTTAATTGGGCTACACCTGTTTTCCTTGCTTTATTTTGATAAGACTGCATCTTAAACAATCACAATAAAATAATGTTTAATCTTTAGCTGAGAAAATAAAACTAGTTTTCTTTGATTATTCTTTCTTATTCTAAGAAATGATGAAGATTTTATTTTCGTTTTGTTTTTGCTTCTTCAATACTTGATAAGATTTTTTAGTCATCAAAGTTTGATATGAATCACAAATTTCATAAAGGCTTCATAGTAGAGGTCGGTTAAATAAACAAATTTCAGTTACACTTTGACAGTGGATTTGTTCTTCCGAAGACATTCCATGACTGCAACTTTTTTTGCCAATACTGGCTTGCATTTGTAAATATTTCCAAAACTTATCCATGCAGTCTTTAAGACGCAATAAAACACAAGCTCATTTATTTTTGAACGAATTTCCACACAAAAATATTTTTCCATTTTACTGAACCATATTGATTATCTTCATTGTAACTGGTCATCCAACTTCTAGAATTGACCAAACTGTTTTAATTTGCTAATCAATATACTATTACTACTAATAATACTACTGCGACTAATAGTAACATTAGTAGTAATAAATGAATGGCGTTATCGACTCAGCGGCATCTTTGTACCGTTTATTTCCATCTCATCTGGCCCTGTTTTGCCAAAAGGCAACGGCAATCTATAGAAGAAAAACTAACCGAGGCTGAACAGCATTGCACGCTAATTATCTTCTATAATAAGACTGTGAATTAGAAGCTAGTCATCAGGTGGAGATGATCAAGTCTTAACATCCCACAGACTGACCTTTTAGATCGAAAAATAAATTTGTAACAAAGTTGCTGCAAAGAGAACAAAAAATTACAATGATTAGAGAAATTCAATAATAATCTGTTGTAATCAGTGGAATCCCACAAATTTATTATTGGAATAAAATAGTTGCACACTCACTTTAAAAGACCAATGTTATGCTAATTCCTCAATATTTTGTGGGTTAAGTCATAAAGTGACTGATTGCATCATAGAAACCAAGAGGCGCCACATCATAAAAAATTTAGTTTATAGATAAGAAGTTTAATTTTAAGACACGAAACAATGTTTCTCCTCTATGAATCAGCAACGTTAGAGGATGAGAAAACAGTTTAGATCGAATGGCTCATAGACTTCTGAATATTAAATTGAAAAACAGAACATTTAACTTTTTTTAAAATCTATGATGAATAAATACGGCTGACTATTCTAATCGCTACACAAGCTACTAATTTTAACCGATAAAAGGCATGTACTTTTAAAATGTAGTCGTCTGATATAGTTTAAGTTAAAAAAAAATAACACTCAACTCGTTTGCTTACTTCATTTTGATATTCTTTCCGATGTTCGTAAATTACAGTTTAGAAAAAAGATTTTAATTAAATTTTCAGTTTCAATTACGCTTTCATTTTAAAAAATGCCTTGCTTGCTCAAGTAAAGCAAGTAGTAATATTGATCTTCTGGAAATTTATGCACGGCATAACTTGATATGTCCAAACAAATATGAAGGATTCTTATTTTTACAAGAATTTTAAAATTTTATTTCTGCTGTAGGTGATGCTTGTTTCCTGTTTATTGAATTACTTGAAACCAGCTAAAATTTGACAAAGCTAAACCTTGCAAGCAACGTTAAATCGTAATGGTCAACACGCTTTTAACGGTGAGGGGAAAATGTTGTGCTGATTACAAAATTATTTCCCCGTAATGAACATTCGGTACAAGTCAATAATAATCTAGCAATTCGATAAGATAGTAACATTAAAAAAAACCCCAAAAAACTACTTTGTGGATTAGATTTTATTCGAATAACACTATATACTATATACATTCTGGCTGACAATATATTTTCGGCTATATAATTTAATAAACTCTTAAGCAACGATTAAAATATTTAGTGTCAGGAAAAATTAGTTTCATTTTCCATAAAAAAAAGCCTGTAAAAGTCCGTGCTAAGCACAATAATAATAGAGTATAAGAAACTTATACTCTTTATTATTATTGTGCTTAGCACGAAATTTGACAGGCTTTTTTTTTTGTTTAATTTGAGTGTAACTTTTCTATTTTTCATTAGAATTTAAAAATATAAAAGTTCAAACTTTCTTCTTCATAAACAAGTAGGTCATTATTATTGCTAATCATGCATATACATATTTAATATAAAAAATAAATCATTTTTGTCAAGTTTTGAAAAAAAATTACACAGAGAATTATATAATTATTATTTGCTGCATAATTACTGACGGGTTAGTAGACCTCTGATATACGGGATGATCCATTTTATTGCTGAATAAAAAAAATGAAGAAAACAGAAAGCAAAATCTTTTTAAATAACGTAGTCTGTAGCGATTCCCTCGCTCGGATGACAAAACTCACATTCTCTTAGCTCTCATATGAATGTAGTTATTATCCATTTCCAATTAAGATTATTGTTAGAATCCTAAGCTCTTATAAATCAAGACACGACTACTAACTCTTCATTTGTAATCCACAGACTTAATGTTTAAACTCTTTACTCTTAACAGATATATATTTCTAGTGAGATATAGTCTTCCAATGTGTTTTCTGGTCAGGTATAACATCATTTAATATATTTGAGTGGAGAAGTAATTTCCTTTCAGAATGAGGAAGGATAATTCTTCTTCTAAACTTTCAAAGAAGAAGAACATTATTGATGGGAATCATTAAAGTCTGACACTTTCCAGAGATATTGCTCTCTCGAAACTATTATGAGTCACGGATATCTGTTAATGTATAAAACATCTTAGATAGATCTGTATACATTGAAAAAAAAACTCATATTACAATCATAATATTATATGAGCTTTGTCTTCAAATATAAAGTCAACAATTCAACAGGTGAGTACTGTGTATAAAATCATGCAGTACGACTACTTCATTACATAAGTAAAATAATTTGGTCTTGTTGACAAATATACTTTTGCTTGATTAAACATGATGAAATTGATCTGATCAAAAAACAACCTAGTGTGAATTCGACCTCTACAGCAAATGGTTATGAAAAGTTATCAATTTTAATCAAGAAAATTTTAAAGCGATCTAAAGTATTATTTTTAATGTTAGATTTCAGGAAATAATTGTTACTGCTTAATAATCTTACTTACTAAGCTAATTCTACGCACTTTACATTTTTTTTTTGTTTTTTATGCTATATGAATACTGTATATTAAAAAACAATCCGTGAAAGAGAAGTAAAAGTAAATTTCCATTAGAAACGAAGTCATCTTGAAATATTTCTGCCTTGGCACTAGTTTATGAAAGAACAATATTTAATAAAAAAAACGAAGTGTGGAGGTAGTTGGAAAATTTATTGCACAAAACGTAGGTATATTTACAAGACGCTTTGTTAACCATACATTTTTATTAAAGATAAAATCGTGGGTGGGTAGATGAATAATATCAGTGTTAGGTGTTTATAAAAAGTTTAATTAAAAGAGGTTATATTCAACTCCAATCTTTGCTGTATCATAAATTATCCTGCTCCTCATATGAGTATCTGCTATCAAAAATATGTCTGATAAAATCTTGTAATATTTTTAAATCTGAGAAAAACCAGTGATAAAATTGAGCAAGTTTTTCAGTTTAAGCAATTATTTTCACAAATGAAAGTAGGTTTACGCTCATATATATACAAAAATATATATGCACACACACACACACACATATTAATGTATGTTTATTTATGCATATAAAAACACACACAAATATATATATATATATATATACACATATATATATATATATATATATATATATATATATATATATATATATATATATTTGAATAAGAACATATCACTTTAAGGTTCTATGTAATAAGTTATTTCACCACAACCATTTTACAGGGCTCTGGATCATCAGACTTTACTTCCAAAAGTTGAACTTTTCATTTTTCATTTCAACTTTTGGAAGTAAAGTCTGATGATCCAGTATTAAATAAAATGAATTTGCATGACATCATTTCGAGATATTCCAAATCCAACGATCTAAAAACACGCCAGCATGTAGTCAACAACCCTCTCAGCATAGATAAAATATAAATCAGAAATTACCTTTTTGAGTTACATAATGGTTACATCAAGTTTTTGATAATGACAGAGACAGTCGAAAGTACTGGAACCAAAGCCAAAAAAAAAAAAATGAAGTTGAATATTTTATCCATAATTTTTATCCCGACATGCAATATGTTATTCTAAAATTTGAAAAATATTATTAAATAGGTAGACATTATCGGCTGAATTTATGGAAAAAATACAATTGTTTTGTCACGCAGGCATACACACACACTGACACACATACGCACACACACATACATATACATATATATATATCGTTTTCCGAGCACACCCTCGGCTAGTCCGCTTAGCAATACTCTAATGCAGACATCTGCTCAAGCACATTTGTGCTTGTTCAAAACGCAAAGAAGTCATCTCTAATTTATATTTCAACTATGCTGAGAGAATTTTCTTTACAGATTTCGAAATAACATGATCAATATTTTGAACAATAGCCGTACGCCCTAAACCTCGATTATATTGATTTGTAACTTTGTGTTAGCAGAATCATTAACGGCTTCTCAACAGTTATGTCTACCGAATTTCAATTAAAAGGCCTGGCCAACCAGTGGTATGCATTTCAGGTACAATCCAATGATGTTGCATGCTGGAATATCAGACGATAACATAAATAATACATCTTCCTGACATATATTCTTATTGTGTATATATATATATATATATATATATATATATATATATATATATATATATTAGTAAGGAAAATCTTGGTAATACGTATGGATAATTCCAAAGAGGATGAAATCCTGAGAGCTCAATGTCAATTAAAACCGAATAATTTAATTTAAATAAAAACAGACCACTTTAAGGCTCCATTGTAATAATTTATTTCACCAGAGAATTTTAACCTTCTCTGGATCCTCAGACTTCACTTTCAAAAGGCGAAACGAAAAATAAAATTAAAATTTACACTTTTGTCGGAAAGTATTAAGCTTACAGAGTTCACGGAGGAAAGGGAGACATTGAGAATTTTAAATTTTAATTTTATTTAAACAATGTTACTTTAATTAAAAGAGAGAAAATATACTAAGACGAACATTTTTAGAAAGTGCTTTAATCGATAGATTATCCACATTAAATTTACATACAGGTTCTTGGTTAGTCTTGTATTATTACAACGTGGGATATTTATTAACAAACGTGATGAAAAGAAAAAGAATCCCAATGAAATCTGCTAGATTATATAATGAAAATATATTAAATCAAGAAGAAAATGAAAATTTAAAATTCTCGTTGTCCCCTTCCCTTCGTGCGCATGTGCAATAGCAACAACATAAAAATAAATTTAGTCCGATGAAATCCTATATCTTTTTTGTCTTCATCGGACGAAATTTAATGAAAGATTTTTCCGTCATATTGGCGATTACACAACTTATTATCATACACGAAATAAAGTAACTCAGTGTCACTTACAAAAAGGAGAAAGTGAAAAATACCATTGCCATATTAGTGTATATATATCGAGATATTTGTGTCTATGGGGAAACTAAAACAACTGCTTAAATTTTAACTTTGCATACATAATTTCCTATTCATATATTGTCTTTAATCCACAAATGCAAGAATTAACGTTTTAACTCACCTACCCATCAATATATACATATAATTAAGAACTTGGTTATGATTGTTCGTGTAACACACGCATACATTATTCATATACTGTTCTCTTGATATATATATATATATATATATATATATATATATATATATATATATATATATATATATATATGAGAAAGGGATAGATAGATAGATAGATAGATAGATAGATAGATGTGTTCTTTGATCAACCATATGCGTACACTTACGTGTCATGATTCCGTCTCATCTTTCTCAATTGACCTTGATCTTTGGCTCATTACTCATTTTTCCCTATCACTGTACAGCATGTCTCCGCGGGTCCAATTATGTGGCCCTATCGAGTCAAATCTATGCCACCCTCTGACAGATGCTGAAGCGACGAGGCCAAGTACAAGTGCTTCATCATGTGCACACTGGCAACCCGTCTCTTACTAAACTGCAATTACTTGGCAGGATACCGTCTCTATTCTCTCACTTCTCCCTCTCTTCTCCCTCCCTCTCTCTCTCACTCTCTCTCTCTCTCTCTCTCTCTCTCTCTCTCTTTCTCTCATCGAAGATGGACAGTGATTTGCACACAATCTCATTTTGCTGATAGATAACATTTTGGCCAGTCGCCCGAAACCGTTTGCTTAGTTTGTAGGCCTCGTTGCCACACAACTATGAATTCAATTCGATTCTTTTTATAGTATACTCAATAACAATGTGTATCATTTTCGCCAATACTATCTTTGAAATGTTCATTATTTTTACCCGTACACAGTCTTGCCAAATTAACTCATATAATTCCAGAGTGAAATATAATTTGAGAATAAAGTCTTACTTTTTACAAAGTATTCATTGGAATCTTTATAAAGTAGAATAAAGCTGATTTCCCACTATTAATAATGATTGTAAATAGTAAATAATAAATATGTCATTATGTTTTCACATTCAATGAGGATGCACACGCAAATGAACACAGGTCACTTGAGCATTTATCATAACCGCAAAGTGATAATGATGCAAAAGCCTTAAATAGGAAGACAGTACTGGAAAATTTAATTTGAAAATTCATTGATTTTAACACTAACAATAAGGATGTCTTGCAAATGATTTTTTTTTACATTTTATCTTGAATTAAAATACACCCAAACATTTCGTACGCAATAGTGACAAAGAAATATTTTTCTTAATATTTTATTCTAAAATGTTACATACGTTTTTCGATTATTGTTTCCATTCTGTTAAAAATCGAAAAATGCTTAATAAAAAGCCAATCAAATTATCTTGCATAAAAAAATACTTTACATCCCCGTTGTTAATATTGCTGAATTGTAACGCTAAGGATTACACATGAAATGGGAATTTTATACAGAACCAACGTTTACAGGACTGCGATACTTTCCACTGGACTAAACATGAATATTTTTATTTTATTCCTATTCACCGTATATAGATTTTATAGCTACTTTATACACAGCCTGCAGTATTTCGGATATATCTGTCAAAGCAAAGTATAGTGAGAAACAACGGTCAACA
>OZ010573.1:78288406-78370906 GCA_963932145.1 Acanthosepion lycidas | reverse complement strand
GTATATATATATAAATGTATGTATATACATGTATAAATGAATGTATATATATATATATATATAAATGTATATATATATATATATATATATAAATGTATGTATATATATATATATAAATGTATATATATATATATATAAATGTATGTATATATATATATATATAAATGTATGTATATATATATAAATGTATATATATATAAATGTATATATACATATATATATAAATGTATATACATATATATATAAATGTATATATAAATGTATATATACATATATATATGTAAATGTATAAATATATATAAATGTATATATAAATAATCTGTATATACATATATATATATATGTAAATGAATATATATATAAATGTATATATACATATATATATAAATGTATATATATATATATGTATATATATATATATGTATATATATATATATATATAAATGTATATATACATATATATATATAAATGTATATATACATATATATATAAATGTATATATATATATATGTATATATATATATATATATAAATGTATATATACATATATATATATAAATGTATATATACATATATATATATAAATGTATATATACATATATATAAATGTATATATATATGTATATATATATGTATATATATATATATATAAATGTATATATACATATATATATGTAAATGTATATATATATATATATATATACATTTATTCAATAATCTCGAAATAAAATAAACCTTATTTCCTCTGCCATGAATATAAAGGTCTCTTAAAACTATAAGTATATATATACGTGAACACATACTAATTACGTATTTCGCTTTTCTGCTTTGTTGATAGTTGATTTGGTAAAGAACATCCATCCATAAAGAAACAATAGCTGATTGAGCATCTTTGAATATAAAAATAACTGCTGCATTAATATCAAATTTGTTCATTTTGATTATGTCAATAGATCAGTTACCTACGCATATATTGAAGCGTAGATATACAATCACACAGATTATATATATATATATTTAAAATAAAAAATACACATTACAACCAAAAACGTTTGCAGTTTCTGTCTTCTTTCTAATATACACACCTTTTCTCTACTATAATATCTTCCCTTTATATATATATACATATATATATATATATATACATATATATAAACTAACCGAATAGATATTGTGTTAATTTCACCAATGAATTTCGCAAAATACTGCACTAAAAAAAAATCATAATGTCCTATTTGGTTTAGATATGAAAGCTTTGTTTTCTCAATGACCCTGCCAAAGAAAGTATCGAAATAACAATATATATATAAGCGTTCTTCGCTCCCATTTACTAATATTAGACCAACAATTTTATATCAAGTAGCATTTGATGATCATTATAAGTAACAATTACTCATAAATTGACGCTATGCATTCAACTTTCGCTTCGACTTTATCCCATTTATAAATGACTTACGTAGAAAATAAATGCCAAACAATTTGCCTAAAGTAACTCTACGATATATCGAAGACATGTTCATAGTAACGAAAAACCAAGACCAAATAAAAAATTAAACCATAAAGAAACTTTCGCGGAAAACACTTCTCTGATTATATATATATATATATATATATATATATATATATATATATATGATATTCTCATCATATATGATATTCTCATCATCCTTCTAAAAATCATGTATCTGTTCGCTTAAGGCTCCTCTTAACTATGTAGAAGGATCGATATTACATGGCACTTCAACACCCTTTTCTAATTTTTTAATTAAATTTTTTTAATTTTTAATATTTTGTTTATCTTTTCGAAGGCATCTTTTGCTATCACAATGCGCCTTTGGATTATACTCGTCATCTGTTTTCAAACTTTATAGATATTTAAACTTCGCATCTTGGACTGTTTCTTCTTGCTTGTAACTTAGCATTCCGTCTTACAATTAATGGTTAGTCCTTTCTTCTCGCTTTCCTTTACTGCCTTCTGTAGAATTTCCTGTGGTTTCCGTTATGTTTCTGCCATCATCACGATTATATCTATAGAGCGGCGTACCGAATCAAAGTACCGGCCGGGGCCCGTATTCATAATAGCGCCGCTTTTTTGTGCGGAAAAATATAAATGCAGTATCCTTAATGACGTTGGTTAGTACATAAAATACAACAGATTCAAAAATTAACTTAACAATGGTTATCATATTTTAACCTTTCGAGGTTTTGCAGAAGCAAAGTTACTAATAACTTCAAAGTCTATCCACAGTTTCATGACAAATTGGATATGCGATCTTGCGGCATACTTGATCTTAAATGAGTTTTAATGAGCTTCAGTTTAGAGAAGCTTCTCTCTCTAGTAGCAACAGAAACTGTGAGCTTCAAAAATGTCCACAGAGCAATCACAATATTTGGCACTGTTTCTTGAAATTGCCATCGACAAATCCATCTCTGCCATTCGATAGCTAATGATTTGGTCATCATGAACATATCACGTTCCACTAAAAAATCCCGAAGTCGGAGAACTTCCAAAGGTAGCTTACATACGTCTAAGTCAACACCGTATTCGCTACTGAGAAATCTAAACTTTCGCTCCAACTCGCCTTCAGTATCTTCCAGGATTGCTTTCGATGATAATCCAGCGAAGAGAGTTTGCAGATGAAACATGGAGTCAAATTTTGCTTCCAGATCAATTATAATTCGATCAAGACATTCGTAAAGATTTCTCTTTACGTCCTGAACAAGTGTTTGACATACATCATCTTTCTTTCCCCCAGGTAGCTTTCTCTTTCTTCTAATCCGCTTTTCCATTTCCTCTTACTTTGCTTTACTTTGATTAACCGATTCAGACACCAGCCTTCCCCTGTTTCGGCTAAAGAAAATGTTGGTCATATCCATGTGGGTTATACACATCCAAACTAATACCAGGTACTTGAAGTTTCTTTTGGGTGAGATTTATTTGTCCCAAAATTTCTTCACAGTAAAACAAATGTGACATGAAGGAGAAGTTTTCATTTGAAAGCAAAATGATTTGTGCATCCCCTTTCGTTTGAAGATTTTCTGAAGCTGAGGTTAATGAATCGACTGCCTGAATCCCTCCTTGAAATCCAGTTTTCACTGCATGAATAACTTCGTAACGTGCACTCCAACGGGCGGTTACCAAACGCTTCATCATAACCATCACACGCGAAGATAAAACTTCTCACTGGCGATTGGAAGAGAAAAATGTATAGAATCTCTCAATCACTCCGAAAAATGTAATGACACTAGCATTCACAGCAGAGGCATGAATACCACATAAATTCAGACTATGATTAGAACATGGCACAAATTTAGCTTTTCCATTTATATTTCGTAGGAGACGTTGAACACCACCATGAACCCCAGCCATACTAGCCGCATTGTCAAATCCTATCCCTCTACATTTTCTGAAATCAAGTTTTTCTTCCTCCATTCGATCCAAAATCACCTTCTTGATATCATCAGCTGTCTTTCCATGCTTAGTGATAAAACCAAGAAATGTTTCCCGCACCTCCACTTCTTTCTCTTCAACAACGACATATCGACAAATGAATCTCATTTGATCGGTATGAGAAATGTCCGGCATGCTGTCTAGTATGATTGCAAAATAATTGCCTTTTCGAATTTGATCCAATATATTTTCCTTTTAATGAATTCATTTTGGATTTTCGGTAACAAGTACCCCCGGTTATCATTTACTTCTTTCAAGTAATGCTTTCCAAGTACACGATCATAATTGCATAAGTTCAACAATTTCTATGAAGTTACCTTTACTGGTACTATACACATCTTCTCGATGACTTTTAAAAGGCAGAATCCGTTTTGTGATAAACTCCATGAGGTCAAGTTACCGTATTAAAACCTGTCTCCAAATCTGTCTTTCTTTCATAGTTTGTCCTTGTAATATACTGTCAAGGTTTTTACCTTTATTTAGGGTCATTCCCAACATCTTCCATTCCTTGAAAGGCCAGACGAATTTTTGTTCTGGCATTTTTTAATTTAGCTTCCAGAACTTTTGAAATCTAGGATTTCTTGCTAGACTTGATTTGCATTGATCTGCCTTCAGGAAGAGACGACAATATAAACAATAAAGTGATGTATCCTTCTCTCAGTACTGCAAACATTATCTCAAAACAGTCTCTCCTTTCTCCATAGTTTTGTAAAATAGTATTGTAGCATTACTCTCAGACTAATTTTTCACTGTTCTTACAGTCGAAGCAAACTGTTTTCTTCGTTTTGAAACTTTTTAGGTCCCAATGTTTCAATAAGTAACTGCCCTGATCAAGTTCCTGGCCAAAATGCCATCTCTATGTTTGGCTGTTCTAATTTCCAGTAACTTCATCAGTTCCTTCTTCATATTCATACCTGTCCTTACCGCATACATTGGAGCTCTTTTCTTTTGGCACTTCATCATTATCATCTTCAATTCCTCTACAACGTTTATTTCTATATTTGTCTCCACCATATTCACATTTTCTCAATGTTCCCCACCGACTTAGTTTTAATGTACATTCCAGTACCTACGTCTTTGCATTTTGCTTTAGCTACATATCTCTTGTAAGAAAACATGTAAAGATGCAGCACATTTTCTTTCCTAGCGTTCTCTGGAAGCTTTCAACTTGCGGTAAGCTGCATCACTTTCTTTTTGCTGTTTACTCATTCTAATCGATGAAAAAATAGAAAAAGAAATAAATAGGAAAAGAATATACTCAACGGCATAGGGACATTTTATTTATTGTACTAAAATACAATTTGGCGCAAGGTTGAAAGTGGGGTTGTAAAAAAAGGTTAGCTAGACACATTTGTGACCCATTCGCATCTTATAATGGCGTCGGGAAGTGTTGCTTAAAAATAGAAGTAAATAATTACAGAAGTTTATACTACACAGCCCAATGATTGGATAAATCTTTTCTTAAGTTCAATTTTTAAAATTTACTATCCTTTTTTTCATTACATTTTTCTTATCCCTTTTTATTTCATTCTTATATTCAATATAATTTAACATTTAATCCATAGTAATGGTCGTAATAAAAATACTATGACACTGAACATTTAATTTTTTTTTTAATTTTATAAGAAATCTTCACCTCTTATACTTGCATGAAACATTAATTTATTCTCCAGAGAACTGACTGATAGCTAATTTTTAAGGCAAAGTTACTAGCCCCTCATTATTTTGACGGCGTATACTTCGTTGCAACATTACAGCGTTATGAAAGATGGTAATGAAAATAAACTAATAAGGACATAAATATTTAATAACAATTTATTTATTTCCATCAGCTCAGCCGGTTATTTAAGAAATATTTGTGTTTCAAAATAAAGTTTTTAGAACAATAAACAGTAATTATTAAAAGTCAGTATGAAATAATTACACTTTTGAATTAACTTTGTTTTTTTTTTAGGGTGGGGGGTTCTAGACAAACTAATCTTTAATCTTGTGCTTGGGAGAATGGAGATTCTACAGTTGATTCTAAATGAATATCTTAAAATAATCAAAAATCCTTCCGGAAGAATTTAAAGCGTAATATTTGAAAATGTTACATCTAAATAATCTTAACTTAACTTTTTTTTATATTACACTCTTAAGATTCTTAGTTTGTAATACTAATATAAAAAGTTAATCTCGTAATATGCATTAGATTTTATTTTTATGAAAATATTTAATTTTAAAATGAATAAAAATTTAAAATTTAATTTAGAATGTTGATATTTTTAGATAAGAGGAATTTTTATCGAAAATCTATTGAAGTCTCTGAAGGGCGTGATATTTATACTGTTTTTGACCTTTAAAATTTGCAAGTTAGTAAAAACTTTCGAAATGTTAACCAATGTAAACTTTAAATCGCGTATATTTCTAGTTCTACTTTACTACGAATGTTTTTCTTTATTTTAAAAAAATCTCTAATCTTTATCTCCGAAAAGAACCAACTAAAAAGAAAAACATAACGTTCATTTTTAACAAGTTTAAAAGTTGAGCAGCCTGGGGGAAGATTCTACAATTGAATGAAGTTTGGGTTGGAGATTTTACAGTTGATCAGTATGGGGGGATTCTTCAACTGACCCAATGTTTTATATCAACGTCTTCCAATAAAAAAGCAAATAAGTGGTTATCTTCAAGATGTGCACTCCCGAATTTTTCAGCTTTTTAAGGAATGGTGCCTTCAAATTAGCAGCAGGAATCAGCTTCGTACGGTCTTTTGATCTGCTTTTTTCGGGAAAATAAACTTGTTTTCATCTGAATCCTTAAACAATTTTCTTTTACAATAAATTAATTTAGGCATTTTTCTATAAATATATATCAATGAACGTTTTTTATAATAAAAGCTGATTTTTTTTTTTATCAATGGATTGAAAACAAATGTAACATTATTTCAGAAGTAGATCAAAAGTGCGTACGTGGCTGATTCCTGCTGCTATAATAAAGGGAACATTCCTTAAATAATTAGCTGAAAATTTTGGGATTGCGCGTCTTGAAGATAACCAATAAGTAACCTGTTGTTTTTTTTTATGAATAAAAAGTTTAGACTTCTTTTAGAACATCAATACAGTAATGTTGAAAAAAAATAACGAGGGGTTCGTTATTGTGCAGGGACCGGCAAAATAGACTCTTCCCAATTTTTAAATTTAAATGAAGGTTGTTTTGTTCTAAAATGCTTCAATTATTAAAATAAAAATAAAGAATTAAACTTACGTTTTGAAGTTAACATGTTTTTACCACGGATAACTCCTCAATCCAATGCTGTGTGCAGGCGCTCTGAGTATATATTGTGGTCTGTTCCAGGATTGGCACCACAGACTTATAAACTATATCATTGGTAAACATCATTGGGGCAATAAAACAATTAAACCCAAATATTTCTTAAAACCCATGTGCGTTAGCATTTACTATCAAAATAAAATAGAAAATTTATTTTGATGCAATTGTTTTGGTCTCAAATCTAACGAGTATTCCGGGATATGTAAAAAGATATCAGAAATTTCAATTAATCAAATTAATAATTAATCATAATAATGAAACATTTTCAAATTTCATAGACAATACGAGAAAAGTATAAATTATAATTTAACAAGATCATTTGAAAAAAATGCGATATTTTATTTTTAATTTTCCGCCTTCTGGTTTAGGAAGGAGCGCAACTTAAAAAAAAGACCAATTTTATTTCTCTATAATTATAATCTTGAAAATCTTAAAACTTCAAAGAAGACGACGACGTTTCTTTATTTCTTCAAGTAACTTGAATGAAAAGTCGTTCGTAATTTTTTTTGGGGGGGGATATTTTAGAATCTAGGAAAATATATTATCCTACTTTGCGAAGTTTTAATAATACATATTTTAGTTAGATTAAATAAATGTGTATTTAATTGCAAATATTTTATCTTTTTATCTTGAGCAGAAGAGTTCGAACGCTTTCAAAATTCACTGTAAAATTTTTAAGGGAATAAAATGTAAGCAATTTGAATCAGAGAATATTTGATTTTGGACCAACCCAAAGAAAAAACACTGCTTTTAAAACTACATTAAAAAAAAAAAAACACGGTATAAATTTTTATTTTTTATTTTTTTTTAAACAAAATTAAACTTTTCAAATAACGTCTTCATATCGCAAGTTTAATTCTTTTTTTTATATGTGGTCTTCTCGTTTTTGATCTTTCTATAATGTAAAATTAGCGATGGGATAATTTTTTTTTATTCAAATGGCCAAACGTTGAAACCCTTGTTAAGTGATAAAAAATATTTTGTTAACGTTTTTTTTTTTTTTTTTTTTTTTTAAATCAAAGAATCTATTCATTATAAAATTAATTCATTAATAAATAAAATACCAAAAATTTAATTAAAGTTTCAACATTTTCACAACTGATTTTGAAATCACTGAAAAAACATCTTCGGACATTTCATTTCTATTAAAAATAATTTAAAATTATTTAGGTCGAAAAACATGAGGATGGAGCGGCAAACATATATATTGGTTGTACAAAATATACAATATAATGTGGATGTCTCTTGGAATATCCTGGTGTTGTCTTGCAATCTCAGCAAGATGTTTCCCAAAGCAGAGCCATTTTAAAGTACCGGCATCTCAGACAGTCGCGCGAGCTTAGTAAAAGTTGAGCTCGCCAACAGAGCGACATGCGATGTATTTGTGATCTTCCAAACAAAAACGATTGAATTTGAAAAAAAAAAAAAATCAAAAAACTGAATTGTAGATATCTTTTTTTTGAAATACAATAACATAAAAGTAAATGATAGCGTCTTCAATTTTTTCACCCACAAAATTGCGTCATACATATCAATTTTTTTGCATTGTCTATGAAACATAGGTATATGTGCTTTTGGATTCTTATTGCTTTCTGATATCCTTTTCATCATAAATGTCGCATTTCTTTTTCTAGTCTCTTTAACGAAACCATATTGTTCTTTTGCTACTTCTGGTTCAATTCGGTTGCGCATTCTATTCATCAGAATTCGGAAGATATATTTCGTTATGTTGTCCATTAATATGAAAATTCTTGTCTTCTCAATTACAAATGTGAATTTGTTCATAGGGATACAAAAACCGTTTTAAAAGCATTATAAACCGTGAAAAACATGTTCTTCAAACAAATTATTTTATGAAGACGTAAGCAACAAGCACTTACCAACAATACTTTCTTCAATTTTGACGTTGATAAGTAAATAAAATTTACTTTAGAGAATGTTAGGAATATAGCACTAGCAACCATCTTCGTGCAACCATTAACCTATTCTACCATAAAAAGAATCAATCTAACTATAAACAGATGAAAAAGACATATAAGCTATAATTTGCGAGTACATATCACATAATCATTCCAACAAATAATTTATATTTATCATTTACTATATTTTTAATATATCTAAACTAATTGTTGTCAATTATTCATGACAATAAAAACCTCTAAAAACAAAAAAAGCAAAACAAATAAAAACAATTTTATTTATGAATTTTCATATCTTTTAATCTTCACAATAAATAAAATAAAAGCATATTAAATTCTTATATTGGTCACACAAGCACCATATCCTAGCCAATGTTAACTTATCTTTTATCATTCTTTATTAAGCTTTATCGTGTGTGAGGGTCGATAGACATTATGCAAACTGTTTAAAATAAAACGGGTCGTTTATTTCAAACATGGGTTTCCACAAAAAATTAACGCTTGATGTAACAAAAATGATAGATTAAAAATAAATCAATTAATTCTTTAGAAATTGGTTAGTTTATGTGCCGAATACAAATGAGCAGATATGGGCTTTTGAGAAACATCTGAACGCGCGCGCACGCACACACATATATATACGCACACACACATATAGATAGACAGATAGATAGATAACACACAAAATAGAAACCCAAAAAAACGATACATAATGTTCTAATGCATTTCTAGCTAATAGATTAAATTTAATATTTCCAATAACCGAAATTCATTTTGCTGTATTTACATTGATTGGAATGAGTATTTTTTTTTTCTTATCAGTAAAAACGCTAAAATCGTCAATATTTTAAATCTCTCAACACAACGTGATTCTCTTTATTAGAAAATCTTTGAAAATAAAATATAATTTTCTCAAATTTTACTTGAGGGTGATTAGCTGATTTAAAGCTTAATTTATCTGACTTGAAACAAATAGTACTTACTTTATTTTAAAATATCACAGAAAAGCATTTTCTAACACGGAGGTGGGTGTTTTTATGTGTTGTCAACTCTCGATAGACTTATGATTTTTAGAATTTTTCTAATCCGGAAATAACTGTAACAATTACTTGATGCATGTAATATCAACTCCTTTTTTATATAATTCTTTACTACACAGTACTCGAAAATATTATAAGCAATCTAATATTTTATTGAATTGATTTGTCAACAGATCTAAAAAATTCCCAAGATTTTCTAAAATAGAAACATTACATATAACGTCATTCATTTTTATGTCCTGAAAGTTTCATTAAAATCCAACAATTAAGAATTTCCAGAACTGTGTGTTTTGTACCGCAAAAGACGCTATAGTTTCCAATACTAATTTATTTTTTTAACATTGACTCTTATCAGAGAAACAAAACTTTTTACAAACATTTCGAACATTCCAAAAAGGATTAAAAAATGTTGCATCAAAGATCCATTGGTATTTCCTTTTAATAATAACAAAGATTATGACGATAAACATTTTTTTTCATGTATGCTCATTTTTTAGAAAATATTTGGAGGTACCTAGATTGTTTCTTAAGTTTTCCAATCAAGATGACAAATATTCTTCCACGCATATGTACAGAAGTATAGAATCTATTTTATATGAATGGAGATAGTAGTAATGAAAATGGAAAATAAATATTTCTCCAGATACAAGAGAAAATACAAGCATGAAAAAATCAAAATGAGAATAAAAATAACAAAGGAAACAATATCCAAAATGGAAAATAACTAAAGAAACAAAAGAGAGAAAAATAGTAAGCAAAAAAAAGTGACTCCCTCCAAAAATATAAATGTAGAAAAGAAAAAAAGAAAAAAATGAATAGCGCGTTAAAAAAACAAGACATTCTTTTTAAAGCCAGGAGACTGTGAATTGAGGAAAGGAAATAAAAATGGCAATGATGTTAAAAGTTGACAGTAAAAAACAAACAAAAAAAGAATTTAAAAAGTAGATTGAATAACACTACAAAATGAGACGCAGATCTTCGTCAACTGTCAATGACCGACAAGAAAGTGAAAGCAAAAAGTAAAACCGTGGCTAATCAAATTTCAAACCGTCAATTACGTATTAGCTGTCTGCTGAGCATTAGCTAGTGACAGTTGACAGTAATCATATACATTTAAAAGCAAAATATTTGATAAAGAAATGCAAAATAGCTAACTTTGTGAGAAACTAATACCATTTAGATGACAAATGTTTTGCTTTGGCTGTAAAGCAATTAATCTTTAAATATTTTGCTATGATGGAATGTGCTAGAACGCTGTGTTGGTGATTACTATGATTATATCTATATATTTTTTCTTATTTTCTTCAAATTATGCACAATGTTTTATATCATATCGAGAGTGCCATTTAAATACTGAACACTGGTGATCGCGAACATTTACAAAGAACTCTAGTTTAATGACCATGTATAGTTTTGAAATATTATTCTGAATAACTATGTTTTACAATATTGCTTACATATAAGTTAGTACAAAACACTACTAATGAGACTAACATGTTCATTACTATTCACTTCCTTCATTAGTAAGAGGAAATTTACAGGTTTTGAAGACATAATTTTCCAAGCAATTATGTTTATCTCTATTTCCTCAATTCCTAGCAGAACACATTTTAGGTATTTGATTCATGTATAGTTCACTATAAATTATTTATGTTGCATACTTTTGCAGTTACTGAACTTCGTCCTATCACCATTATTTGTCTTTGTTTTTTCTTTAAGTGAAAGCTGTGATTAGCATTTGTTATTTGATCAATTCCAAATTATTATTATTCAAATAATAATAATAATAATAATAATAAATTATTATTATCATTATTATTATTATTATTATTATTATTATTATTATTATTATTATTATTATTATTATTATTATTATTATTATTCCTTTGATTTCTGGTATATACTCATTTCTTTCCGGGTCCCAACCAGAAACTTATGATCAGAGGTAGCATCAAGTCATTTTCCATTAAGCATTGTTTTGTGGGAAACAAACTTAAGAACACACATATTTTACATATAAAATCATACATATAAGCTTTGTAAGGTGTGGGCTGTACTTGTGAATTCAATTTTTGTATTTCTTTAATGCTTGGTCTGCTAGGCATCACTTCAATGAGTCTAACTGAACCTTTCCCAATCAATCCGAGTGATCCAAATACAACTGGAATTGTTGATGTCCTTATGTGCTGCATTTTTGAGATTTCGATTTCAAGGTTCTTGTATTTTGACATTTTTTGAAGATTTTCAAAGATACATTTCAGTCTGCATGTTTATTATTATATAGACTGTAATGATCATCACCATCATCATTATTATTATCATTATTATTATTTATATACAAAATAAAAGCATTTTTAAATTGCAAGACGGCAATAAATGTTTTGCGAAATTTATGTTTGCTACTGACAAATGATTGTAAATTGAGACCACGATTAAATTCAATTTGATTATGTTCAGAATACAAAAACACCTGAAATATCTCTAATGGAGAAATTGAAATCAAAATAGCCATTTGAACTATGCATCAATGACGACATGATGCGAAAGCCAAAGGAAGACGTGTAATTTCTTAAAAGATGTCGAATAATCCTCTATTTGGAGATGGAGGAGCAGATGTGTATTCACTTAATGTAATTAATTTTACGATTGCATTTTTATCAAGCAAAGTGGCTTAAAAGCCGGAAGTTCTGGTGTCAGTGTGTCAGTGTGTATCAATATTAGTGCAAAACTACCTGGGAGAAGAAACGATAACGAAATAAATATCGTTTAGAATAAGTTCTCGTATTCCAAAAAAATTAAGACTTCACAATTTGCAAAGCGCATATAGATGCATCAGAGCATAGTCTTATATAAGTATCATTTGAATCTATATATTAGTCTGTCAAAAATTTATATGTACATAAACAGATATGCAAATGTAGATTACTGTTGCATGTTATGCTGTAGCCACATGAACTAATGTATCAAAGGTTGGAAAAATTTTTCTTTGAATATAATTATGACTATCTAAAAATCTATAAATACCTTCTTAAAAGTAAATATAAAATAATTTAGACACACTTTGGGATATAATTTTTTTTTTAAGCTTGAAATGTTATACTCATTCCAAGAAAAAAAAACACGTTCATTTTATAACTTTGTATAAATGTTTAGCTTTGGGAGAAGGGAGCAATAGGGTGTGCGCGTACTCATGCAAATAATCTGTAATATAATTTGCTTAATATTGTTTGTTTTTTTTGTTTTTTTTTTCAGTTTCTATTTTTAACTGATCTCCAGAACATATTTGATTGGAAAAGTTAACGTTGCTCGGTAGGAAAATTAATAATACGTTTGATATTGTTCTAAAAACTATAAATTAAAGAAACAAATATTTCGCAACTGTTACTTTAATTTTCCATTCAAACGTATACAATATTTTGCTTAGTCCTATATCATGTCCTCCAAACTAAATAATCTCAAAGATCAAACGCTAATGTGGAATGTCAGCAAAAGCAATTCAGTTAAAATAAGTAAATAATAATAATACTATTAAGTTAGATTGTGTCTTACCGTTTACTTGTGCAATTCACATTTTAATATTCATTTGTCCACCCCCTGTATGAAACCAAAAGTGGTATTTTGTTAAGAAAAATTAATTTAATTTTGAAAAGATGTTAGTAATAAGCCTGGCTGTTTTTATTGCTCAATGAAAAACCTGTCATAATATATATGTACCGTAAGCGAAAAGACAACCTGTAACTGTATTTGATTGGTATCTCGGCAAAAATCTCAGAAAATCTATACAGACGTCATAGAGTATTAGTTTATGAAATCTAAAGCGAAAGTAGAAAGACGCTGTTTCTGGTGTAAAGCAGAACAAATACGTGACAGCACGTCAGTCGGATATTGCAGTCGTGACGAACACAGCGAAGTAAAATATCGAACCGAAGCAGAAATCAATATTGCCCAATCTTGATTGTCGAACAATGTCATCTTAGCGAATAGAGTAGGCATTGAACTGATAAAGAGTGGATAACTTTGATTCTTAGCATTACAATATTTATTCATTTATTTATTTACATTCTAAGTTTTATTTATTCGTCGACATTGTTGTAATTTTTATTCTCATTTCTGGTTGAGCGTGCCATTCAGATTCATAAGAGACACAAGCAAAATCTTTGATTCATTTATTTGTCATTCAGTTCCACACAACAACATATCAGTTACAAAATATCACATATAAGTGTTAAAGGAATACAAAAGTTTCATATTTAATGTTCAATATTAGGTGTTTGTTATGTTATTAGGGGTATTAAAATATTAATGAAGTTTTTTTTTTATTATCTTTTAGTCCTTTTCAACTGTGTATTCGGTTTTTACTTTGAAATAATAAGGTCTTGATAGATTTGTGGAAACCTAATACTGCTTATAATATTATAATTCATATGTATAAATAAGTGAAAATCTAAACTCTTTCATAATGACTAATATGATGAAAGTCTTTATTGACTTCTCAACAGAAGGTCATGCTTTGTTATGGAAAAAACAGAATATCAGAGTTCACGTAGTCCATATTCTGATGTTTTGATAAGTATTATTTTCACAGGAACAATTATAGTTTCAATCAGAAAAAAGCTAATTTGTCACCGTCTTATCGACAGGATTTTCTGAAGGCCACGTTTGGTAGACACAGAAAGATCAGTAAGGGAATCATGATTACTTTTTCAGAAGCAGAATTCGAGATCTAACATTTAATTTTTTATTAAACAAGTACACGATTGTTAATATTTTGTTAATATATTGTCAGTTTTCAGCTTGACGATTTTGAGCATCTAACTCATTTAGTTAATTTCTTTTAACTACAATCTTCCAAGCTTTCTGAATTAATCTTAGCAATAGACTTTCTCAAGGGTTCGTAGGAAAATTGTGCACTCTTCATTCAAATATTTATCCGTTTCTTTGAAGATATCAGCTATTACAGCTACCAATTTTTACGACACTACAAACTGTTCGTAATAAGCTCAGCAAATAGTGAACATTGAGGGTTGTCTTTATGTTGGATAGATGAAACGATTGCTGGCAAAAAAAATATCGAAGTAAGAGGGAATAAATTCACAAAAAATATATTATATGGAAATATGCAGACATTCTGTAGCAAAAATCATCGAATTTCATAATTTAATCAATATTACACTTTGCGGGTAATTTCTGTCTATAATATTTGTCTATATTAGTTTGAAGAAAAAAGTGTGCAGATAACAATTTTGTACTTACTGGTACATCAGTACGATTTTACACAGATGAATTACCGAGAAAACTATTAGTTTATTTTTCTGTCACTGTTTTTATAATCTGTAGTTAGGTGTCCTTTTAATCTTGTCTTGACTAAACAGCTCTTTCTATTAGTCTTGTGACATTAAGGTCAGTTTGAAGAAGTCAGTGTTTCGTGTAGAAGACCTTTTTTTCTCAAGAGAATGGAAGGTATGGACACAGATCTGTTCAAATCGCGGTATTGTGTAAAGAACGACGCGAATGTGATCGTTGATTCGTCTAAGAAACAGCTGTGACGACTGCAGTTCTCCGAACTCGACTCAGCTCAGTCGCATCATATTGGCGAGACCAGCAGTCGCGATAATTTGATTGGATGTTGGTTAGAAAGGTGTAATGGAGCGTTGGGGTTGTATGTCGTGATTTCTTGAGCGAGCAGCAACGGGAAGGATGGTGTTAGGGTGATACGGGCGAATGCTGGCATTATTTTGACAGTAAAATCCTTGGTGTATATATTGAATTAGTGGCTGGTCGCCTCTTGTGCAGTAAAGGATAGACCCGTGCTTCAGTTAGCGTTTTTCCGATTGACATATCGCTAGCGGTTCATAGAGGTCAGTGGACGCACGAAGCAGCGTACGTATAAATCATGCGAATATTATCATCAACATGAAGAAGGAATTACGAACTCTTCTCAGGCTATAATTTATTTTACACCGGGGACCAATAATATGGCGGAGAAATGCAATGAAGAAATTCATTTCAAGCGAGACACGCAGAATTCAGTCGTCAAATTTGCATCTATTTTCTTCTTTTTCGGTTATTTTGCTTTATTTTTATACAATTCCTTGTCCAATTTTTTTATTCGCTGTCATCATTGATTTTTTTCTTGCTTTTTATCGCCTTACAATTCTTTTTCGTTCATCATTTTTTATTTTCCCTTTTTTCCTCATTTTTATTTGCAAATGTAATTTTTCTCATTGTCTGTCTATCAGCAACTTTCCAACTATTTTCTTGTTTTTCATTTTATTCGCTATATTTGGATTTTTATTTCTTTTTTAGTTTTCTGACTTTTATTTGTCGCTTTCACGGCACTCATTTTTATTCCATTCTTTCATTTTTTTGTCTCTGTTCATTTTATCGTTTTTGACTTCATATATCCTCTTTAAAGTTGTTTTCTCTAACATTTTCTCTTCTTTCGTTTGCTTTATTTCCATTATCTCTATCCCCTAATTTTATTATCGTTTTCTGAAATACTCTGAGTATATACATTATCTTGTTATTCTTTTATTGCTCCGTTTCTTCCGATTTTCTTTCTATTTTCCGCATACTTCGCTCATCTATGACAGTGGTGTCATACCGGAAGGCCAGACTAGATCCATTTTCATAGCGTTGCTTAAGAATCCAGGCGCAAACGAATGCTAGCTCCATCGATCAATCAACCTAATGAGTCACATGACGAAACAACGTTATCTTATATATATATATATATATATATATATATAAGAGAGAGAGAGAGAGAGAGGGAGAGTGACACTGATCTTGTCCGCTTTCCGGTCTAATCAACCGAATTCTGATGAATATTGCACGTAGCAGAATTATACCGGAAAGAGGACAAGATTAGTGTCGTTTCCATAAAGATACTGAAACAAGAATTCGATATTTATGCTTAGAAGGATATCACTAAGAGAAATACAAATGAAAAAGAATATTAGCTCCGTTTCACAGATTACGTAAAAGCTTTTGATAAGGTACGACACAAAGAACTCTTTGAACTACTAGGTACACTTGAATTATTTGGGAAATATATTGCTAAAATACTGAAGTTATACAGTTATGCAGAGTAAACTGCTTGCCTACAGATATAAATGTATTAGGTAAATAAACAAACATAGAAAGGGCCGAATGACAAAGATGACTTTTCACTGGGATTTTTCAACCTTTACAGTGAGGAGATTTTGAGAGAATTATTAGTTCTATTATAATTCATTACTGGTGGTCACACCCTCAACAACACAAGATATGATACAGTGTTAAGAGATGTGGTTCTACAGAAGGATACTTAGAATACAATGGACTAGACGTGAGTTACGTCGAAGATTTATACTTCAAATCAGAGAGAGTCAATTGAAATTTCTTGGGTAGTTAAGGAAGAAAGACAGTTTGGAGAATTTGAAACTCATATGATATATTGAAGGTAATATAGAGGCAAGAAACAGTGAATATTCTACCTAACGAATAACGATGTAAATGGTTGGAGGAACAAGGATTAGGAGGGATAGTAAAAAATACAAACCTCGTTACCAATGACAGAAAATTATGGAGAGAGATAACTGTTCACGTCCTGAAAGGATACGTCCCATGAAAGAATAATCAGCGTTTCTTCATTCTTATCTGCATTTATCCTTATTGATATTGTTTTTTTCAAGGTCATTTGATTTTATATTCAAAACATTTCTTTACTAATATTTCTTTTCTTTCTGAACCATCCGATGGTTTTTAAAAAATCCATACAATCGATTCTTCTTCAACAAACTTAAATTTTAATATTTTTAATATATTCCTCTATTACGCATTGTCTCATATATTTTGTTCTACAAAAAACTAATCTTTGTTGTTTATTTTCTAACTTCAGTAGGTTTATATGCTGAATATTTAACAAGTATGTCATTTTTCAGGAGAACAAATTGTCATTCTCATTGAACAACGCCTGTATCCAAATGTTTCAATACACATAAAAAGTGAATCTAATCATCTGTGATAGATGCTGTTACAATCAAAGAACCTATGCTCCTTTACCAAAAATATAAAAAGGTATTTTTTGTTGTTATAAAATTACGATTATTAATTTTTATAATTTATTACGGAAAGCTTCTCAAATAATTTGATTTTCTAGTAGGATTTGTATAAGAAACCCCAGCAAAATCTATATATTCGAAAACTAAACTTGGCAAAAATGATAAAGGAAATATCTTCTCAGTTCGAAATTTTAAAAAGAAACAAAAGAATAAAGCAAAATTAAACGACTAATCAAATGTTAACAAAGTTATCTTTGTTCTACAATGTGTTTTGCAAGAAAAAACTGATTTGTGATCTGGTTTTTAAATATTTCCGAAAAATTAGCATTCCAAGCAAAACAACCCTAAAACGGTTGAAACGTTTAGATTAAAAGAAATGCTTTCTTTGCATTAAATTATGTTCATACCTCACTCATTTATTTAAAAATATTAATTAAAATATCACTCATTTTTCACTAATTTATGAGAAAATGCTTGAAAAATGTTCTTGAAAAGTCTATTTTTTAAATTTACAAAATTTGCATTAATAGAAATTGACAATTTTTAATTATTAATTTTATATGTGAAATATTTAGTGTTTTTTGCCAAACAGTTTATAATTGAAATTTTGAATCGTTGTTTAAAAAAATGAAGTGAAAAACTAAAACATGTATAACTTCTCCTAAAATTAACCACATTGTCTATATGTGTCAGTTTATGCTGCAAGATGCAAGAATAGCTGCTTTCGTGTGCTGTATACAGAGTACTATTTATTTCAATACAAAGAATAAAGTCGGATTGTTTTATATATTCCGATATTGTAAATGCGATTTTTTTTAATTATCCTCTAAATTCAGTTATTGGATTCTTTATCAGTTATGTATCATATTGTTAACATTGAAATCGGTATGAAATAACGGAATTCCTTTTGGAATCAAGATATGACAGAATTATCTAGAAAATCTCTAGTTTTATTTATTCATCGAGAGCAGTGATTCCCAAACATTTTTTTTTCTCTGGGCCGTATTTTCATCAATGAAAGTTTACTCGCGCCTCAACAAATTTTATGTGATAAAAAGTAAATTTACAAATAAAATCAGAGAGAGGGTTCAAGGGAGATACCTGCGGATTCGAAGTCAGAACATTAACATTGATAAATCTCTCCTCCGATTTGCAGATTCTAGTTACTATATTCTTAATACTTGATAGAATGCAAAATATCACAATGTTAAAATAGGTCAATAATTATTTATAACTATTTATACTGGGACTCATGCATGCAATTACAAGTAATCCATAATAATACTTTAAATTTTAAAATCATATTTATTTTGGGTATATGAATTTTTTTAAGCTGTTTCTAAATCTTTGATTGTCTTTCCATCATTCCGCCTCACCTGTTATCTTCTCCCACCGCACACATGAGGTGGTACATACCGTTCCGAAACTATATATAATTAGTATATAATAGGTTGGAATTGTTTTTCACTAGACTGCATTCTAACTTCTCATTTCGTTTCAAACGTGACATAAATGTATTATCTGTATACATATTGTGAAAACTTATATTACAACACCTCTTTCTCTATGTGCGTGGATTGATTTTTCTTTTTTTTTTTTACGTTAAAAGTGAAAGTAGAGAAAAATGATATGGATTTTCATCATTTGATGCTCTTTTATTTCCGAATAGTATAAATAAATGCTGTAAAAACAACAAAAAAGGCAGGTTCTTGCCATGAAGATGGTGCCGTAGTGGAAATTACTGTTCGTAATTAACTTGTTAAGACTGGAAGAGGAAATTTGGTTGTGAAATGTCAGGTTTCCGGAAAATCTGAAGTTGTTGATAATGACGAAATCGAGAGCTGTTTAAAAATAATTCACGTCACCAGACACGTTACATCGCAGAGACACTCTACATATCTCATGTGGGAGTTCTAAGGCATTTGACGACATATGGATGCGTAAATCGCTACCTTATTTTGGTGCGTCAAGAAGTAACGGAAAAATAAATTATTTAACGCATCCTCTGCCGAAACAGAAAAAAAAATGCCCATGTTGTAAAGAACGATCACTATGAAAAATAAAAGTTTGGAGAAATGTCATTGAGAAAAAAAGAAATGAGCCACAGTTAAGCACCCCGAAAGCCGATCTGAATTCAAATAATGTGATGCTGCGTATCTTGGAGGATTATAAGGTATTACGAGCTCCTTCCTGCAGACAAGTACACTTCCTAATTAGAACGATTAAAAGACAGCAATCAATTAAATGTGTCTGAAACAGGCCAATCGCATTGCTGCCTTCTTTTATCAGGGTAACCCCACATCTCTTTGCAGGCCAGAGAGTTCATTTGATAAATTCACTGTCTGTATTCCCGTAACCATTCACCTTCGGATTATTACTTATTTCCATCTTTCGATCATTGCCATATTCTTTTAATAGGAAGAACATCAATTATCTGGATGCTTGTAAAAACTACTTAGACTAGGACATCACCCAGAAAGATGCCAAATACAGGGAAGATAGAATATGACGCTACCTCAAAGTAGCGAAGTATATGTGGTTGTATAAATTTATATAATATATATATATATATATATATATATATATATATATATATATATATTATACAGAGATAAACATGCAAATAATTAATCAGTAAATTTAATATAATTAATGGCGAAATCTCTTCGCTATCAAATTTAATATAGCAATAACCTAATAACCATTCGTTGATTGACGCGATCCTTATGTTTAAAATTGTAAGATAGATTTAATGTCCTGGTGCTGCTTATACCTTCGAAAATCATCACATTTTCATCATCAGGTTATAATATATGTATATATATATATATATATATATATATATATATATATATATATATATATATATAAATTCAGGTAACTTCAAGACGAAAATAAATGTATTGTGGGCAGAAAGATTTTTTTAAGAGTGTGTTATTTATTAACGGTTACATAATTTTGGAACGTGCAGTCTCGCAACTCTAGATTTGCATTTTAAATATTTCAAGTGAGAATTTTTTTATGTGAGTTTTTTAATAGAGTAGTATGGTATATCCACGAATTTTTTTGTTGTAAGTGTTTTTCATTTAACGTGACATGGAAAAAGTTGTCCAATTATTCGTGTAACGTCTTAGTAGTTTTTATAAATATTGTTTTATACATATATGGTGCAGTAGATATAATATTATAAAGAGGTAATCACACAAAGAATTAATCAGTAAAGGTAATGTAATTAATGGCGAAATCTCTTCACTAACAAAGTTAAGGGAGCATTAACCTACTAAGCATTCGTTGAATGGCAAGATCTTTTTGTTTAAAATTGTGTTGTGACCTAGAATGAGGAATAACCAAAAGGGAGATTGGAAATTAAATGAACCCGTAGAAGATATACATATATATGTGTGTATATGTGTGTGTGTGTGGGGGGAAAATAGTATATTAAAAAAGCAATCCTTCATTTAAATATCTTCTATAAAACATTACAGACAGAGAATATCTATTAAACTTTTGAGTGTCTCTTCTGATGTACAATTAGCCACTTTATTAAAGCTGGAAACTCATGAAGTAAATCGCTGGAAATAAATATTAAGAGCAGAGGACCTTTTGACCATCTTTGGTTGATTTCATGAAAAGATGATTAAAAGTCCAGAAGTAGCTCACATGGCCTTTGTATTATATTCAGATTAAAGTTTCAAAATAATGCGTTATGTCTATAAACACATGACTTTACAGCTTTAAAATATTCTAACACGTGAACACCTCAACTGATAGAAATTTTATTATTACTGATTCTTTTTTTCTTGTAACGATCTTTCATGTTTGTTATTTTTACAGTTAGTGTGTCAAAGAACAATAGTACTGTCAACATATGTCTGATGCAAATTAGCATTTTGTGTTATGTTTATGTATTACATTTTACTAAGAGATATACTAGATCAATTATCACCCCTAGAGAAATATGATTTTTGTATCAACAGACACGCGGTTTCGTAAAGGATAAGCACATTGGTATAGGGCAATGGTATTTTGCAATTACAGTCGTTCTAGTTAATGGAACATTTTTGAATAAATAGTATAAATTTGATATATGCTCAATATCAGGGATGCAATGTTTGCAGATATAAACAGTGGAACCATAAAAATGAACACTGCATAGTGATAAATAGCTTTATGATCTATAGAATTTCTGATAGTAGCTTAAGAAGTAAAAGTATCAGTCAACATACAATATTGATTCTTTAAATGACACTGCTAATATATATATATATATATATATATATATATATATATATATATATATATATATTTATATATAAGTGTGGGCGTTCGTGCGTTAATATTATTAATAATGCGGGCGTTTTCCAAGAAATTCTGTTACTTCTTCAGTTAATCTGTTCTACTTAGACTACATGTCTTTGTCTCGGACGTTTTTCTGTTTCAGCATGAAATGTGGATTGGTGATTGTGTTCTCATTTTATCAAACTGTCTGCTATTTCTCCTGCAAATACCTATAATCTTCATGGTTATGATAACAATTTCTGTTTCCGTATAAGGCATTTATTGATGTATTAATAAAATCTTATTATTAAAACAATTTTCAGGAAAATAGGTTTCTCAAGTCTAGTAACTGTTATTGCTCTTTTCAGTATAATGGCGGCTTCCTTCCTAGTTTGATGCAGAGTGGAATTACATAACTCATAATCTTGATTGATTCATTATTTTCTCTTTGAGTTACAGGTAATATTCATTGTGGTTGTTGCTTCTGTTGAAATTCCTCAAGTGATGTGGTATCTGTTATTTGGTTTCTGTTGTCTGCGATTCTGCAACGTAAATTTCGAAGAAGAATGGTCCTCTGCGGACAGTTTAGATATTTCTGAGCCTGTTTGGCACCATGCCTGAAATTCATGTGAAAGTTTCGATATGACGAGGCTATTTAAAAATAAGACCCAAGTCGAGTTCTTAGGTTAATATTTTGGTTTTGTAGCAATTTGTGACGTTGGGTGAAGCTACTTCTCGTGCAATTAATTGTATGTTCAATAATCCATTAATTCTCTTAAGCATAAAGAATGTTGATAAATGAGTAACTCTATAATCAAAAGCGATGGAAATTTTTAAATTCTTCGTTCGATGAAATACGCGACTGTGAAAAGAAAATTGGTTTGAATACTTTCGATATTACTATTGAACTTATTTGATTCATTCAGTGTTATACATTTTTTTCTAAGCATTGTGATGTGAAAAACTCCACGGAAATTTGTAATAATCCAGATAAAAATCATTGAATTATTCTACTTCGTTTCACTTATCTCCAATCCGCAATAAACTACAGAACGTGGCGAATAAATATTGGTTTTCTCTCGAACAACCTCTCATTGATATAGTTTTCCGTAACCACACGTGTTGCATAATCTTCGTTAAGAATAATACGTCCTTATTAAAATTACTGTAAACACATATCTTTCATATATATGATGTATGAAACTCACAATGTGTTTTTAAACATTTAATTATGATAATTCCTCTAATTTTAAGTATTTTTCTTAATTATCGAGCGTATAAGTGAGGAATGAATGATAGTAATTATAATTAAATATTCTATGTATAAAAATTTAAAGGAGTATTCTAACTAGTTTGCCACTTAATCTTCATTATAATTAGAAATCATTTGAATACAAACTATTGATATTGTAAGCAATCTTAGAATCACATTTAATACATAAACTAAAACAGCAATTGCGATAATGGCTATTTATCATAAATCATTACTTCCATTAGAATTGGTTAGTAAACCTTTCAAATCGCAATAACATTTTTATATCATTGTTGAGTAGTAAACAGACATATTTTTGCTCTCTGTTGATATTGAAAACGTGTTTATCATCTAATTCCGAATTAAACTTGACAGCGATAAATTCTGATGCATCATTTTACACTGCATATACTTTTTTGTGAGAATGTCTTGCTCATAATATTCTGGAATGCATTTTAACCAAGACACCATAATCAATAGTTATAACGAATTAAAAGATGAAACATATTCACCTGAAAATACTGTTCAAACATTTAATTTACCCATTTCACTATGAATAATCTATCAATATGTCAAAGTAAAAACTTCGTATTAACTGTTAATGATGATCATTAAAAAATAAAACTAAGTCAAACCATTCATGTTAAATTTGTTATTCAATATTGTAACTCAGGCATGTCGAAGAAAATAGAGTGTATTTAATGTTTCGTACAAATTAGCACACACCAAAAATAGTAATGAACTTATGCTATTTATTTCAAGTATCGGTTACATATGAAAACTACGCTGCATTATGTGAGGTGCCCACTGTATTTTTGTAAGAGTAGGGGGTCATTACTTTCATACGAAGCATCATTTTTATTCGAGTATAGGGTGAAAAAGTTTCCATTTTCATTTCTATTCCAGAATGTGAACTTTGTGCATACTTAGAGACCTACTGAAAGGACCTCTAACCTCGTCGTCAGACTTACTCTCTCCGCTCTGCGACCCAATCATCCGCCAGTAAGATTCTCAATATGTACACTAAGAAGTAGAGATTTTTTTTCTATTATGTGGATTGAAAGAAACGGAAGGTCAGCGATGACATGACCTGACTCATGGAAAGATAACTCTGCAAAAACGCTGAACCTTTTTACTGAATCCGAAATAGAAAATAAAATAATATATATAAAATGAAGAGAGAGAGAGAGAGAGAGAGAGAGAGAGAGAGAGAGAGAGAGAGAGAGAGAGAGAGAGAGAGATCCTAAAATATAGTAAAATGCAAGAGAACGGGAAGTGGAGAGAGATTATAAAAGTACCTAAGGGAAAACAAAAACAAAATGTAAGAAAAAAAAATGCATTTAAAAATACAACAGGCGGAGCAAGCGTATAGAAATAAATAAAAAAATATTGAGCAGATAGGGAGTGAGAAAGATTGCAACAGAAATAAAGATAGAAATGTAGACAAAGAGGCGAAGACGTATGTAGAATAACAGTGATTTGTTGATAGTGAGACAAAGGTAAATGCAATCTGAACGAGAAATTACAATCCCGGTATAGAGAAAAAGATTTGAAATCGGCGAAGAAAATGGCAATGGAGAAGAAAACGAGCGAAGGATAAAGAAAGAGAGGAGAGAGAGGGGGCAGTAAGATGTTTGAGATATTCTTTCAGCCATGAATAACAACTCTTCCACACAAGACTTAACGTCAAAACCACTCGCTCGCAAGCGGATGAAAGAAGAAAGGAAAAAATGGCAATAAACAAAAATGGAAAACAGAGTGGCTTGAAAGTATATAAGAAAATTTGTATCCGTAGGATTGCCCCTTTCTTCTATTCTTGCTTGACCCCGGGTTGTGAATTAGGTGAGGTGGTGGAAGCTCAGAAAAATGTTGATCGTCCTTTGGAGGTGGCAAAAGCTTCAAGATGCAATTCAATCTAATAATGGAACCGTGGCATTTCTTGGAGTTCACGGGTTCACCTGGAGAAGTCAGACTGTGTCAGCTAATCAGAGATTGGAAGGATATACATATATAATTCACAGGGACGATCGCGTTGATATACAGAAGCACATATATACACATTCACAACATATAAACTTACTTCTTCGTACATATTGATATAACTGGAAGAATATCACACACTGAAATAAAAAGAAGAGAATTAATCAGAAAGAGACAGTGAGAAATTTTGAAATGGGCACATAGACCTAATGTTATTTTAACAATATTATTATTATTATTATTGTTGTTATTATTTCTAAGTATGTGTTTTCACCGTGTGTTTGATGAAAGGAAATATTTCTAGCTAGAACAGGTGATACGTATTAAAAATAAACATTCCTTTGGAGAGTCCTATTTCGCAATAGTGTTAATGTTGATGAAATGATCCTATAGTTAAAACTTATTCAATAGATAAGAAATTTCAGTTTTTTAATGAACATTTTAACATCTTTATAAACACAAGTTGAAACAAGGATTTGAATTAATGTAATTCTTTCTATCTATCTATCTATATATATATATATATATATATATATATATATATAGATAGATAGATATGTGTGTGTGCGTGTGTGAAGAAATATAGTCGTAAGGTGTGCTATATATTGATGGGATAAAGTGCTCAATATCACAGATAGAGCGTGTATAAAAATTAAAGGTGACATTGAAGTCAACACTTAGAGGCGACAGTCTGTTTCATGCTAGATGCAATTGCCAGGCTTCGTGGCCTGATGATTGCGTCTAGCATGAAGCAGTCTGTCACCTCTAAGTGTTTGACTTCAATGTTAACTTATATATATATATATATATAAGAAAGAAACTGATGACGACAGAACATTACATGTTTATGATATTTATACTTACTTGGCCATACCATAATTCACGATGGCTCATATGTATCATTACTATTATTATGTTTTCACATTTAAATCTTCAAATAAAAATTTAAAATCAATGCAAAATTTCGTGCCTAATTAGAAAATTAAAAACATAATTTTACATACTCACAAAAAGCACTTATTACCAAAAGTCCCCCATCGTTCTACAAACTTTTTGTAGTCATTTTTGTGTTTTTCTTGGTTGTGGGGTAGTTTTTGTCTTTACAGAGTCAAATATTTATCATTTAAATTGTCCTGTAGAGACCAGAACAAATGAAAATCCGAGGAAGCCAAGTCAGGAGAATACGGTGATGCCGGGGTGTTTCCCATTTCTACTCTTTAAAGCTTAAAATGTTTTACAACGCGCGGTCTTGCGTTGTTGTGCTGGAAAATGACACCTTTTCGATTTGGCAAAATCGACCGTTTTTCTTGAATAGCCGCTTTACGATTGATGAGTTGGCCGCATTACTTCTTTGCCATTATAGATTTACCGGCTCGAAGGAGCTCAAAGTGAATTATCCCTCTGAAATCCCACGAAACGGACAGCAGCACCTTTATTGCGCATTCACAAATGTGTTTACAGCTTCGTTTGCATCGAACGTTATCATAAACGTAACATTTTTCAAGAAATTTAACAATTCTTTCTAAGAAGGGCTCATTTTCGTGGCGTAACAGCAAAAAAATCGCCGCAGAAACACAATCGAGCATATTCTTTTACGTCAGAAAATGTAAGATGTCGATTTTCAAATTTTCCGCCGAAATGGGAGTTTTGTTCTCCCAGATGGTAAGCAGAACTTCTTCATCAACGTCGAAATGTCGGCCGGTACATCGTCGAAATCTGCCAAACCACTTTTGATGGCCTCCAAAGAGTTGGAAGACGAATAAACCCCACGAATGTTTATTTTACTTTGTTTTGTCGCAATTCCGACCTTTATTCTTTTCCAAAATTCATAAAGCATAATATGGCGAAAGTGCAACTTTTTATCCTGCGACCCTTAAGGTATTTGTGGACAAAACGTCAACATTTAACAGTCTAACTAGCAACTAAACGAATCATGGTTTCAAAGTAGAACATACGAGAAATTGTCACCAAAACAAACGCCAGTGTCAAGTTGCGGCCATTTTATATTAACAATGAAAATGGGTCATGAACTTTACACTTTTCATTTATTAACAAATCAGACTTTTCACCTTACTTCAAACAGTTTACATTCTCAATAAGATACTGACAAATGGGAGATAATGTTATATTAACAAAGATCTCCAGACAAAAATACACGTCGTTTCTAAAAATCAACCAATCATTTGATATTATGAAAAATAACTTATCTAGGTATATGGCCCTTTAATCTCGATAAAACTACAAGCCCTTGTGATATCACAAATTATCGCCTTATTACAGCGTCCTCTCCTTTACTCAAATCTAAGAAATCCTCATTCGGGATCACCATCAGCTGACACATCACGTTCTAACATCTTAAATGTATTCCTTTAAACAGATATTTTTGAAAATCCAAGCGGCCAATTTTGAACTGGGGGTGGATAGAGGTGTATGAATGCGAAGTTTGTCAAAATAAACTGAATAGGTAGATGAAATATTCAAAATGGCTAAATATAAATGAGAAACCTCCGATCCTGTTTTAATTCATATACTATCAAGAGCCCGTTACCTTTAATTGCAGCGCGTTGAAATCAATATTTTAGGATCTTTGCATGACTAGTACCTAAGTTTTATTTCAATTCAAATTCTTTCTGAATCATGCAAAATGTTTCCACGGACTAATATCTATGTATGAAACAAAAATGGGGTCAGATTCATTTCGAAATCAATATTCACACAATACAGCTTTAATTCTACGGGTGAGTGTCAGTAAAGTCATTTGGCATTGGTTGCTAAGTTACATGTATATCGAGCCAATGGCTCTTGAAAAAGCCACAATGCCTAGATATACACATACATCTATCTATCTAAGTATATTTAGGTAGCAAGAATTCATTTAAATAATTTTGTTAAATTTAATTGACAAGACTGTCGATTCAATTTATTTAAATTTATTCTTCTAGTTTTCGAAAATGTCATGGAATATACGAATCAAAATTGCGGATAAACGATCGGAAATACTCAAATAAAAGCACAAACCTTTGGTTTGGGTTTTTCTTCAAGTGTTTCTGATCGTGTCATTCATTATGAAAAAACTGAGTTTTTTCATTATAGTGAACACGATTTTCTATTCATGGGATATTTTATAAGCGTATCATGCATGTCACGTAAATGACGTCATGTGTAAAACCGTATAGCAAACTCCAATGTTATTCTTGCAATAATAATTATAAATAATAATAATAATACCATCGGATGACCTATTTTAACATAGTCTTCTGTGATAATAATATAGCGCCTTATGCGTATATAATGCGTATTCAATTATAAAATATTTGAGAATTTGATAGAATTTTTTTTTCTTTTATTAATCCGACAGATTTTTTATCGTTCATAACTTGGGGGACGTAGGTTCAAATTCTGTCAGAGAGCGCAATTTTTCATTAATAAGATTTCTTGAAAATTCAGGCCGGTAGACGAAAATAATATAATAAATAAATATACCGTTTAATAGATAAACGAAGATCCTACTCAAATGCGAGTATCCACTAACAGTGACGGTTAAAGTGACCAAAATAATATAATATAATAATAGAAAAACAAACTGATTTTTACATGACGTCACTTATAAGATACGTAATGTAACCAATAAAATATTGTCTCGGACACTGAATAATTTTAATACAATAAAAAATGTCCTTGTACTTATTTTTCTTCTATGATTAGTTTTTACCTTGATCTGTTTCTGAACATCGTCGACTTTTTCCTGACTCCAAGAGTTATCTCCAATTTTGATTCGTCAATTGATCCTTCTGCATTTTTGGGTTTGTTTTCAAGTGATTTTTCCAACTTCAATGTTTTCACTCGACATAATTTTCATTTTAAGCATATCGACAAAATATGTTTTATTATGTCTCTATTTATATTAAATACTTTCTATGCATTGCCTATCTGTTATTTCATTTCCTTTGTCTTTCTTTAATGTTATCATTTTTCGCATATATTCATTCTTAAAATTCTTTTTCAGAACTTGAAAATTACTTTAAATTTTATAGCTGATCATTTTTAAATCTAAACAGTACCTTTACAATTCTGTTAATTTAGCATTTGTCCAATTCTGATATTAGTAAGATTTCATCAGCAAATCACCGATGTTGAAAATATTCTTTTATGTATAATAAAATTAATTTTCACGATTGCTGAATGGGTATCCCCTCGTCTAACTTTTTTTTACTATCTTTATTTTGTCTGTGTCTTTGTGTAGTCAAATAATTGCATATATTCTTAGTGATGTTTATAGAATTTTTGCGTATACTCAGCTATTGTGAGTGAAAGAATGTCCATAATTTACGAAAACTAAGTAAAGAAGTTGGTTATATGCTGTTGCTTTTTGATCAGTTATTCTTGTGTTTGTCTATGATCTATTATTGCTATCCACTCTTAAAACCTGTTTATTCGTAGTGCTAATTTTTATTTTTTTTATTTTTATCTAGAGTATCATTTTGTTTATATGTAATTACGTTTTAGAATTATTTATACATATTCAATATTAATACGATATACGGATAGTTATCAATGTTTTATTATCTTTTTTATATAAAGTAGGGTTAGTATTCCTCGACTGAAGTTCTACAGTATATTTATTTTCCATTTTTACTAGGTAAAGATTTGTTTTAATCATCTGAAGGATTTTCTTGCCTGCTTCAAAATAATCTGTTGCTATGCCATTTCATGCTGATAGTTTCCTCCTTTTCATATTCTGAAGTACATTCCTTATTCTCGTAATAAGATCTAACCTAAGGAATGATGTGATTGTTCATTGCATTTTCTTTCGATGCGTCTAATTGTGTAGAGTAACTCTGACTTATTTTTCATATAGTCTCCCTGCATTTGCTAATTTCCAATTTTCTGCCAGTCAATGAAATCAATTCTTCTCCTTCATTTTTCACAAGGAAACATGTTCCGGTGTTTGTTCCGGTTTTGCCTTTTGGAAAATAAACCATATTTCATTAAATGCTTACTTCAGGAATATGTAACACTGACTGATGTTGATGTGTGTGTGTGTGTTTTCAAATCATACAGATTTGCATAGGACACGGCTCTTATTATTATAAACATCTTTCTTCTACATTTTGTAATTTACCTGTTTCTAACATTCAATTCAAATAATGTAGAACGGATGTTGAATTTGTTTTATTATGTTCTCTTAAGCTTTGAATAAATACAATCATAATTGTTATTTTTTGTCTTTCTGAAAAGCTCACTAATATTTCATTTCTCTTTTAATTCAAGATTTTCCGACATTATATCCCTCTGTTTATTTTGTGTTTTTTTTTTTTACATATTTTTCTTCGTTAAAATGCTGTATGTTTTTGCCTATTGATTTCGTTGTTAATATTTATCATTTTATTCATCAAAATCTATGAAGTTGATGCATGTTCTCCCTCAATGTCATAGCAGGTGAGCATTTTCCCTTCGGACACATTGTTTCCCATCTCGGTAAATTAAGGTGTGGAGCATGTAAGCTTGAATTTTATTGAATTAGAGGCCCAAGCCAGCTCAAGATGTAATGACACATAGAGGTAGTTGTGAAGGAAAGTTCATGGGAGAATGCAATAAACGCTATTGTTACTGGAGATAATAGGAGCAATTAGCATGGAGAGAGAATAAGATTTTACAAATCGTACTAGTAATAGGCGTCTGTTAAAATATGCTTGATCATGCTAAAATATTAAACATCTGGAAATTATCATTAAAATAATTCAAAGTGTAAGTATAATTGTTAGGAAGACGATTTTACAAGCACCCTGGCTGATTGTAAATGGAGTCTACATAGAGATTGAAAACAAATATCAAAATGACCATGGTTTTACCCCGTAGAAAATGTTGATATTATTTTTATTTTCTATCTCAATTGGATCCTCAATGTATCTTATATGTCACCACTTAAAAGACAATTGTAAGCTTTCTCTTTGTTAAAGTTCGTAGGATAATGGTATTAAAATGAAAAATATTCCGCTATAAATAATATTTCACTCGTGAATCCCAAAATTAAAAAAATGGAACGATATTAATAAATTGGATTGACTGCTATCAATGCTTTCCTCCACTTATTACTTCACATTCATAAGTTAATTTAAAATATATATATATTTGAATTATTTTCTAATAACTTATTTATATTTATGTTTATATATTTATCCGGTTTAAATCTTTATTCATATTCTATTTTCTCTTTTGCTTTTTCATGGACTCTTTACTGGACTCTTTTTTTTATGATAATTACTGAGAAGTCGGCCACTGCCTCTTCTTTTTCGATGGGGATGAGTTTATATTTATACACTATTTCGAAATATATTAGATTACAAAAAGAATGATTTGATCATTTCCAGTTTAATGTTAACCCTTCACCGATTGCAATATCGTTAATGATTCTTCTCTGCTGTCTTTTTTTTTTTTTTTTTTTTTTTTTTTTACAATAAAACTTGCGCTAAATATGGCGACGTGACTGGTTGAACACAGAGATGGTAGAAGGATGGTGTTGAGGACGAGGACATGATGTGTTTCTATTTCGAGGGTGTTAATGCAATAGGCCCAGACAGGAAAGGTCACATAACTATCATTTTCCCATTCCAGTAACTGTCCTTGTCTTACGTCATCTAATATTATGTCAAGAATGATTGCAATTCTGCATCAATTCGTGTCAGTCTTCGTTTTTGTTTTTAACTAACGTTTTTATGAAGTCAACATGTGTGTTCACATCACTGGAGATTTGAATGCGCATGTATAATTATTAGGGGAAATAAAAAACCATAGATCGTCAGGGAGAGAGAAAAGAATGAAATTTAGTACACAAAATATATAAAAACAAAACTTAAAAAGTGGGAAAATCAAGAGAAAGATTTAAAAATATAATTGTTACTGAAAATAAAAATAGTTAAATGTAACTCAGAGGAAAGGAAGTAGAGAATAAAATAGCAAGGGAAGTAAATTATTGTAATTTGGCAATATTAAAAAAGGTAGAATTAAAATGCAGCTGTGCATACAAAATAAAATTGATGTAAAATGTGCATAAATATCTGTAGCCAGGATTATGAAGAAAGCGATAGAATTCGGTGTAAAATATTTAAAGATGCTTCAAGATCTACGTACATAAATTTAAACAGAAATTAAGCGAGCTATTTTAAGAACAAAGCTTGATGTATTTGCTCTTTTCTAAATTACATTGATTTTGTGTGTATGAACTCCGCTTTTGAATTATAGTTATAATTTCGCTAATAAAATGATTAGATATAAATTTATTAGCTGGAATGTATGTATGCTATTATATGGATCGGCAAAGCCATCAGAAACGGGCATATTTGAAACTTTGTCATAGTAATTATAGTATGAATATTATTTTGGCTTTAATTAATTCATGTTCATGTATCATGTTGATTATATTAATTCTAAACGTAATAATGTTATCGGAAAAAGTAGTACAAATGCAGAAGTACGTGTCCCTGTGTTTTATAGATAACGCAAAGACATTCGATAATGTACGCCATTAAGATATGTTGGAACTGTTCAGCAACCTTGATATATTTGGTTAATATTGAACAATCAAGAACCTATAGTGACAACAAACCCCACCTGCAAACGGATAGAAAATGAGCTAAGCAGATATAAAAATAGAATGTTGCCGGATTTATTCAATCTATGCAGCGAAGCAATTCTGAGAGAATTATATGTCCTACCAGGAATCATTATTGACATCCACTACTTAATATATGAGGACGACACAGTGTTGACAGCAGACACTGAAGGAAAACTACAAAAGCTCCTACACGTTGTGAAGAAAAGCGAAAAGAATGGACTAAATATAAAATGTAAGAAGAATGAATGCCTGATCGTTAGCAAAAAGATGAGCCCAAAATACAAATTACAAATCGGAGAACCAAAACAAACAAGTACAAAATTTTAAATATCTGACAATTGTTCTAACATTAAAGACAGGATATTTTTTCACTAGAAATAAAGACAAATTTGTTGAACGGCTATTTTATATCATTTTTGTATCATTTCACACCAAGCAAGGCAATAAAAGCTACTCGAATGCAAAGGGATACGAGTGAAAGAAACAATAAGTTAGGGTCGTAGAGACAGAAGATGAAAATTGATATTACATTTACATTTTTGAAAATCTTAGTTATCAGGTAAGCGAGAAACCATAAAACACTCTCACAAACGAGAAGAGCAAGAGAAGAAACTATTAGTATAGAATTTATGGTAAAATATATTAATTTCAATAGTGCAATTATGTGATCTAGCTGACAATCTACTACTGCGCTTAAAAGTCGAGATATCAATGAGGAAATATTGTTTTCACTGGACTTGGTGGTTTTAAGCCAACTAGCAACTACTATGCTGTTGGTAATATTTTTAAAGAAACTGAACTATGAATAATATCCTAAATATTTTTTAAAATATTTTATTAGATTCCTTTTACTTAATTTTAAGTAAATTTAAACATAATTTATAGCAGAAATCCATCTGAAAATACGTCCTACACCAATCAAAGACCGCATTGCACCTGGGCAATCACATCAGACTGACTCAAAAACAATTATCAGCGCAACGCCTTCATTTAGTTGTACTGAAAAGGAATCGTCTTTTCAGATGTCTGGTGTGATCCATTAAACATGTGTTATATAGAATATGTCTGTTATTTAATTACTTCTTTTAAATATGACCCGATCGAATTCAGCACAGATTAGCATACATAAGCAAATTAAGATGTCACTTGTGAAGGATGCTAATTGACTGACAGACAGTCATAGCCATCATAATGACTGCAAAAAAGTGAATAAACCTTTCTAAACGGTTCTCTACTGCTTGTTTTCTATCCATTTTTTTAAGCAAGTAGCATATTTTATAGATTAGCAAAGAAAAATGACAGCACATGAAAATGATTGTTTCCCCACCCTCACAAAAAATATCATTGAAGGAGAGAAGAGGAATCGTGAAAGCTCTGTTGCTAAAGATAGACTGTAATCTATCTGCTAAAATTGATCTTCGTTCTAAAACAGCGGAGCTTCCAATCTTGGACACACAATAAGCTAAGAAAGAGAAAAAGCAGATAAAATAAAACTATGTGAAGATATGCAAAAAGCTAAAAATAAGGTTTCGGCAGAAAACTGTTGACATTGCTTCACCTGGCATGACTTTAAGGACCTGACCAAAAACTTTTGCAAAACTCATTCCTAAATTAATTTTTTCTACTTATATATCCATATACATACATATTTACATGTTTGTTTGCGTGCGTGATAGTGATGTATCTTCTAAATAGGTATGCTAATCTATTTTATCTACATATGGATGTATCTAAGTATGTATGTATAAGTGTGATTTCGAGTACACTCGTTAGGTTTGCCTTAATAGAAGGAAGTAATAGTACGTAGTGGAAAGGAGTGGTGGGTAATAATAAAGAATGGGCAAAGAGAAAACGTGAAAGAAGTTTAGATGTATGTGTTTCTAGTGTGTAGAAGTTTTGAAATTGATCTCAGGTTTGTCACTGAAGGAATAAAATGGATTAGACATGTGGCAGCATGTATGCCTAACACATTGCTTATCACAGTTACATACACATATATTTAGAAACGTACATATATATTGTAAAATACGTAAAACGCATAAACAATATGAATTGCTATCAAAATACAGTAAAAAGCTGCATCAATGACACAACAAACAGAAAACAAATATAAGTGAAAGCGTGAAGAGATTTTAACAATGGTAGTAACTATTATCTTTCTAACAGAGTACTCATAATAAATAACGAGATTATTTACATATCGATCGGATAATTTTACTAAGATCAGATTATCTATACACAAGGTCAAAATGTGATTCTCTGCATCGCATCTGAGGGTATTATTTGTGTACGCCGTAAAAAAGTTATACATCACAGTTGGACTTCAGAAGAGTGACTCACTGCGCCTTCTCTGGCTGACATGAATTGAGAAGGCTATACTGAATCTGTTCCTAGGTCTGCTACTAAGAAAGTTGGTTTACTGTGTAGTGCTAAACAATTGTTCTACTCGAAATCTGTTACTTATCTATACCATTTGTCTATTCTTCCAATATTGTTGCCACACGTTGTCCACTGCTCTTGCTATATATTTAGAGATTCTTGATAAAAATCCAAGCAAAAATCAGCAATATTATTCCTCCTGATCTGGCGTCTCTACTTCACTTATTTTCCCTCCATCGTAAAGTTGTTTCCCTGTGCCTTTTCTATAAATAATTTCTTTGTAATTGTTCAGATGTACACTTCGCTATGGTACTTCAACTTTATGAATTTAAGAGCAGGCCAAGATTGGCAACATGGTTGCATCAATTTACAGTTGAATTGGCTAGACGTAATCATAAGTTTTATGCTAACAGTCTATTTTTTCGCACTTCTCGCTCTTGTTTGTGGAAAACCCTTCCGGTCACATGCTTTCCTGGCAAATGTCAATTGCTACATACTATCCACCTATTTCTGTTTAATTTTCTGTACGTAGATCTTGAACCACTATTTTTCTTTTCTTCCCGCTCCTTAGTAATGTTTCTTTTTTTTTTACTATTTCTTTCACACACAGTAACCCATTTATTGTTTTGCTTCTGGTGAATTATATTAATTTATATCTATCTATCTATCTATCTATCTATCTATCTATCTATCTATCTATCTATCTATCTATCTATATATATATATATATATATATATGTGTGTGTGTGTGTATGTATGTAAATTTGTGCGTGTGCCTGCTTATATATAAACATTTTATTTTTTAAAATAATTTTATATAACTAGATGTAACTTGCGTGCATGTCTATTTTTGTTTTGATATTTGTCTTTTACATTGAAATTAATTAATTACTCATTTGTTTGTTGGGGGGTAAAATGAAACAAATGCAACAAAACGATTGAGGAGAGTCTTTTTTTTTTTTTTTTTTTTTTACTAATAATTAAACACTGAAATTTATTGCCAAAGGAAAGAAAACGCATCATAATTCTGTCTTGGTGATTCTGAAGAAATACAAAATTTCCCTTCTAATGCAAACTCTTAAAAATGCAAAATGAAATGTGTTTGATTATACATGCCTAGGTAAAGAATGAAATATACAATCGGTTGGTAATTTCATTATATTTCCAAGGGCATCTTATTGACACGTGTAAGCTTAAAAAGCTGTCTTTTATTTACATATCAAACTCCCAAATCTACTGAAACCAAATTATATTTGTAAGAAGTAAAGATTTGCAGTTTGTCTAATCAGTCATGAAACCTTGCTTACTGTAAAAAAATAAAATAAAAAACAATAAATATTATTTCCACCTAATGCATTGAGAATAACTAAATTGTAAACAATAATTTCGTGCTTTAACTATAATAATTAGTAAATTGTATGAAGATAAATATTTACGCAAAATATGTGTATTCACATATGTGTTCCATTATTATGATTTTGTTAAACGAAATTCATTTTCAAAATTAGTTTTTAGTCTCAGTCGTTTCAACACGTAGCGCAGTTGTTATTTCATCTAACTTGTCAGTTTATTATTATTCTGGTGCGGTTCATATTCACCTGCTGCTACTTCAGACTTGCCTTGTTTCAATATATATATATATATATATATATATATATATATATATATATATATATTATATATATATATATATATGTGTGTGTATGTATATATGTATTCATGTAGATAAAGTACATTATCTCTACTTTATATATATATATATATATATATATATATATATATTGATGTGTATGCATATTTACTTTCGAATAATTCAAAATGATACACATAGGCCAATGCACAAGTCGTATACATATTTTAGTTAATAGTTAAAGTGTATAGACGTCAATTAATTTCATACCATTAATTCAGTAATTTTTAAAAAAAATGTTTTATATGATACACCAATTTTACAGCTAATCGAAAAAAAATGATACTGTTGAAACAACACATTTCATGATATTTGACACGAGAATCACGTATGTTCTGTTAACCAATGATAGAAGAAAAAGACACATTTCGAAAAAAACTTAGCTAGATATTACGGCACTTTAGATTAAATCCAGGGCAATGTTACGAATTCATTTGATAATTTAAATTTTTCCTGACAATAATTTAAAAAAAAAATGATAACGGCAGTCCGGGAGAGAGGAAATTGAATTAGTTTTGATTTTATCACATGCACCCATCGCTTCAGCGAAAATATCTATTAAATAATAATTTGGTTGATAAAACAATATTTTAATGAAATACTTTTTAAAGGTCAGTAATATCTATTAATCAGTGGATATTTAATGAAATGTTTACAGTTTTATCATATATTTTGCATATTTTGTAGCAACATACTTTTCAATGTTCATCAACACACATGTTTGTGGACGCATCATTCAAATACATTTAAGATAAAATATTATTTTGATGTAACAGATTTTAAGTTGAAAATGTAACAGATCTAATCACACGACATAATGAAGCCACTATGTTTGGCCAAAGAATGGCAAAAATGTGAATATAAATAAAGAGGTGAATCACTACGCAAATTTTAAATGCCGATTACTAGAAAATATTAAAAGTTCAAAAGGTAAAGTAGGTAAAAATGTGAATTTGAAAAGATAGAGGAAAAAGACGGATGAAACAAAAGCTATGGAGAAAAGTAAATAATGAAAGTATGGACATAATAAGTAGCAATTGGACATATAAACAACAAACATGCCAATATTTCACACGGCAAAAATATTTCGCATGAAGCTAAAAGTGGCAAATACTTTGAGCTGTCATTGCATACAGTATGTCAAAGGTTACCTCCTTTGGTTCCTGGCGTTGAAATTACCTTCTCGAATATGTGGGTATTTGAATTTGACACTGTGAACCCATTTCGTATCTGTTTACGAATATTGCCATTGACGGCAATCCGTACAGAATTTCTCATACTCTGGATTAAGTATCACTTTTGTAACCAACATTCCCATTAGTAGCGAGTGCTTTTACGCCAGCTAAAGATCAGTGTGACTGAAAACCCTCGTAGATTATTAACTACGAAATACTTTGTAAACGAGCAAGAGTCGTGGAGAAAGTGGAGATTTTCTGGATAAAGATGCTTTAAGTGAGATACTGGGCTGTATGGTTATTATTTGAAGAAGTACGCATGGAAAGAGAGAGATGGAGAGAGAGTGAGAGAGAAGAAAAAATCAAATGCGGTGAATATGATAGAAAAACGAATTGAAAAACGAAAGAGATAGGAAAGTATGTCATCGAAGATAGTAAATGATTAAAAAGAATGAAAAAGTGATAACAAAAAATTAGAAATATTTACAAATAGTAGAAAGAAAAGAGAATGAAAAAGCAATAATATCAAAACAATATGAAACAGATATCATTAATTTTGAAAGTAATGAATCAAAGAAAGACAGAAAAGAAGGAACGGACTGACGAACGAAAAAAATTCAATCCAGAAAGCAAGATAAAAATAGATGAAATTAGTTGCAATGTAACGGAAAATATACAAGAAAGTAAGTAAAGCGATATATTTAAAGAAGGCAAACAACAATAATAACAATTATTTAAAAACTGTCAATATATCAAAAGTACTGAAACAATACCACAAAAGATCGTAAGCTAAATAGATAGATAGATAGATAGATAGATAGATAGATAGATAGTTAAACGAAATATGAAAAATGAACTGAGAAGAATAAGTATGTGATGTTAAAAAAGTCTAAAAGTAAGACCTGTTTTAACTTCAAAAAAGAAATCTTACTCGTCCTTCTTGGTGACCGGATCAGAACCTAATGCTGAACTTCTTCGGTTGAATGACAAATCATGGTTTAGCTAACCCCTCAACCCTTCAGTAATATGTATCGTCTCTTGTTATGGGATTTTCTGATTTCTGGTTGACGGCTTCATAGTTATTTAAAGATTGCATGACATAGAGGCTTTTAAGTCATCAAGAATCTGAAAAATAATGCGAGTATTACCGAAAAAGATGGATAGGCTATTTCTAAATTGAAGATGTTGGTGTTGTGAGCTTATGACAAGTCTTGGCAGTTCAACAAACTCTCATAGCTCATGCATATTTCATGTGCAATGTAATATGCACAGTTCTCTTTGAGGAAATGTTTTTATGCTAGAAAAGATAAATACATCAATATATATATATATATATATATATATATATATATATATATATATATGTATGTATGTATGTATATTATCACACATGTACATCGCATGTGTATTCATGCATTTGAATGAGAATGTAAATATGTATTATGTATAAACATATAAAATATGCAGAAACATAAGCTCAAATATACGCAAAGACACACACATGCAAATTCATGAATAAATGTATGCAGGTGCAGATTTTATGTTTAATGCAGAATAGAAGACTAATATTTGAAGAGGAAAAATCTACTTCCCTTACTGCGAGCTTGATCAGTCTGCCTATGTTTGTGTCAAGCTTTCAAAAGAATTCACTGAAACGTCATATAACACAGCTTAACCCTTACGTTTTTCTGTTCATCATTGTTGATTATCAAATGTTAACTGATACAATTGGGTTTAGCAGTGACTTTAATCAATTTATACTCATTATGTTATGGATATTTTCATGATCTTCCTCTATTTAGTTCGGCTTACACGCATGTCTATAAACATTATTTACATTATGCGGACTATTAACCTCATCTTTGTCACCATATTTATTACAACGTTTCGGCGGTTGTATGCTCCGGCCTTCTTCCTGTTGTTGAAATGTCGAACTGAACCCTTTATTTCGCTCACTGGGTTAGACTGTTCTAGTTCCACGTGCCATGTTTGATGAATATCAGTTATCAGTTATCTTCTGTTAATTTCCCTCTGAAAGTCCTCCACTGCCTTAACCGGGTATTGAACTCACACTCTTTGGGTCCTATCACTGGATCTAACCAACACTTTTATCCACTGTGCCATGTGTTCTCAAGGACACATGGCACAGTGGATAAAGGCGTTGGTTAGATCCAGTCTATCCCAGTGAGCGAAATAAAGGGTTCAGTTCGACATTCCAACCACCTGAAGAAGAAATATGGAAATATAGAAATATAGATAGATATCTATAAACAAATGAATATTTCTGGGTGGGAAACTTTCCAACCAAAATCCGTAAGTCACTATGACACAAGTGTTTTACAGATAAACAAATTTTTATTTTGATCAGTTAATATATTTACTTAAAGATTTATTGCAGGCAGTTGTTGTTGTTTCGTGTATTATACAATGACTTGAAATAAAGACATAAAATGCGGCCGTCTCTTCTTATTACAGGTTAAAAAATAATGTTTAAGCATAACATCTTCCAATAATTTACTTAAAGAATGTTATATAAATACATTTATTCTGTTAAATCATATTAAAGAATTTGGTAAACAAAGTAGACAAGATATATTGATTGCATACTTTGAAGACAACAGACGTTTTTGATAAATTGAATTAAATTAAATTAAATGATCGACTCTTTCCAAATTACGAATAATCCTTCTCAAATTAGGCGGAAATTCCATTCAGAAATTATCTAAAATTCCATTCTAAAATGTTCAACTTTTTTTTTAATAGGCAGTATAAGACTCATATATTATTAGACAGATACTCACAAAAATGACCAAAATACTAGTAAAAAAAAAAAAATGAAATAAATACACACTGAGCAATACTCATGCAATAAAATTATGTATAGATAAAAGAAATATAATTTAAAGGCCCGCATTCTCAAATATATATCACGTTGCCGCAATTACTTTCAAACTTCTCCAGTCCCATAATTATTTGATATTCGGTTCGAAACAAAAAGAAAAAACACTAAATATTCCAAAATGAAAAGAGAAAATGGCCCCTCCTGAGAAATTCACTGAAACCAAAAAATGCATTATCCTACCTACTAATTCTATTACATCTACTATCTAAACTCAGCATAAAAGTCGTTACAACTACATCCAAAATAATAAAAGATTTAGTCAATACTAAACAAAACAATAAAGGACTTAGTCAATACTAAACAAAACAATAAAAGACTTAGTCAATACTAAACAAAACAATAAGCTAAAACCTGAGGGAGGAGTTTACTCCATCGCCTATAAAAATTGTCACAAATATACATAGGTGAAATCTCAAAGAATATAAATAAACGATTATATAACAACAAAGGGACATTTTTACAAAATAATATATGAAATGCATTGGCTGTCCATCATAACGCGACCAACGACAATTTTGGCATAAAAAATCCTACCATGGTCAAAGGTGAAAAATAATTCACTACGGCGTAAATATCTTGCAAGTGCTTTAATCGGAAGGCGATCTACAGTAAATTTGCGATCTGGGACTTACAACATTTCACTATTCCTAGTAGATCTTCTAAAATCACAGTGTAGAATACCTAATTACAAAAGTGATGAAAAGGAAAAGAAATAAATAAATAAATGAATTCGTCCGAAAAAAAAAATCCAAACTTCCCAGCACCCCCCTCTGCCGTGCGTATGTGTTGTATCCAACCAACATAAGGAAATTAATCCGATGAAATCCTAAAGGACGAAATGCGTCAGAAGTAAACTTTTTCCATAAAATCTTCCCAATACGCTTCTTGATATATAAAAATATTTATTGTTATATATATATATATATATATATATATATATATATATATATATATATATATTATATGGGATGTGTGTGTGCATGTGGATAGATAGATATCAGAAAAGACACGATTTCACCACACGCTCTTACCAAATCATTAATATTGTTAATCATAAAGCGTATTATTTTCTTCAATTCCTTTCTTTGATACTATATCTCATTAAATGAACAGATGCATGTATTCATATACACGAAATAAATTGTACAATTCTTAAAAAGTTGCTCTCATATTATTTTTGAATTGGGAATCCGTACCTCACTGTTTGACTGCTATTTGTAGCCATGTAGCTACTTGTAATACACGTGCAATAAAAAATTATAAAATTTGCATTAAATATGTTCTTGAAGCAAGATGAAAGAGAATTCAAATTGATTAGTATACTTTGAAATATTAAAGATATCATTTAATTCATGAAGATATTTAACGTTTAATGTACATCGTAGAAACTAAGCATATTAGGCGTAATATTGTAAACTATTCCAGTTAAATAGAGTAACCATTCAAAATAGACATCTGTTTTCCTTTATAGTTCCCATTATTAAGGAGGTATAAAATTGTAAACAATAGTGATTATAAATCACCTTTTACTAACGATCATGCTCTAAAGCCGAAACAAAAATCGAAAGATGTTTACAAATTAGTGGTTATGACCAAAACCAAGAGCAAGAACAAAAATAAGTTCCTTCAAATCTCGCAAAATGCAACAATAAATGATAAACATACGTGCTAACGTCTAAAATTAAACTGACGTTGAACATAAACACAATTAAGAAAGGCACCACCGAAAAAAAAACTAATTATATCGACAAGAACGTGATAAAATATAAAGAATAGAAAAACTCCTAGAGAATGTCGCCTTCTTTCATAACGCATACTTTATCTGCAGTGTTGCTGCTCTCATCTAGAAGAAATAATAAAAAGTAAATTTGGGGTTGAATAAAAGAAGTGTGGGATTTAGATAAGGTTATCAGGTTATCGTCTGGCTTCGGCTGAGTGACAAGTTTTTAACCTGCCGAAAAACACCTAGAAAAAAAAATTGTGACCAAAAAAGAAACACACTTCTTAATTTATTTACGTATTTATTTTTGCCTGTTGATGTTAAAAAGAAAGCCTTCTGCAAATAGCTCTTAAACCAGTGACCTTCCCTTCACTTTCCTTTTCATGGATTCACTTCTCTTTACTAAGTTTGCATCAGGATTTTTCCGCCTCTCTCCATAAATGCTTTCAATGCGTTCATTTTCCAAAATCATGAAAGCTACATTTCTTTAACTCCACCCATATTCCATACCCGATTCTATTTCTAACCACACTGTATCGTTTTGTTCCCGTTTCTCGTCACTTTTCACAGTCCCTTTTTATTAAGATAGAAAAATGAAGATTGAAAAAATTCTACTTGATGCAAATTGCTCTGAGTTTGCGTGCTTGTTTCAATACAACGTAAGTAAGAGAAAAATGGTAAGAGAAAAATGGTAAGAGAAAAATGGTAAGAAAAAATGGTAAGAAAATAATGCGCAATTCTGAATTGAATAAGAATGGGCACTCAGTAGAACATTCCTTTCGTCCGCTACATTCCACTAAAAATCTAAAGAAGCCACATTTTGTGTACCATAATGAAAAATTGTATAGAAAGAAATACATTAAATTGCTTTATCATAAATATGTTAAAGTTAGATTCTATATTTATAAGAAAACTCGTTGAAGGATAAGCTTACTAAAAATGCATGAGAATAATATTTAACTGCTTATGCATTTCAATCCATGTAAAACGTATTTGGAATACAAAAAGCATTATTCCATCCAAATATACAATAATCTTTAAACCGGCCTCAAAATTTATGCCTGTTTATCTTACATAATACTATTTAATTCGTACACGAAATGTTTACATATTTATTCATTAAAAAGCGTTGTACATTTAGATTTTCGGTAAGGTTATTGCATTTTATCTGAATTATTATCTAAATTAGTTTTATGAAAATCTTACAAATAAAAGGATACAAAAGAAACAAATGAATTTATAAGTGCCTTTGCTTTTCCTTCTATTCAGCAAGGTATTCCGATGCACGTAATATGCAACAAAATACTCCTGTTTCTGACACGTCAGACTCAGTTGTTCTCTACGCTCTGAAATATAAAAGATAGAATATAAAATTAGTTATGTATACTCCTTTCACTAATTCATGTCAACGTTAATATTTAATTCACTGTAAATTATAAATTATATGAATGAATTTATTTAGAATTTGTTTATAATACAATTACCTATTTTACCATCTTTTTCATTTATATCTATATTCATTCACTGTGAGTTCAGATTTTGTACATTTCTATTATTTTAAGAATAACATTTCACAACACTTGGTCAAATGTAAAGTCAATTACAATATGACTGTGACTTCCACTATGCCTGTTAAATATGGACGTTTCCTCGACAAAACCATTCATTTACTTGACAATTCATCTGTCGAATGAGAAGCCTTCTTGTTATTGGCAGACTGTGCAAGTAATCATTGGTTGTGATATTAAATTTTTTCCAAAGTTACTCTGACAATGGCCTATCACGAATCATAGAACCGAAGACGGCCGAGAAGTGTCTAATCTTTGCTCTTTTGTGGTGAAAATGTGCCGATGTATAAATTCAATTTTCAACATTCGTTATACTAAGGAAAGATTTATAATATTGTGAGCAAAAATTTCGCCAAACATGAATTAATTCTAGTCCGTATATAATATTAATTAACATTAGCCAGCGATCGAACTCAATTTAAATAATTTGAAATAATACTGCGAATTGACTCCACTATGTGGGAAAAGAAGCAACAAATCAAATATTAGGTTGGTGCAAAAATAATTTCGTTTTCTCACATAGTAACATATGTGAGAAAACGACATTATTTTTGCACCAACCTAATACTATAATATTTGTTTTGGCAACTTCAAAATAGTCTTTTTAATACAGTCCTCTCTGTATTATCCTGAATTATTGTTCAGCAGAATTCTGATCCATTATTCAGCACAAATGATTTATGTAATTCTCTTCAGTTCTTATTCAAAACAATTTAATACAAAGTTTTAACATCAACTAATATACAGAATCCGTATTAAGAAAACCAAAAATATAAAATATTAACACGTTTACATTTTATTGTTTTGTGCATACATTTTAACTCTTTCATTTACTGATATTATTGTTGAATTTCAACTATTTTTTGTTACATTAATTTTTCTTTTATTTACGAAATATATTTGCCTAGTTATTGATTGACAACATAATCATGAATTATTGTGTGAGCTTTATATTACTGAGCATGTTTTCTTTCCGAATATAACGCGTGAAGATAAAGAGGTTTTGCAAGTTTCATTTGTATTCGGTTGGTGGGAAGCGTCTTAAGTGAATTTCAAAAACCTTATTTAGTTACTTGCCTATTTATTCGATAATTTTCTTGCAATACATTTTGCCATTCTGTATTCCATCCTCACAGAATGTGGTATCTCTTTGGGTGATGGACTGTTCTAAGCGGATTTTACAGGCTTCCAGAGAAGTGAAATTCTTTTCATTAAGATAATTTTGTAGTGAGCGAATACGGCGAGTGTAGTGGTACATCCTAGATAACCTGTATCAATATCTACCGGCGCTGCAAACTGATATGAAGCCTTTTGTTTCCCTGATGGAAGACGATGGCGTTCTATTTGAGTCTGTTCATTGATTCCTTAGTTTAACTGATTCCAACCGGTGAACTTTACATTTTCTTTTTTTTTAACTCAACGCCTGATTTTGCTGAAGAAACAATTCACAATGGCCTTCAGTATAACTCACTCCTGGCTCACTAGCGGTTATAATACTGTGTCTCACTTAGACTATACGCCGTTATGTCATTAGTATTATTTCCGACTGAATCCAACAGACTGGTATTTGCCTAGTCTCCCTAATAAGATGAGAGTTCAGTGTGGGGCGTACAGTCGGGCCAGTGGTTAAAATTTACCCAGCCCAGACAACCGCGAGCACTTTGCATTGTCTATTTTTTCTCAGCAGAGTCTCCGTCCGTAAACAGAGCCCCGATTGAGTCATACTCTGCTCGAAAACAAAGAACTTGAAAATCCCGAGCCAGACCACGGACTGCCTGACTACGATGGACTGGTATACACACATCCCCCCCACACTGAGACGAGATGTGACACAAGGTCAAGTTTAGTGTCGGGAACCCGAGCAAGTACACTCTGGCCAATGGCCAATAGCCAACATTTATTCAGCTCCCGCTGGCTCGTGTACAGTCCTGTACTGTTTTACTCAGCCGAGTCTCGATCCGAAGTCAGAGCCCCGAGTAAGTCATCCTCTGCCCGAAAACAGAGGTTTTGATTTCTCGCGAGCCTGGGACTGACTACGACGAAATTCAACTGACTCAATTCTTTGAGTTCTTTATTTAAGGCATCTTGCTTAGTTCATTTTTGTTACCGAGGGTATAATATTTACTCCACAACATGCCTTTTTTCACTAGTAAATATTTTATTTTATTTCTAAGTATTCACCCACTGTTCGTTCTCGTGAGTTCCCCACGGACTGAACTTTGTATTTTTTCGCTTTGTGTCAACCTCTAGTTTTTCCGTATGTTTCCTTTTTCTGATAATTATATTTGTACGTTCAACAAATTCTTGAGATGTTGCTATGTCAAACATATCATACAGTACTTCAGTAAACTTCTTTAACTGATTTCAATGGCTTTTGTGATCTCATTTTTTCCTTTTACCATATACAGTGTAACCCGGATATAAGAGGCCCTGATATAAGAGAAACCCAGATATAAGAGAGATTTTATCTGGTCCCAAATTAGAGCCTGTGTTAATGTATATATAATAGACCCAACCCGGATATAAGAGAAACCCGGATATAAGAGACTTTTAATCCGGTCCCGACAACTCTCTGATATCCGCGTTACACTGTATATCATTTTCTAATTCGTTACCTTATTACGCCGTTTTCCTAAATTTCTTTTCTATTTTTATATACTCTGAAAAACACTTTTTTGCCAATTTTGGAAATTTGTTGTCCCTTTGGTTATCTGTTCTTATTCTTTTTTAAGCTTGCAACAACTTCTCGGACATTGATTTAATTTTTTTTTGTTTTGCGCACATCATTTCTACTAGTGACACGTGCCTGTCAGTGTATTGGGATTCGGTATACTGTCAAGAATTTTTTTTTTTTTTCATGACTTGCTTTTTTTAAAAGCTCTTTTAAAAGTACACAAATCATTCAGTTTGTCCGTTTGACTTTGGGCGATTCTCGGATGTCCACTATAAAATTCACTTAATATCCGCCTTTGTAATATGCTAAATATTATTACTCTCTGTGCGAACATCAGTACTCCGTCACATAGCGAGTAAGCGTTCCAGGCTGGATTGCGTTCTAAAAGTTGTCTACCTTTCTTTCAGTCTTTTTTTTTTTTTTTTTCCTTTTTCTTTTCGAAATAAACATATCTTGTTCTTTTATTTGTATTTCTACCAGGGTAAGTGGTAGTTCGCGTACTACATTGCGTACTACATTGCATAATATATTTTTAATTTCTATTTTGCTGCATTAATGTTACAATAACAATGTCCGCAAATAGTTCAGCAATTTTGTATCTATTTTGTTAAACAATCAGCATGACATAATTTTTTGGGCGCTTGGTAATCAATCCTGAAAACGTAATTTAATAAGATGGCACTATAACGTTATAATCTATTCGCTGTATGCATTTCCTTTTCTTGAACTAAAATAAATTGATCTGGCTGTAATTTTTTTCTGTCAGCAGTAGCGAACGTGAAATATGAGCGACGGCTTTTATGTTACCGTCATCATATTTATGTAGAGTTACTGCTCCTATACCATAGTCACCAGCATCTGAAGACTTCTGCTTTTGGTTCGTAGTGCGTTAATGATAAGTATGACGTTAGTATTTTCTTAATTTTTTCAAGCTCCTCCTAACACTTATCAGTCCAGTTCCACTTTAAGCCCTTTTTAAGCAAAATATTCAGTGAAGCTCTCACATTATTTATATTAGTTATGTAGATTTGATAATAGTTAGTCCCAGAAATGCTTGTGACCTTTGTTGGAGGAGTCATATTCTTAACTGCACTTGCCTTCGACAGATATCGTTGACAACAATTTTTTCAATGATTTGTCCGAGGTATTTGAAAAACATTTCGAATTTTCCTGAATAAATTTGAATCTGGATCTTTTCAAAAACTTTTTCACATGACAGGTATGTTGTTACTAAGATACACTTTCTTATTGCTATATCATCCAGATAAGCAACTGCGAAATCACAATCTGCAACCATAGAATCCATAGCTTCTTGAAATATAACTGGAGCTATTTTCATCCCAAAGTGAACTCGGTTGAAATTATACAATCCCTTGCGCGTATTTATAGTTATTAACTCTGAATATTCTGCTTTAACCTGTATTTGCAAATACGCTTCAGAAAGAAGATTCAGCTTTGAAAAACTTTTTCCACCGTTTAAAATTTTCAAAATTTCCTTTCGAAATGGATAGTTATGGGATTTTAAACATTTGTCGAAAAATCAGCACAAACAGGATTTTTTTTCTTTAAATGCATAGCTGGTGCTGCCCATTTTCCATGCTCAATCTTTTCAATTACACTTAATTTTTCAAGTCTGTCTAATTCTTCGTTGACTTAATCCAGTACTGTGAACATTACACTACGTTTCGGTTTGCATAGTGGCATCGATTTAGGATTTTCTTACATTCGTCCGATATTTCTTGTAGTGTTAGTCTTTGTTTGTGTTCAAGTTTTGTTAGAATTCTAGCACGTATTTCTGTATATTTTTCACCGTTAACCCTTGAACTAAAATTAACCCTTTGAATATACTCAGAGTCAGTTTAATTTGAATCTTTCATATTCCCTGTTTACAATTCCAGCATATGTGACAAAATCTTTGTCTTCTTTTTCGTCAGATTCATATGCTTCCAAAGAATATTGAATAAGGAATTTTTCTTGCTAAAAATTTTAATAAGAATATTTACTTTTTCTGCAAAGTAAATTTCTCCTGGTTTTTAACAGTACAAAGTTACAGTATTTTTTATGTTCTACCGGTACTAACCTTCTCAACAAAAGTCTTCTTTTTTTCTCGTCTCCCCAGTCGCCGATTCTTCTCTGAAAATTTGCTCATATTTTCTAAAATAGGCAGAAAAGGCAATACTATCATCTGAATTGAATGTGAATGTGAATTTAGCTATGGCATTTGCCACAGTATTGGGCGTGAAAGGATTTTTAACACTTGGTAAACGAAAAAAAAAAAGAATTAAGGAAAAAAGCAGATATTCTTTAAATACGGATGAATAATAATTATTCTTCCATATTTAAAGAATATCTGCTTTTTTCCCTTCTTTGTTATTGTTTTTTTTTTTTCTTTTTTTACACACAGTAAAGAAAAAAATGAAACCAACGTGGTTCTAATTTCTACTGTTACAATTCACTCCTATCGGTTATCTTACTTATTATAAAACGCAGATTGTGTGTGTGTGTGTGTGTGTGTGTGTGTGTGTGTGTGTGTGTGTGTGTGTGTGTGTGTGTGTGTGTGTGCGTTTATATATTGGATCGGATTTCCTACATTTTTTAACCGATTTCAACAAAATTTCACAGCACTACGTAAAATTACCTTGCGGTGTTTCTGACAGCGCCAAAAATTGGAAAAACACAATTTTTTTTGCATTGAATCAATTTGAAAACACGATTAAGAGGCATTAATGAAAGGGGGACAACTCATATCGAGTTATACTTATTAATATCGAGTTATATTTATTATAAAACCCAGGTTGGTTGTGTGTGTGTGTGTGTGTTCGTTTATATATGGGATCAGATTTCCTACATTTTTCAACCGATTTCAACAAAACTTCATATTTTTTTTTTTTTGGCAGGTAGTGTTTCTTATTGTCTTGCACACTTTTTTCTTTATTTTTACATTCAGATTGCTTTAAAAATTCCATTTACAAGACAATTGTTTATTATAAAATTCTATTCAATCGGTAGACTCATAACGATTGAAAACAATGTTTTTCTTTGAGTTTGGGTTTGACCAATTCGTAAAAAACAAAAAAAAAAACAAAAAAAAAAACAAAAGACAAAAAATAAAACTAATTAGGACATGCGTGTCCGTCAACCTTAAACAATAATCTTTGTCAATTTTATTGATGGTCGGTACTTGATCTATCTCTTACTGTTAGATCCCCGGGCAACGCCGGGCTCTACTGCTAGTAATATTATAATTCTTTCTAACTGACTTTAATGGGTTGGTATTTACCCAGTCTCCCCACTGAGAATATATGTGACACAAGGTTGAGTTTAGTATGCGGAACCAGAGCGCGTACTTTTTAGTCAAAAGTCAAAATTTATCCAGCCCCGCAACTGCGGAATCGGGTACGTTGCATTGTCGATTCTTCTCAGCTGAGTCACCGTCCGATTCGTACTCTGCCCAAATACAGAGAACATGATAATCACGAGCCAGACTGCGGTCTGACTGACTCCAACAAACTGGTATTTACCAATTGCCCCATTGCAGATTAGATACGATACAAGGTCAATTTTCCTGTGGGGAACCACCCAGGCCACTTGTCAAAATTTTTCCAGCACCCACAAAAACGGTCTTGAGGTAAACATTCACAGCCGTGTCTATATCTGAAGACAGAAGCCCGACTGAGTCACCCTCCACTCGAAGACGGGGGTTTTGTTTTGTCGCGAGCCTGGGACTGACTGTGACGAAATTCTACTGACTCAATTTGAGTTCTTTATTTAAGACGTCTTGCCTAGTTCATTTGTGTTACGGGAAGTGTCTTATTTGCTCCACAGCAGCATTTCAATCCATCCACATGCAGATCATCAGCTTCTACGCATACAATCTAGCTTTTGTAGTTGTTTGTTTTCGTTAAATCGTTAGGTTCCCAATCGTTGTAGCGATTCACGTATCTCAGTGTTGGTTTCAGATGTTTTACAACATATGTAGTATGTCGAAAATCTCTATGAAGTCTTGTGTCGTATGACGTATTATTTTTAAGTTGTTCATACTCAACGAATGCAGGCTTGCTGGAAAGTTATGGGCTTTACACATCAAAATTTCCCCTTCTGAACATAGTGAACCACTTAAGCATTGGACCCTCAGCTACCTGTTACAAATATTACTTTGCTCCGACCCAGTAAATGATGGACGATGCGATTAAAGAAAATTAAGCCTCTGTTTGCTTAACCATTTTCAGCAATCATGCAGATGAGTTCTATCTAATGCCTTGCCTTGAAATCAGAAGGAGGCTTGTTATCACCGTGAACACAATGCTATCTGCTCTTACTTTCGTCATATCATTTATGAAATCAGATACTGTTCGTTGAGGTGAATAACATGAGAATTATAAAAAATATAATGCACTATTTGACAATTACTTTCCAATATATTTTGCATTTCTGAAGTATTTTCTATGCTTGATATAAGATGCAGATTTCAAACTACATTAACAAAACGGAATAATGTTTATCCATGATTTATATTTGATAGCTTTCCGACAAGTTCCATCTATTTCACTGTAAGCCAATGTAACATAGACAAGGGAAGTCATCAGTTTTCTTAAAATATCTGGTCTAAGTAATGGTTTAAAATCAAAAGCAATTATTGTAGAAAATCCTATTTATTTTGCATCACTTCCTTATAGCAATACTTCTAAAAGATTATACAGTAATTTCTGTAAAATTGTTTATATATTTGCAACAGATATTTTAGATTTTTTTGCAGATTATAAAGAAGGCTTACAAAATTTTGAGTGATCATATTAAAACTATTCGAGTAATCAATGGATTTCATTTAGCTGATGCAATAATTACATGCTAAATGAAAAATGATTTTCTCAATTTCGTCGCAACATAAGCATTGTAGAATATTGTTCCAATCATATTCCCTTAATTCGGAGAAATACGATTATCGAAAATACATTGATTCCATGGGAACAAGCATGTAGGAAAATGTAAATAAGCGAAAAGCAGAGAGATTTAGAGTTCTGATGTTTTAAAATATTTTGACATCATTAATCGAGTTGCCAGATATGATACAATTAAAATCTAAAATTTAGGTCAAATTTAAGGGGAGATTATTTTATATTTTACATTTAAAAGTAAAGTGTAGTCGTTATTATTACTTGTTTGGGTAGTAAACGCCATGAACATTTTATTCGGGATAAAAAGTTTAATAATTAAGCAAACATTACAATAAGAGAAATAACCCAGAAACCTATACTATAAGGAATATTATATTGACCCTCTTAATGCGAAAATGGGCAAATCATAAGCTTGTATATTTAATCGAATAAAAAGATGGAATTTATGTTACTTTCAAAATGTTGTTTTGACTTTACAACTCAGAATAATGATCTACTTTGCTACTAACTTATTTTTCCGTGAATCCAATCGTAATTATGACTCAGCCTTTATTTGGCCAAACCCCAAATACCTTTAAATTAGTATGCTATAAACCAATCTATTGTGCTCTGAGCCACTTATAGCATATGTTAAAACTATTAAATACGTCGGGTGATTATTAACGAATACTAAAATCAGAAATATTGTAGAGGAGCACATCGGCCCACAAGCAATTTGAGCGGAGAACTCATCAACTTGACCAAAAGAGATAAATACCTTGCTAATGCAGTGATAAACGAAACCTTGGAGAGTTGAGTTAAAGGGAGAAAACTGAGATATCCGGAAGAGGCATGACACGTGGAACTAGAAAAATCTATCCCGTTGAACCAAATAGAGGGTTCAGTTCGAAATTTCAATCACCCGTAGAAGGCGAAAGCGTACAACGGCCAAAACGCCGTGTACATGGCAATAAAGATGAGGACAACAATCCGTACAGTGTAAAATAATTCCAATACCTCATCTCAGAAATATAGGCAGATATTGAATAATTTCACATCATATACGCTCACACAATTTTCTACGGGAAACCATCTTGATAATAAATGTCCAATTAAGGAAATGCGCATAACTCGTTGGGAGCTCTTCGAATCCATAACTGCTAGCTTCTTTTTCGTACCCGAAACGTAAACAATAGTAATTTTTAAATGGAATTTTCAATCCAACCTTATTTCGTATTACTATAACCCTTATTTTTAGTGAGTACGCGAGTTTGAGTTGTTATCACTGTTTGATTTTTATTTTCTGAAACATTGAAATTATTAGTAACCTGCCTAGATGGAGAAGCCCAAATAAAGGAAAATGTACCTTTCGACAGGAATTGAAAATCTATCATCTTTCTTCCACGATGGAAATTACTCCTATAGCCGTTATTAATTTTTCAACAGGAGATTATATTGATAAAGTAAAGCTCAAGTGTTGTAATAATTATTTCATAACTATTTTATATACAGCTTAACCCATTCTTTTCAATGCTTACATTATAGAAAAATACACAATTAGAAAATAAATCAAAATCATTATTCAATTTAAACACAGTTATGAATAATAAAAGAAAGCCTAACCAAGAAAGTATTCATTTACTATTATATTTTACAATAAACAAAGTCAAGAAATATCGTTGTTACGGATGTTAATTCGTTTTAAATTATAAAATTAACAAGAATAGCTTTAAACAAAAATCCAATGTTTTACTTACGATTAATGAAACCTTTAGTTAATCATTCTGAATTTTCAAGATGTGTCAGATTGTGAACTTGTCTATTTCTATTATTTTATTCAATCACTTGAAATGGTATATTATTACTCCACCGCCCCATCAGAATGTCATTGTGTGCTGACTGAATGGATCCATCAAATGATGTCGGTTATTTTTGTGCAAGTGCCCTGAAAATATAATGTCATGACCTTTGTACTGACAGTGCCACAATCAGACAACAGCTTCTTCCATTAAATCAAAGTAGCGAAGCATCCATTTTCCTCCAGACGATCTTCATGAACAGACATATTGAGAAACGGAAAAGGCAGGGAAAATCGTGGCGAGATGTGAACAATCGACTAATTCATAAACAATTTTTCAAGTTTGAACAGAAACAGAGATGAGTCGGTGGAAATTCATTCCCGATAAAACAAGGTTGGTGGAAATCGTTTCTTTCTATTCGAGTGTTGTTAAGACGTCCATTCTGGTGCTATAGTCTGGTATGACGGGACAATTGTAATTTTGGAAAGCATGGCGACATTAACTGGTCCATTCACAAATCACAAAGGAAAATTGATTCCATTTCAAAACTCTATTCGTAGTTTTCTCTTTCTCAAAAATAAGGAAATAAATGAAACCATTTCTTTCCTTGAAATGTTACACATCATTAACGCCTGTTATACTCATTGTTTCCACATAATTCTAATTAAATGTTTGATTTAGTAAGAATTTATTTTCCAATAAACTTAATAACGAACCAAGTCTACTTACTATTACAACCTTATTAAATGATATATCGTTCTTTAGATATCAATATTACCCTTTCCAGGACAAATAATCTACATTTTGTTTAATTGCTGCGTCTAATAATCGAAAGTCTAATATCCTATAAAAATAGCAAACTATCACTGGGAATTAATGAAAAAGACTAAAATCAATACACTATACTTAGCTACTTGTAAATTATGAGTAACTGTCAGAAAGATCCAGTTCCCATGACAGAATTAAGGCAACAACTAGATTTTGATAGTAATTGAAATTTATTTCATGATACTTTTGTAATAATGTATTATACAAACAAGAAAATGTATTGTTAGCAAAACATTATGATAAACGAATTAAAATATATAATTATCATTTAATGAAACTTACCTTTGAATTTCCAGTTAAAATCCAAGAAAAAATTGGAGGAATTCCTGCAATTGGATGTATTTTTAATTACTTTATTCGTCGTTTTCATTGATTTTCACAATTTTTTCAGTCGCATGACTTCTTGCTTTCCTCAATTTTTGTATTCTCGAATACTGTCGAAGGACATTCTGAAAGAACATGTTCATCCTCACTTATACACATTACGCTTAGTGCTTCACAGTATCTAGTCTATGGATTGTCTCTTTTTACCTTTATCTTTAACCTTTTTACCGATATCATGACCTCTGTTTAAATTTTACATGTGTTCTCATCTCTCGGGCTATGCCTGTGTTATCCGAGACTATTTAATGTCTATACACAATTCGCCCGTTTCCTTATTTGAATCTATCACCTGAGTAGATTTCTCAACCGTCTTATTCGTCTTATATTCTGACTTATGTCCTCTGTCATGCATGCCACTTTTAAACTTTTAAGTTAAAATGTAGATGGCCTCACTCAATCTAACCTCCACATGTATGGAATATTTTTATATTTCCATCCAGTATCTTATTTTGGAACCATATTTGAATAATGTTATGTAAAATTAATAAACTATCTGAATCTTTTCTGCAATTGATTTGATAAAAGTGGCAGTGACCATTGTTTTCAAAGTAGTTTCAATATCATGCTCGTGTCGTAGTTATTACTTAAGAGGGTATCCTTTCTGCTGGTCATCTTTTGTTTGTACACGTCCGGGGTGCTACATATATATTTGCTCGCTTTTTATGTATGGGTGGTCAGAAAGCTAGTTTAGATAACATACAGTGAATATCAGTTTATGGTATATGAGTGTCCTGAATGCATAACTAAGTAGGTTATTAGTATATCTAAGATGGCTAAAACACTCCGTTTTTTCTATAGTGAATTTCAAGATATTCAATAGGATGAGCGCGTGGTCCAGAGGTTATCTACGCTGAAAGCAGGATTGCCGTGTCGAGTTCAAATTTCAGTCGAGTCCCTTACTTCCACTTTCGCGAAAATAAACGCGGTTTTGTATGAAGCCATCTATTCTCCACTGGAAATTACTCGCAAGACAGACTGGGGCCTATAGTTTTGGCTGTAAAGGAGGAAAATCTTTATTCAAAATTGGTTAGATATAGGGGGTATCGAACTTGTAAGAACATACATGTTACAAAAAGTGCAATGCATACTAATTTTCTGGTTGATATATTTCTGTTATGGTCCAGGTTAGGACCAAGGAAGAACAACACGAACACAAGAGTAGAAATAACGAAGGTATATTATACGAAATAATAGTACAAGATGTGGAAGGTGTTAGTATGACTGTCAGTCTGGTTTGGAGTGAACTACTATCGGCTCGACTCGATTCGACCCTCTCTCTTGAAAGGCGTAGTATACATAGTGTTAGGAAGAGTTCATTCTGTAGTTATAGGGAAGGACCCATGTCACCTCCCTCCCAAGCTTTTACCTCGCAGGGGTCTTTAATATTTTTTTCCTCTTCGGATTAATTATCAAAGGCTCTGTAAATTTTCTTTTTCTGCTTGATTTCCGCGGTTCTGAAATTGCTTGAGGCCTTTGCATATTGAATGTGTCAAATATTGTGTCCATTACTTCCTCCTCTTCCTGAGGTACAACGTTAGAATCCTCTAACAGCCACTTTCTGATCTGATTTAAGTGCATTTTATGTGAGAAATTCGGACGCTGAATTATGTAAATCACGTTCCCGATTCATTTCTCTTTTGTACCCGGCGCTCAATAGGATGTGTTGTTTTTGAACATTTAAAAAAGACTCTCTCCTGGGCTAAATTTTCTTTTTGGTACAAATGACGTTGGTGATTGCTTTGTTTGTTTTGGCAATAATTTGTCGAATACTGTCGATCACATCGGCCAGCAATAATGCCAATGGCGTAGTACTGTTCGGTGTAATTCTATACACTTGCAAGTATAGTTGTAAAGTCTTTTCTGTTAGTACGTCATAAGCTTTCCTTAGTGCTCTTTTTAATGTATCTACAAACCTCTCCCCTTGCCCGTTTGACCTTGGGTGATATGGCTGAAAATTGATGTGTTTCACCTGAAAAGTTTCACAAAATTCTTGAACATCCGCAGATGTAAATTGTGTCCCATTATCGGTGACTAAACAATCAACCACACCGAAACGAGCAAACAGCTCGTAAAGGCAATTTATTGTCGTCTCAGAAGTAGGTTTTCTACAACGAAATACTTCTGGCCATTTGCTCTAAATGTCTACTACAATCAAGTAGTAGAAACCCTCTAATGGACCTGCGAAATCTACATGGATTCTCGACCACGGTCGATCTGTATTAGGCCATGGCTTATGAGTGATCGGAAGTGCCTTGCATTTGTCCACCATACGTATAATAGCTTGATCCATGTTTGGCCAGTACACGTAACTTCGTATTAAGGATTTCATCCTGTTCTTTCCTGGGTGGCCCATGTGAAAATCCCTGAGGATTCGCCTTTGTAGCATTTTACTCTTCATTATATAGAGGGACATTATCACAAAACGAAAAACTGTCTGATATATGCTTATCATTTCCTGAAATTTTTGTTTTCGTTTCCTTTATAAATTCGTCATTCACTGCTTCGTTTCTTATTTCCTGTAATGTGACGGGAGGTTTCGAATTGTACTACCTAATGATGTTCTAATATTTTCCTCATATCGTACAGCTGCAATTACGGAATCTTCTAATGGCACCGTTTTCTCTGGTATTAGTTTCGAAAGACCGTCTGCATGCCCGATTTTTTTGATGGAAGATACTCCAATTTGAAATTATAATTTATCAAAATCGGCCCCCATCTTAGTAATCTATTAGCAGTGTAGACAGGTAGACCTTTCTTTGATCCAAATATTGTTAGTAACGGCTTGTGGTCCGTCTGCAAGGTGAAAAATCTACCGTAATTATATCTATGGAATCTTGTAATCGCAAAAACAATCGCCAGCGCTTCTTTTTCGATTTGCGAGTAGTTTTGTTCGGCTGGTAGTAACGTATTTAACGCGTGGGCGATGGGTTTTAATGTCCCGTCTCCGGCATTTTAAGAAGTATATATGCCCCAACATCATAGGCACTCGCGTCACTCACGACTATTATTTCAAATTTTGGATCATAATGCGCTAAAAATAAATCTGCTGTTAGAGTCGTAATGATTTTGTCGAAAGGTTTCTGACATTCATATGACCATTCCCAAACTTTCTCCTTCTTCAGCAGTTTGTTTAGGGGTGCACGTAATTTGTGCATGTTAGGAATAAATTCTTGATAATAATTTACTAAGCCCAAGAAGCTTTGTAACTCGGCTACATTTTTTGGAGCCGGCATTTTTTTTATTGCCGTGGCTCCTTCTGAGTCTGGTCTTCTTCCTTCTTCGTTAATAATATGACCCAGATATTTTATCTCCTTCATAAAAAAGTCACATTTATTTTCCTTTACCTTATACCGTAATTATGTATCTGCCTGAAAACCTCTTGGAAGTTTTCCCAGTGTTGTTCAATATTTTTGCTATTTATCAGGATGTCATCAAGGTATGCGATCGTGAAATCCAGTCCGCCTAGCATAGTGTCCATTATTTGCTGAAATATCACCGGCGCGACCTTGATCCCGAATGGTAATCTCTGGAACTTATATAATCCTTTGTGTGTTTATGCCCAACACCCTCGAATTTAACTCATCTACTGGTGCCTGAAGTTAGTCTTCGCTCAAGTCTATCTTTGAGAAACATTTTCCTCCGTTCAACATTGTGAAAACTTCCTCTGGACAAGGGAAAGGATAGTGATAATCCTTAATCGCTGCATTCAATCCCATCGAGAAATCAGTGTATACTCGTATCTCACCCGATTTCTTTTTCAGGTAAACCGTAAGTGCGGCCCATTGACTATATTCTACCTTTGTCAATATACCGGTTTTCACGAGTCTATCCAACACTTCGTCTCTCTTTTCTAATCACACGAAAGGTACATTTCTTTTTATCTTGTACGTTCCCTTTTAGTTCGATTTTGGCCGTCATTTTTTTACACTTCCAGAGGCCGGCTGAAAATACGTCGGGGAAACTCTCCTTTAATTTCTCCTTCAATTTCTCTGCCTCGGTTGATAACCTTTCCACTTTTTGGCAGAACGTATTTACCGGCAAATCCCAGAGGTCAAATTTCTGCATCCAGTCAGTTCCAAATAATTTTTCCGTATTTTTTAGAACATATATCTTTAATTTTTTGATCATTCCGTTGAACGTCACATTTGTGATAATCTCCCCCTCAAATTTGATTTTTCTTCCTGTTACCGACTATTTTATCTGTTCTCAACATGGTCGGTTTGTTTAATTTCTTCGACGTCTGTAAGTTAATAATGGTTAAATCTGATCCGGAATCTGTGATCTGACTTTTTTGTTTAACATTTCTACTTGTACGTATTTTCGTATATTTATCCCGTCCGCTTGGTCAGTTCTAGTGACTCTTACTCGGCTTTCGTTTTTTTTTCTTTGTTCTACAGTGCGAACTTTTATGTCTCACTTTATTTCACGTCTTATAGCGGTATGGACAATATTTGTACCAATGTAAAGTCCCACCGCGATAGCATGGACTGGGTGGTGGTTTCTTCTGAGGTTTCAATTGACTTTTTGTAGTAAAATAATTGGTTTGGTTTGTTTTTGAGGAGGGAGAAACACTAGTTTGTCGTTGTACTTTTCGGATGTGAGCTATGCCAGTCTCTTCGATATCTTTCGAGTCCTTTTTTACACTTATACATCTCTGACAGTCCTCAGCCAATTTTTGTAGAGTCAGTTTTGGTTCACGCTCCAGTTTTGTTAGAATTCTCCGTCTGATCTCCGCATCTTTAGTCGGAACCAGGCCTTGGACAAATAACTTGAAGTCAACTTAGAAGTTTGTTTACTACGGAAGCGAATGTTATACAGTCTTCGCTATCCTTTTTTGTTAAATTTAAACATTTCCACCTTTTGTGGAATAGTGAAGTGTCCGAACTAAATAATTCCGTTAAAAGTTTCACGCATTCCCTGAAAGACAACTCATTCGTTTTCCTCGGTAGGATGTAGTCTACGAATTTAGTGTATTCGTTTGACCCTAGTTTCCTCATTAGTAGACGTACATTTTTCGCGTCTGACCAATTCCCGCAATCAAATTCATATGAATCTTCATATCTTCTGAAGTAAGCTGCGAAGGTTTTGTCTTTGTCCGGTGCATAAGTGAAGTCTTTGATTGAGCTCCATATAGCATTTTGCGAGAATGCCGCTTCATTTTCAGAATTTTGTTCTTTATTTGTTACTGCCCGTAGTAGTAATTTTTGTAGTTCGAGTTGCTTTTCTTCGACTTTCTGTTGAATTTCTAATTGTTTTTCTTAGAGCCTAGTCTGCCTTTCCTCATTTTTTTTTTTTTTTTGCTGCTCGAATTGCATTTTCATTAGTTTCAATATGGTTGCCTTAAAGTCTTCCATGTTTACACCATAATTTAATAATAACACAGGCTATCTATTGTCACAAGAAGAGGAGGAAAACTCACTTTTTCCCCTTACTTTTTTCTTTTCGCAATATGTACTTTGTAGCTAGAGTTGTGTACTTGTATAACGATTTTTCCTTTTTTCTCAGTGTAGACTTCAAGTCTTTGTCGTCTGTTGTTCTGCAACCTTGGTACGAAAAATGTTCTTGCGTAGAATTTGATTCTATTCTGGCTGACAGATAAAATTTGTGTCTTCGTTACCACTGTTATGGTTGGTGTCTAAAAAGTTTTTTATCTTTTATCTTCACGTAGAACTTGTGTTCGTTTTTTTGTGTTTTTTTTCCACAATATATCCGTCGCCTCTGTTATGGACGACCGATAGCAAGAAGTATTTTTTCTTTTTTTTTTAATAGCGTAGAATTCGTTTCTTCAATATCCTCGTCGCCACTGTTATGATCCAGGTTAGGACCAAGGAAGAACAACACGAACACAAGAGTAGAAATAACGGAGGTATATTACACGAAATAATAATACAAGATGTGGAAGGTGTTAGTATGACTGTCAGTCTGGTTTGGAGTGAACTACTATCGGCTCGACTCGATTCGACCCTCTCTCTTGAAAGGCGTAGTATACATAGTGTTAGGAAGAGTTCATTCTGTAGTTATAGGTAAGGACCCATGACAATTTCAAGCTCCAAATTGAAATATGATGTATGTACGTAGGATTTTAATATTTCGATTAGACATTTCGATTTTTAAATTGGATCTGGGTAATGGAGCATTTCCAGAGTGTTAGATCGGATCCAGTCTTTCTCAAATCACTGGTATTACATCAGATGTAGAACATTTGGTGAACTAATCCATTTTATTAATTATATTATTAATGATAAATCTGATGGTTTAATAAGCTCACATTGATAGCTCATCTAAAAATAGAACCTGTTGTTAATTGCATCAAGAAATTGCTTGTTAATTTTAACGCCTTTTTAACAAAACTGCACTTAGAGAACATTTTTGGCCTGAGAACATTTTTGGCCTTCCATCAACAAGGCTGATTCTAACCTCCAGGAAAATCATTCCAGCTTCTCTGGCTAACGTTTGATATGAAGTGGAAAGATTATATTGAATATTGTTAGGTATACAGGTGAGTTGGTTCACTTTGGTGTGCTAGATATTTTTTCTCGCTAAAATCTATCTTAGATATGTATGTCTACTACTCGCTCATGCACTGAATATGTTTGTCAAATTTGGTCTGGTGATTCTGCTTCGCATTTACATAGTCTCGATAAAATCCAAAGAAAAATCTCCAATGTTACCATCCCTGACCTGACATCTCGACTTCAGTCACTTTCTTACTGCCGTAATGTCAATTCCTTGTGCATTTTCTATAAAAAAATAAAAAAATTCATGTCAACTTTTTTAACGAGCTTTTCTCTTTGGCACTTTCACGAATTTAAGCGAAATAATAGATTGGTCACTGTGCGCTAGACAATGACAAGAAATTAAAGTCAAAATAAAAGTGTGAGTCTGATATTAGAGAAATAAAATATTTCACAGATGGAACGAATACACCGGAGAACTCTTTCACGATTAAAGAACAAACGGCAATACATAGATATATCGATGGACCAGTAATATTAAAATCTGAAGTGATAGCAACACTGGCCAAAATCAAAGCAGCAGAACCGCAAAGAAAATGTAATGGAGATTCTGGCAGCCTTAGATAATTTCGGCATTGACATGATTGCAGACAAAAAATGAAAGATGAAACAGTGGTGATATCCCGGAAGTCTTAAGTAGATCCATTTTCATAGTACTGCCTAAGAATCTAGTTGCAAACGAATGTGAACTCCAGTGGACAATCAACCTAATGAAGCATAAAACAAAATTTATTATTCTAAATTCTGGGGAATAGAGCACGCATCAGAATTAGATCAGAAATGTAACAAGAAGAGTGCAGTTTCGTTAAATGCATTGGAACAAGGAACGAGATATTTATGCTCAAAATGATATCAGAAAGAGCAATACAAATGCAAAATGATGTATATCTATGTTTTATAGTTTATGCAAAAGCATTTGATAAAGTACATCACAAGGAACTGCTATGTAACCTTGACTTATTTGGGGAGGATATTAAACCAATCCAGAGCCTATATTGGCAGCAAAGCGCCTGCAATAGGGTGAAAAATGAATTCAGTGAATATACAAAACTAGAAAGGGTTGTAGAACGAGGATGTGTCTTCTCACCGGTTGAATACAACCTATACAATGAAGCAATTCTGAGAGAATTAGAAATCCGACCAAGATTCATTATTAACGGCCATAATCTTATCAACATAAGATATGCAGATAATTGATCGTAGCAGTTTCAGAAAGAAAACTACAAGAGAAGTTAGGAAAAAAATAGAATGCATGATTTATTAGCAAAAGGAAAGCGCCCTGCATGCAAACTAAAAACTGGATATAGCAAACACATGTATAACAATTTAAATATATAGGCAGTGTTTTAACAGAGGGCGGAATGTGCGTCACTGAAATTCCAAGGTATACTGAGATTCCTTTCAAAAGCAAAGTAAAGTATTAAGAAAGAAGAAAATTTCGAACTTTATTGAACTGTTATGTAATATCAGGCATCATATAACTTCACAGATGAAGACGAAATTTGAAGCAACAGAAATTTTGTTGTACAGAAGGATGTTGAGAATACTATATACTGAATATGTGAGTAACGACGTAGTTTTAGAGAAAATGGAAGCGTAAAGACTTATAATTAACATCATGAAGAAGTAATAATGCATAATGAGGAAAGAACGCTTGGAAAATTTGATACTCACGGGATATGCTGAAGATAAGACAAACAGGGGATAACATACTTACCGAGCTTGAGTAATTTGATGACGGACCAGGGTTTAGGGAATCATTTCCATACTAGATTCCCACAAGGCAAGCGGATCTGACGGGATCCCTGTCGTCGTCCTAAAGATATGTACTCCTGGGCTGGCTCCAGTACTCTCCGAACTTTCCAGCTTGTTGGAAGTCCTCCTCTATATTTCCTGTTTTTAAGAACTCTGAGGAAAATTCTTTTCGGCAAAAAATTCGTGATTTTAATCAATGTTGAAGCGGTTAAGCATCTTACTTCTCATGATCTTTCGGACAAACAATATGGATTCCGTTTCGCCATGTCTACCGCTGATGTGTTAAGGCCATCACTGAATTTTTATATAATATTCTAGATAAGAACGGTGAATTTCGGGCTGTGGCTCTAGATATCAGGAAGGTGCTCAACAGCTTTTGATATACGACACAAGCTCAAGGGCTACGGTGTCACATGACGAATATTTGCTTTAATCCAATAGTTCATATCAAATCGTAAACTTAAGTCGTGTTGAACGGGATCGCTTCTAGATCCTTTCCTTTTCTCAAAAGCAAATCGGTCAGATCTGACAAAATAAAGCTGGCAACTGCTCTTGAAAGAGACCAGTCAATCAATGGTTAAGAAAATTTTGTCACTGTGCTTTGCCTGAAAATCTTTCTCGTCAGAATCCATCTTGCACAAACACAAATCTACCATTCAACCATGCCTTGAATACTGTTGCCAAATCATGTCTGAAGGAAATCATGTCTGGAGGATTTTGTCAAGAGATTCTTGACAAAATCCAAAGAATGATGTGTAATGTAATCGATCCTGACCAGGCATCTTGACTTCAGTCACTTTCTCTACGACATAATGTGACTTCTCTCTGTCTTTTCTACAAAAATTTACATTGCAACTGCTCTGACAATCCTTTTTTCTACGGTACCCCGGCTATATGAATTTAAGCGTGTTAGATTGGGATCTAGTTCCCACCCTTTTACTGATTAAATACTTAAATGCAACCACCATTTCTACTCCAACACTTCGCACCTGTGGAACTTTCTTGTTTCCTTGCTTCTCTGATAACTAGAATCATCAAAAAATTAAATGCAACGTCAATCGCCATTTTCTGTCTTCTTCAAATTCGTTCACCTGTTGTCCTTTCCTTAATCCTTCCTATTCTCAGTCTTCTCTTTCCCTTAAACTCCCGGTAACCCCCTGCGTACTAGTATCATTACCAACTTGTTCGGGGTGAAATGATTAAAAAAATAACAAAAATATAAAATCTATTAAGTGCTACAAAGCACAGGAAATTGTAATGACTTCTAAAAATATATTGGCAGCAAGGTCTCCACATTTTACCGTTGAAATGGCTATATATAACCGTAAGTTCTATAGTAGTTGTTTATTCTCTCTACTTTTTGCTCGTGAAATTTTCTTCCGGCTTCTTACTTCCCACTCAATATTGATCTTCAAAAATATGATTGAAGCGTCAAACGTTATCTTCTGTTTTTTTATTTATTTATTTATTTTTTTAATTCCAGTTGTTTTAATTTTCTCTCTCCTTAATAAGGTTTTTCTTTTTCTCATTCTTTCAAGCACAATGATCTTAGTGGGTCTATTGCTCTGCATGGAAGCGGGGTGGAAAGGATATAAAAAAGGACTGAATCCCAACATTAAAGCTAATTTGAGTGCACTGAATGCTGCATCTTTAATGATTGCTACAGAGCGGGATATTACCTGCGATCTGTGTGGAAGAAAATCTATATCTTTGACTATTCTGATGAGTCATAATTCTTAAATTGATTATAAGGACAATGAGATTTCCACGACTACAAAATACTCATTGGAAATTCCCTATTGCATCGATATTTGGGTTTAAAATTAATATTCCAATAACAATTATAATTTTGAATGCATTTCATATTTAAAGAAGTAATAGGGTACAAATGGAAAGATTCAAAATAGTCAGGCTTTCCGTTTCACTGAAGATGTTAATTTTACAATGGAGTTATTGTCTCGTCTATCGCCACTTTCTTTACATTTACTAAATGTGCGCGTGGATGTGGAAGAAGGACGAAAATACGGAGCATCCAGTGAGAATCGAGTTCACTACTCAGTCGTAAGTGGTGTAGCGAGGCAAGCTTGCTAACCATTACACAACGTCGAAGATCAATTGCCCTTTATTTCTTATTACGTATACGTTCTTTTTTTCACGAAAAGCAGTCTCATTTTTTCTTCTGTCTTTCTTCGCAAACAAAACGAAACAGTCCATTATTAATCTGATATATTTGTTTGTAAGTTACTGACTTACTAGTTAACTGAAGAACAAACAGAATTATAATCTTATATGTTACATGCTGACTATTTTTATGGTTTGAGAAAAGCCATACATATGTTCTAGTTTATTATAGTCTTAATTCAGATCTCCGTATACGTTACTTTTGAAGCATTGTCTGCTAGTGCTGTTTTTCACTTTTTAATGATGGATATTACTTTAGTCTGCAGTAGCAAACATCTCAAATTATGCTTAAGATAATTTAAGTATTTAACGATGTTTTTGCTTTTTTACTATTCGCATATTTATAGTAGTATCATTCTCTAAAGATTTCAAAGCAAGTTTCCTACTCTTCCGTTAGGTTTGAGTTTCTCGTTACCTAATTCTTCTATCTGTAGATTAAGAATCTTCATGAAAGTGTTCAGGAATGGAGCTATTATATATAAGTATGACACTTGTTTTGTGGTGAATGAGGAGTTCATATTTTCGTGTCATAGCGTATATTCGTATATTTCATACTACGGGAAGAAATGAGGATATTGCAATAAAGTAATATACCGGGAGGAAAACATGAAAACAATTTTAGAGGTAAATTTACTCAGCAAATTCTTCATATACTTTTTAAAAAAATAATATCAGATGTTACTGCACTTCTCATTAAAGAAGTTCACAGCCCATGAAGAAAATAATTTCAACTGACATTCTTATCAGTTACTGCAAACAGATTTAGTACAAACCAACAATTCCCTTCGTTGTTTTTCATAAACGTGTTAATTCATAATTACCTGTTCTTATAAAAAAAAATCTTGAAACATTATCTATATAACTAAAACTTGTGTATACCACGCTGTTAATTCTGATACTTCAATTGGCTAGAAAAATTAGCATTTTTGGACCAAGATGCTATATTTTTCCTTTTTTATTATTATGTTTCCATAGCACCGGATTTCAAATAATCAACAATTATCTAGCAGAATAATCCCTTCGTATGCGCTTCAGACCAAATTGCTGTTATCGATATGTTTGTCTTGCATTAAGAAATTGATACAGGTCTACTTCCTCCTGAACAGTATGCTACTGATTCATTAAAAATACCAGACATTCCCCAGAAATGCTAACACGGAAGCAGATTTATAACTTTACAGATGACTATACAAGGAAAGAATCAAATCAGTTGCTTTGGCCTCTTTTCAGAATTGACAAACATAGAAAGGCGAATGTATATAGACACGAGTGAAAAATCATGATACTTGTAAGTTTATTTGAAAATGTCACTCTTGGAAAATAAAAGCTGAAATTGCGGTCTCTCATTTTCTATTATTGGACGCAACACTACTCAAACTTCCCATGTATATGAATGTTTGATATCTACGTACTCGAATATATATATATATATATATATATATATATATATATATATATATATATATATATATATTCACATCAATAGTCTTAGGAACAAATGGGTTTTGTTATAAGAGGTTTAAGCCCTCATCAAAAGCCGACTGCAATAATAGGATGAGTATTTATGAAACAGTACAACAAGTTCGCTATGAATATACATTATTTAACAGTTTCGTCTGTATTTTTCATCAGCTGAATAATAAAAGCCAGTCAGATGTTAGCACAGAATTGTCGGAAAGAAGATCTGGTTTAAGATAAGTCTAGATATTAGAGCATTTTGAGGCCAGCGGGGAGATTACTGACCCTAAAGCAACAGTGGTCTTTGTAGTGAATAAAAAGTTTACAGTTTGCGTTGCAATAAAAACGAGATGAAAGAAATAAAATGAAAGAGATTGAAAGAATGCAATAGATGTAGAGCGGAAGATAAAGAGAACTGAAGTTTTAATAACAGAAAATGAAGAGAAAGATGTAATGCAGAGAAGTGAGAACAATAGTTTTCCTGGTCTTCGCTTATGTACAAATAGGATGGGGAAATAGACGGGAAAGCGAACCGTTTAAGTTCCAAAAGGAAGTTTGCGCATAGAAGCTTTGAAAATGGAAGGGATATAACAGTATGATTCCATATCCACATGGTATCGAAAAACATTTTTTGCGACACATACCACTATTACTAACATTATATTCAACACTGTTCTGTCTTCTATGCTTCTACCATTTCGAATGAAATACCAACATCTCCACCCTCACTACAATCATTATCATCACCAACAGTTTCACTGCCACAGACACGCCGCCTCCGTCATCGTTCCATATGCAACACGACTTTCATCCACATCAGCAGCAGCACTTGAAAATACACCCGTTCAGCCACCGCCATCGAAGTTATAACCAACAACGTCACAACCACATCCACAATCATTATGGCTTAATACCTTACCCACCAGTCGTCCCATTAAAAGTAAAAGTGGTGTCCTGCGGATTAGTAAAAGAGGTAAAGATAACAGGAGACGCAGATGTTTGGGTCGAGATAAGAGGCGTCTCGAACAGAGTTATTGCCCTTATCTCTCCAAAGGCCAAAAGATCAAGACTCGCCTTGCTGTATTTTCAGACAACTTTTTCCTCCTATATATATCCGCCTCTGCACATATTTTCTCTTTCAGGTCATAACTAACGTACTATTCGAATTTGCAGGACGAACCCTTTTCCCACTCCAACACACGCATATCTTGAACTGCTATCTGAAGAGGCTGACTCTTGTTAAATTCAAGTTTCATGTTCTACTCTGCCACCCCAGCCTTTGGCATGTTGGTAAAATCTAGAAAGAACAGATAATAATAAAGACGTAATCTGTTGCAATTTTTCACTCTGTACATTTCACAAAATATATATTAAATTTTCAGCATTTCTTTATAAGCCAAATGAAAATAGGTTAAATGATATGTAAAAAATACGACAATGTCAAAAGCTTTAGCCATACAAATGAAATGAAACTGGATACATCTTTTAAATGATCCGCATGCAGTAATTAATTAAAATTTAATTTTATTATCTATTTTCGAAGGACACGTAGAAACACTAACCTGTAACGAACATGTTTACCTTCACATTAGAATATATATATATATATATATATATATATATATATATATATATATATATATATATATATATATATATAATGTGTGTGTGTGTATGTATGTATGTATGTGTGTGTGTGTGTTTTTTGTGTGTGTTTGTGTGTAATATGATTCTCATTTCTTTATAATCCGGTTTCTTTGAATGAATTATTTGTTAAATTCCTTGAAGTGACCGATAAAAGTAAATTTGATCCCTTTCACTAAGAAATTGGATTGTAATTTTCTTCATTTTTACATCATATGACTTGTTTATAGTCGATTTTTGCAACTGACTTTATTGACTGGAAATAAATATGAGCATACGTGTTTTCAGATCTTTGCTGTAATATCAAAATCTGGTTCCAACTATGCGGTTTTTAAAGAGTCAGCGAAATTAATTAATAGGAGTTGTTACCTTGCATAAATAAACAAAGGGTGTTTCTATGTAGTGATTTTCCTAATTAACAGTGACGATTTTAGTTTTAAAATCATGATCCCTGAGTGAAATAAAAATACCCATACGAATACAAACTTGAGAAGAAACGATGGAATTTTAAGGTGAAAAAGAACTTCGAAGAAATCGCGGCTAACAAAGAAAAAAAGACTTGAACTGATTTAGGTATAAAGAAACTTATGGCATTTCGTAGTGACATATTGAAGGTGGTAGAAGCAGGTGAAGACGCAACCTACTTGACAAGTTTTGGTAAATGGATGGCAGAACAACGATAGAATTAAAAAGGAGTGAATTATCAGTAGTTACATAGAGCAACAAAAAACAGAAAGTTGTGAAGATCCATGTTCCTCTGCTTTATACATAGCATATCGAGAGATATGCTTTTAAAATACATTTCATGAAATCTACCTGAAACTGTTTGGAAAAAATATCGTATGTCAATATTATATTGTAATATTTGTGTATGCGCGTGTTTTCTCTCTTGGTTTTGGTTCATAAAATTTGTATAGATTCGGTTGAGTTAATACTGTGTAGAGTAGACATTAAGTTGTGAACAATAATATCAATTTTAGTTTCATATACTTTATTGAAATCAAGGTTACTATAGTTTGTATTCTCCCAAAATATATCTTAACGACAAAAATATTTTAAAAGGAAATATTTTTAAAGAATATTTACACCGGAAATTATGTTTTTCGAAAAGGACAAATAACAACATAATGAGAATTAACTGATGATATAAGCATATTAAACGGAAAGCGCGATTCATTTCTTTTTCTTCGTAGAATCATTCAATATCCCGCCATTTATTCTCAAATCTATTCAAGGCAACACGCAGAAAGGGAATCGAGTGTACACTATTTTTTCTGCAGAGATTTCGGTTTAGTCTTCATATTAATCCATTAACTGTTTTCTCGTTATCCACGCCAATGACACAGCTATTTTCTCTTGTCTTAATAGTAAGTTTCATTGGTTCGATAGGGTTAAATTGGCAGCTGATATCAATAATGACCTTGTTAATTTGAACGCCTTCAAAACGGAACTACTCCCTGTTAATGGGCTGAGATAAACCTTTTCACCTTCCATCAGCATGGCTAATGCTAACCTCCAGGAGAGTGACTCGTTACGCCTTCTCGGGTTAACGTTTTCTGCTTTCCGCTGAAATGAAGTTGAAAGATTATATCGAATCAATTACTAGGTCTGCTGCCAGGATAGTTGGTTCATTATATTGTGCTAAAAAATGTTTCCAACCCGACTCTATCTTACATATTTACAAGTCTACTATTCATCCATCCTTTAAATATTGCTGCTGCATATCGTCTGGTGCTTCAGCTATATATTTACAGAATATCCAAAGAATCTACAGTGTCACTGGCATCACCTGAAATCTCAGCTTCAGTCAAATTCCCACCATTGTAACGAAGCTTCCTTCTGCCTTTTCTATAAATAATTTCGTATTATATTGTTCTGATGAACTCTTATCTATAAGAATTAAATTGCAGTACTAGATTACAAAATGTCAAAAAGTCATCGTTTTAGAGTTGATATGGCTATATGTAACCGTAGGTTCTATGTTAACAGTTCTCGCCTACAGAACTCTCTTCCGGCTTTGTGCATTCCATCTCATTTTGATCTTCAAACATTTAAATGCAATTTCCTTATCATCTGTTTCCTAATTTTTCTTCATTTTATTGTTCTCGCTCCTTAATAATGTTTTCTTAATGTTACTTTCACACTCAGTAACCCCTACGTGTGTATGCCTTTTTGTCTTGCGTGGGGAGAAATGATTTTAAAAAGCCATGGAAACGTAGTAATTACATTATTAATAGATGGTTTCTTGGTATTTATTCATAAATTACGTCGTATATCTTCATCTATAGTTTATAGTGTTACATGAAGTGCTGTAAACTATGAACTGGACGCTTCTAGCATTTACATCGATTATATTGATGAGATTGTTGCAATGGAACTAATGTGACTTATGATTTCACCTTCTTCACTGGACTAATATTCTTAGTCAAAAATTAGATAAGATACACTCACATGCATGGAAAATGCAGTAATGTTTTGGTTAAAGTTTTCAAATTATTAGCCTGTCAAACACATATACATGTTTAATTACACTGAGTTGATGTCATGTCAGTAATATAAAAGTAATTTTGTCCAAGGATCTAAAGTAGAAGGCATCAACTCAAGGTCGGAACGTAGCTAGTGGCCAATTTTTTAGGTTGGTCATGTCAGGATGGAAATATATTTTTTTTCCTGAGTTAGAATATTTACTAAATTATAAAGTAAATTATTGTAGGAAAAGTATTATAAGTGAATGAATTGTAAATTCTTCTGGAAGCAAAGATAATATAACGATATCTTAATAAGCAGTTCCGACCTTCATAAATTGTCTGTCAAAACTGATTGCAATGTGAAAAAATACATGATTAGTTGTTGCTCCATCTCATTTCACGGTGTAGCGTAAATGTAGCACAAGACCGAAAGCATGTCACACGCAGTGAGTATCGAACTAACTATTCAGTCGTAATTGTTGTAGAGGGACAACCTTCTCACCATGACACCACGATATAGTGCCGAAACGGAGGGATATACTGATGTCTTTTTGAATATAAAAGCTCATTACTGTAGATTAATGTAATATTTTCCGCTGTTCTGCACACGCATTCCTTCTTTCCGTCTCTTTGTAGAGAGATTCTGAAATTTGTACGAATGCTGGCAGTAGAACTGAACACAAGGAAATTTGAAAATTAGCTATTGAATGCGATAAACAGGCTTATTTACAATGTTTTAATTTGCATTACGCGGGTAGCATTGTGAACTTTTTCGTAGCCTTTATTACATGGTTAAAATAACCTCAGCAAATAGAAGTTACATTAGAATATGCATATATCCACTGCAAAACTGTACATTTTTGTTTCAACGTCAAAAAAGGAAAACCCTTTTTAGACGTCTCATCAAGTGGGGAATTACGGTGTTACTAAAAAATCTTCATAAAAAGTCTTCTAGAATTTACATGTAAAGATGGAAGGGAATCTAATGCATTAAGTAGTGGTGGGCGCACGAAAAGGAAGGGAAAACGAAAAAAAAGGGGTATGTTTTTTATCCTTCATATTATTTTGGGGTAAAACATTGTCAAGGAGAAAAATAAATTCGAGTAATATATATATTTTTTTATTCTTATGGAGAAATAGGTGGTAAATTCCATACAAAAATAAAACGCAAAATAAGATTAAATTAGTATTAACTTTTCATTTCTATTAACGTAGGTTGGAAAAGTGGATCAATGAAACTAAGATTATTATATTATTACATTTACAGAAGTAGGGATAAATTATCATCAGTTAGGTCTACATTTAATATTCAAAGTGAATTTGACTAAAATGAATCTTGTATTAGGAGTAGAACTAGGGAATAAAAAGCCATGGCCTCGGTACCATGTTTACAGATATAAGAGGATTCATTCGTAGATTCAAAATTTCTTTAGCAAGATTGTAATATTAATTCTTTTTTATATTTGCAATTTATTGCTCTCATACATTCGATTTAACAGTTTTCCTTTATCAAGGTATTTAATTATTTGTATTTTCTCCTGTAGACAGACTTTTTTGATGTTGAAACAAAAATGTACAATTTTGTAGTGGATATGTGCCTGTTCTAATGTAACATTGCATAGGATAAATAAATATTTACGGCTCTACTTTGTGTATTGAGCACTATTTTTAAATTAATGTTTTGAACGCTGTAATCCTACTGTTCGTTCTTTGATATATATATATATATATATATATATATAGAGAGAGAGAGAGAGAGATAATTATGTGTGTGTGAGAGAGCGAGAGAGAATGTGCGTCTATCGCTTAGTGAATCTTCAGTTAAAATTTGCTGTGCAAATTCTCTTCCTTAAGGGTGAGATTTAGTCATAAGAATCTTTTTCCAAAAATAAAAAAATGTTGCTTATACCACTCATTTATAGAGCTATCTGCAGGAACCATGGGCAGGCTTCATGCCAGAAAATCACTTATATACGACCTTTTCTACCTCTTTCTGCGATATTATTTGGGGAAATGATGGAGGTCTATACGGTAATATGAATATGCTCTAACATCAATTAACCAGCGTCAAAATGTCTTCAGCGGTTTTGGTGTTGTATTTCTTGTGACTTTTGTCTGAAAGTGAAGAGAAAGTGAGACTGACTAATTTCTCAATTCACTCACTTTACTACAAGTCATGACTTCAATGGAATGTCAAGTACTGTGATGATGAAAGACTGATGGAACACAAGGTGCAGATAACACCTTCCGTTTCAACCAGGGAAAATTACACATGTGACAAGTGCCATCGTGTTTTTTCTCAGCTAAATCAAAGCAACAGTGTATTCAAATAAACTGCAGAATTGCTGAAAAGCCCTCTGTAGGATCACTATTATCATCACCGCCGTCTTAAGGGAATGAACAAGTAGATTATCCCAGACTTTAACTCATTAAATTCACCTTGTTGTGGCTGGCGGTAATCTTATCATCTGATATGTAGTCGATCAACAAAAAAAAAAAAAAAAAAAAAAATAGAAAATACTGATGTCACATTTAACCTTAACATTTAGGTGGAAATTTCTACATTTCTAAAAATCATGTTTATATATGCATAAAACGCTGTCTCTATTCATCAAAACACTGTGGTGTAAGTTCGAAGCTCATTGTGCATCCTAGTATTATAACCGTGAACAAACCTTATTACCTATTAATATTATAATATTGTAAAGTATACTTTCTTCACTGTTTTGTTTGTTTTTCTTTCTGTTTATATATTTAAAATTGTGATATATTCCGTGACTTCATACGGGAAATCCTCTCAAGACTTTCCAAGATATAAGGGCAATACTTTAATTCATGTGTAGAGAAGACATGAAAGATCAAAATATATGTTGGACATTCATTCGGTTTACACTTACATACATATATACATACACACACACACATATATATATAGAGAGAGAGAGCGAGAGAAGAGAGAGAGAGAGGAGATATGTGTGCGTGCGTGTGCGAATGCGCGTGTGTGTATGCCTGTGTGTGTGCGTGCGTGCGTGCGTTGACATTACTGAACCACCTATTTCACCCTTTATCTTTCAAGTAACCTCATAATTATTAGGTTGGTGCAAAAATTATTTGACGTATTTTTAACGTCAAAAACCGACATTATTTTTGCACCAACCTAATACAACATCGAAAATATTACTGTATGTGTATTTTGAAGTCTCCGATATTTCTTATCTAAATATCCTTTCAAATTAATCCAAAAGATTTCTGTTGAAATTTAAATTCTTTTGGCGTAATTTGAAAATATTTGTTCGAATCAGTCGTTTGCTTTTATGGATAGTGATCCTTTCGAATCTCATCATAATTCAAGGCAGAATATTCTTTGTAAGAAATCAGCTTATCGTACAATAATATTGGTTCATTTTAATTAACCAAAATCATTTACTTTCAATACTCTTGCGGTATGTCCACTTTTCATCACCCGTCAAAATGGAATTTTTCTTTTAACTTATCAAACCGACTAACGCAAACAATTTTGTGCAAATTAGTTTCAAAGCTTAATCTGGATATGTTGATTATGATTGCTATTTCCTGTGTATTATAATGCTGATGATTCTAAACTAATTTTCAGATTTTTTCACCTATCAGCCTCACCTGCTCTACATAATTATGGAGTCATAAATCCCCTGCATTAAACTTCGCAAGCAACTTCGATTATACAAAGTACCTTTCTCATAAACATATGTTTTGCATTATTTTGATCTTTTTCAAACATTATTTTATTTGTCTAGCTTCATTCTTATTATCAAAACATTATATATGTTAATCTTTACAATATAAAAAAAATTCCAATTGATGTAACAGATTTCACCATAAACAAATATCTTTATCTAAAATACATGTGTTATACAGAAATATATTAAGAACAGAAATATATTTTTATATACAGACAAATCAATGTAATTTTATTTAAAATAGAAGTGAAAAACAAAAATAAAAATTCGATATGCACGATTTGATTTTATTTGTCTTTACTTAACTGTTTTCCTTGATATTTATCGAGGATTTTACCCTAATACAATATGAGTATATTAATAGAAAGTAACGTGAATCAGCGTTATTCTCTCACTTTAAGAAGTTATTTGTTTATGCTGATATTTCCACTAGTTTTAGTGATATATAAATTAATCGATTGGTTAAAGATATCATTCTGTAATTCGGTATTAGTAGTGTTTAGTTTTAATTGATTATAGTGGTAATAGCTTGTGCAAAAACAAACCACACCTTTCGGAAGACGCTAATGTTGCACAGAGTGTACCAAAAGATCTCCAAACAACCTTCTTTGGGTTTTGAATACAGACTTATTTTTTTGTTTTGTTTCTTTTTTTTTTGTTTTGTTTCTTTTTTTTTCTCCTAGAAAGGTTGACAATCTATAGCGTACAGTCTTTACTGTGATTTACTCATACCGGGGGAAGAATTGATGTATTTATACCTTTCCCAAGAGCATTTGTGAATATAACGAATTCTACTAGAATTCAAAGTCAAGTGGATTTATATATATATATATATATATATATATATATATATATATATATATATATAATGTGTGTGTGTGTGTAGTTTTAAAGTATGCTATGTTCATGGGTAAAAAGTGCTCAATATCACGGATACAGCGTATGAAATATAAAATTGGGCAATGTCTAAAATTTTCGCTCGAAAAACAGCATGCAATAGCAGTATGTAAATGTAATGGTAGGTGATGCTACCTATCATGAAGGCATTGAAATTTCCAGGAATATGTGATTTATGCTCCAACATCTGCTGAATCAATGTGAAATCCACTTCGGGTAGTATGAATTATGAATTTCGGATGGGGCATGATAGTGGGTGTCAGACGCATGAAATGTTTCATTTCTGAAATTGCCGAACTCCTGACGTTTAAAGCGGGAATGCATGACGGAAAGCATTACCGTTTACACTGGACAGTGGTCGAACGGTTTTTTTTTTTAATTGACAGTGTTCGAATGATTCTTTAATGGAGAGTGCTCAAACGAGTCTTTAATGATCATAAAATGTGGCTAGAATTGCATGTGATAGATCAAACCACATTCAAAGTCACCAGATGCATAAAAGTTGTTCATTGAGCGTTCCTATTTTTTTTTTATCGAATATGCGAACATAAGAACCACTAAGGTGCCACTTTTAACACCGGGTTACGTTGTCAATTGAACTTTGGATGCCTGGCAAAATGTGGCATATCCCGATGAGACTCGGTTCCATATATTTCGAGTTGATGGTAGGGTTGGTATGTGTTACAGACCGCATGTGATGATGGACTCTAATTGTCAACAAGTCACTGTTTAAACTTGCGATGGCTCCATAATGGTGTAGGTTGTAGCGTGGCATGGGTTGGGTCAGCAGTTTCACCTAAACAATTTATTGCTCACTGACCGCTACATTGCATTGTTTCTTGGCGTTTTCCAACAATTCATGATCTCCAGGTACCCCAATAAATAACATGCAATTCCAGCAGGATATCACATCGTGTCACAGGGTCCAGTTTATTTCTTTTTGATTTAAGAAGCATTCTCGAGACATCCGACGCATCACTGAAATGCAGAAATATTCACATCCTGAACAAGAACGATGATACGGAGCCATCAAATATCACATATTATACAATATAATCACCCCTATCTTTTCTCGAAGTTCATTAATATTTTCATTCAAAATTTCATTTCTTATCAAGTTTTTGTTTCTATTTAGCAGATACATTGAAGCTGATATACTTAAAATTTTAGATGAAAATTAAGCTAGTAACTAGCTATTCTTCTACTACGTCTTCTAAATGCTTAGACTTTTCAGCACGTGGACGATCATGGCTTTCCACTATTTCCTGTATTTTGTAGATTTTATTAATGTTTATTATTTTGCTATCACTTCTAAACCCTGTTTTGTCAAACATTTAAACAAGCTCGTTAAGTAGGTTATTCTTCGCTTACCTGTTTCTCTTGACTTCAATATGTCCTCTCTGTGTCAATGATTCTAAGACTTCTCTCTTTATTATGCATCCTAGACATTTCAACTCTCCTTATCTGATGATAAGTATCAGTGTTCTTTTTGTTTCCATTTTCTCAGAAACTTCGTCATTGTCCAATCCCTACTATTCTCTGTAGAACTATATTTCTGTTACCTCAAGTCTCGTTTTCAGTTCTGATATCGTTCTCCAGCAATCACTGTCATACATATACGGAAATATTGATTTCTTTAATATAATTGTATATAAAATATACAGATGTAAAATGAAATCACAAAACATATACAGGTATTATATAATCGTATCACCTATAAACAGTGATAAAGTTATAATTGTTATATTATTTATGACAATCTTCTCTCTCTCTCTCTCTCTCTCTCTCTAGGTGTGTATGTGTGTGCGCGCTCGCGCGTATTTTCTGTTTTTGTCAGCGACTATTTTCTATTTTGTTTGGAAATATTCTTTATTCAATCATATTAGAATTTAGTTCATGTATTTGATGTGCATCATTTTCTCGCTGCATATATTAAGTCCAGCTGCGTTTTCTCTCACTTGAATGCAATCTTGCCTGCACTTTATCTACATAATCTCGTCAGAAATAATATAATATACAAATCACAACATGCATAATGATAAATTTCATTACATTTATTCATTTGGATCGTTAAACACAATTATTTCTTTGGCTCCTTTTTTATACAGTTATAAAGTTTGCAGTAAATAGGCTATGTATTTGTTTTAGATTAAGATTTGCCAGTCAGTAATAAAGCTTTAGTGTTTTTCCCACCGCCGCAGTGTAACTTCCATATAACTTTTCTATTAAATATCTTCATGGTAGTTGTTCTGATGAGTTTTCCTCTTTGCTATTTATAATTTATGAATTTAAGCGTACTACTAGATTAGTGGCAATGTCTCATCAGCTTACAGTTGAAATGGAAATATGTAACTGAAAGTTTTATGCTAACAATTTCTTCTCTCGCACTTCTCGCTTTTGGAATTCTCTTCCGGATTCTTATTTTGCAAGCAACTTTGATCATCAAAAAATATATGTAATGTAAATCTTCTCTCTTTTTAATTCATGCTCTTTTATTGTTCTCTCCCCTTAATAATTTGTACTTTTTCTCGCATTCCCTCATTTTCAGTAACCCCTAGCTTGTGGGGAAATGATTAAAAGCTTGTAAAGTGCTGCATCGGTTTTCATAAAGTTAACAGGTATGCTCAAACTGACTACTATTTCTTAATTTTATTTCTCTTGCTTTTCTATTTTGAAAACTTTTTTTTTCTGCAAGTGTAAAATAAAATCGACTAGGAATATGTAGAAATATTCATAAAATTCATGATGATAAACTATGCACATATTATTATATTTATTAGCATTTTTTTACATTTAAAAAAAAAAATTATCATTTTAATTGCAACAAAATCTTTCTGATATTCTTCGTCTGTTAATTAACGCCCGATCTTTCTCATATGTCTATTATCATATCATATCATATCATATCATATCATAAAATATCATATCATATCATATCATATCATATCATATTCAGTAACCTAATCTTAACTTTTACTCAGTCCACTGGATTGGCTTTTTCGAATTTCACTTTTTACGTGTGAATTGATGAAAGGGATCAGTTCAAAATTCGAAAAAAATTACCGAATAAGACAGACACCTGAAGAAATCTGGAGTGTACAATGCCAGAAAGTCTGTGAGTATAACAACTATGATGAAATTGCTGAATGGAAATGAAAGACATGTGACAATGATAATTACTCCTCTAAAAATTTCAATATAAACAATAAATTAATATGGCAGTTTCTCGTAAAAATATTCTAATACATCTAACATTATAATGTTAAAACATACTTCTGAAGCTTTAGCAATTATCCTCTTCAAATGTAACCAGAGAGAAACGTTAAATAACCGTATTTTAAAAAAATGTCCTGGATCTAAAATTAATTTTCGCATTCAATTTTGGATGAATCAGATGCTCAAAAATGTATCTTGGACGGAAGAATTGCTTAAAATTATCGCAGAGAACCTTTTAGTAAAATCCGTTTTAAGTTGTTTGCAAAGAAAATTAACTAAATGAAATTTGTGAAGTAGAAATAAATTGTTAGCCTTCATTTTATCTATAGTTTTGCACTAATTGGCGCAAGGAAAATTGCTTGGCAATAAAATGTTTGTCAGTCAATTGGCCATAATGTCATTTAGTCGAAAGGAAAATTCGTCTCCATTATCTCTAATTGCTTTATGTTTTGAGGTTTGAACCATATTCATTAGATAAAGTCTTTAGTAAAGAATTTATTAATGGAAATGAAATCGTTCAAAAGAGAAAATATAAAAATATGTACCAGTGTATAAAAATAAGTTAAATAGAAATCTAAACAAAACTTTAATTTTTTAAAAGTAGCTGCACGTAAGTTTATACTTAAATATTTCGATATAACATATTAAAATTTAATTATAGTGATTTATTTTGAATGATTCATGTTGAATAAGATAAAATTTCAAAAATCAAGTTTATTTTTACTTGTATCCATTTTCCTGTGAGGATTAATGTCATGTGAACGAATTAACCTCACGAAAATTTGATTGACGACGAACAGAAAGTATCCCGACATTATTTAATTAAATTTAAAACGATTTGCTTTCTGAATTCAGTTACACACTTTGTTCTGTTCAGAAGAATGTTATTGACTTTGTTCTTTTTTACTCTCAAAAAATTCTGTGTACATTCCGAACTTAACATGATGTCTGTTGTGTTCTGAAACATTGTCGAATCTTATTTTGAGTGTCCGTTTTTCCTTCTACGTGTTCTTCAAAAAGACTCCTTTCGATTACGCGCTGATTTCCTGGGATGGGAAAAATATTCATCTGGCATAAAATCCTTGGGCAGTTAAGGCACCAGTGCGATATGTCCAATAGGCTCTGCTATCGAGAACGAAGCTACAGAAGGAATTTTATACTTTGCCGGTGATATTAATCAAGGAAGTAATGTCTCAACACAGAATACAGCGATGTTTGTTAGGTATGGAGAGAACCAGAGAGACCAGTCTGCATAGACATGCTATCCAGTCTCTCTATATCAATAGGCATGTAAGCATTGGAACTGGATTTTATATCATTGGAAGAAATTCACCCGGGTCGATGATTCTAGCTTTCTCTTGAATTAGGTAGACACCAATGTACATAAGGATGCAACAATAGCAGGGTATACTGTAGCAAAAATAACAAGTCACTGGAGTCAATGGGACGGGTTCTCCTATGTATGACTGGGCCATGTCCTTTATGTGCAAGGTAATTTTGTATATCACCAATCTGAAATTTATTGAAAGACAGAAACTGTTCATAACAATAAAATCTTTCAGTAGAAGTATGTACACTTCTACATTGCTCGGATTGTTTGTAATGGCTTCAAGAACACAAAGAGGGCTTGACGGTATTGTCCCGGCCAGTAAACACCTCAGATCAAAATACATTTAAACACTCAAGTTTTCTCTGTGTATTTTATGATGAATTTTGCATCAGTTAAAGGACCTACTACTGATATCCTGGTAACGGTTTTCGTAAACGTGCATAAACAAAACTTTATTAAGCAGTTTAACATAGTTGACATAGTGTTTTAGTTTAGCAGTGGGCATATTAATTTTAATTAAATATGGACATGTATTTTTAAATATAAATGTATATATATATACGTGTACATATAATTTAAAGTCAGTATATTGTTAACAGAGTGGATCAACAAGTCTTTATACTGACATAATTATTAGCTGAATTTGATGTCGAGGTTGTTCGATCACTCTGATTAATAGAGAGGATTTAGGTTAAGCATATTGTACAGGAGGAGGCACGGTGGAGTAATGGATAGTGGCTCGGTTTGAGGAATCGGAGATCCGAGGTCGAATTCCAGTTGAATCCATTACATTCACTTACGTGCTAATACCTTGGGAAAGATATGAATCCGCTTCTTCCTCCAGCTATGGGTAAATAGCAGGTCAGGGTAGGTTCTATAGCCTTTGATGGCAACTGGTCTACCGCAGAAAGATATGGCAACCTACTGCGCGAAAAAATCTGTCTCGCCAGTCAAGTATCGAAAGATACATGATCGCCTAAGTGTGTATCAAGCATGGCATATAACTGGCTGAATGACTAATGTATAGAAAAGAAAAAATGATGAATAATATTGATAGTATTTTTTAAAATCACTGTTTTTTTCAACGTTATTGGCCTCCTCCATAAATACTAGGCGACTGAGTGCAATTGAATCGTTTCAATGCAGTAATTTATTTCTCTAGACAATTCTTACTATTTCGTCATATCATAATTTTCAATATTTGACAGAATGTTATCGTCACATTTGAAGTAATATTTCCTTTTATAAAATCATCTACTACAAATGTTATTCACACAAATATATTCCAGATTATTCGAATTATTGAGATGACGGTTTCTTACCTAGGCATTGAATGCATCAAATGGATTTTTGATTTAAATGACATCAAACTTTATGAACTTGTCAGAAACAATTGAAACATTTTCTCGTTTGATACTAGAAAAAATCAAATTCTCATCCCTTTGTCCTTTTTCCAAATGTCTTCTTTCTTTGTATATTGTTGTTAGAAATATCTTTTATCTTCGATTTAAATTAGTTGCTAAAATTACATTTTGAATCTCATTAATTTTTTTAATTAGCAATCTTTAAACTTAATTCTTAGATTATTTTAGAATTAGGACATTTTTGTAACATGGAAAGGATTCTCTTCATGTACAGAAAATAAATAAAGTTCAATTTATTTCCAACCGTGAAAAAAATAAACGAAGACATATGTCTATTTCGTTGCTTTTTTTATTTTTCTAAGCAGTTTCTAAGTCTTATTTATACTGTGAGCTATAAATGTGAACATATTTATCTAACTAATCTGTTCATTCTTCATATTCACTAGGCATTCAATTTTCTCACTTGCACATTACAGAATGTTGTCACATCCAGTCATTAGTAACAAGTGTAATTCCTTTGAAAGTACGTCCATTGTCTGTACTGTTTTGAGTACAATAATTGCTGCATCTGTTCGTATTGCTCTTGAAGCATCAATTCATTTCCTTATTACAACCCACTCAAAAGGGATTGCTTTATTATATATTACAATGTAGAAAAGACATAAATTTAGTCAAATGTTACAACTAATCAAATTCAAATGTTGCAAGGAAAAGTATTTTTGATTTTCGTTGTTTATTATTAGTAGTATTTATTGTCTATGCATCGATGTGAGGTCGATTTCATTAATAGATGCATACGGCAAAATGTTAGAAAAATCAATTATATGATTTTAGTAAAGTTTAATATTTTATCATATTTTTAAAATCTCTGATTGCTTAGATATTTTTTCTTTGGATCAGCTATATATATATATAAATTTGATATTATCAATAAATATGATTTGATTCAAAGAAAAATATCTTAGCAAACAAAGATTAATATATTTATTATTATCAGTATCGCAATTATGGGGGAATAACAGAACAGACCGGGTTCTATAGATTTGAATGGCAACTGGTCTACCGCAGAAAGAAAT
>OZ010573.1:78270906-78283406 GCA_963932145.1 Acanthosepion lycidas | reverse complement strand
AGAAAATAGTGAAAGCTGTGCAAGCACTCATCTGCATTTAATGATTCACGTATTGCGAAAAGTTTATCAGCAAGAAATTCTTGTTTTACAGGAAAATACTCTTTTTCCAAACTCACAAGCGCAAAAGAAACAACGAACTGATATTTGTTTTTTCACCTGCTATCAGCTTATTGGCTTTCTCACATTTGCTATCTTTACATCCGTCTGTCTGACTTTGCTTTTAACATTATATATATATATATATATATATATATATATATATATATATATATATATATATATATATATATATATGAAAATGATGTCTGACTTAAGAATAAAGCTTTTAATAGTGTTCTAATATATTATAATAGTAGTTATAGACAATAGTATATTTTACTCATTCATAACCGATTACAGTGCTCTCTTTGTTAATTCCATATTAATCTCTTTCAGCATTTCAACCCAAGTAAGGTAGGAGTCCCACTATCAGGCAGGGGTCACGGAGAATGAAAGTGAGCGAAAAGAGTGTGTGTACGGTGATTGAGTAAAGGAAAAAAGGACAGATGAAGGCAGCAGAAGATGGCGATTGACGTTGCATTTAAATGTTTGAAGATTGTAATTATCAGTGAAGCAAGTGAGAGGAAGGAAGTTCCAGTTTCGGGAAGTGCGTGGAAAAGAAACTTTTGGAGTATAAGTGGCGGTTACATTTATCTATATCAACAGTAATTGGATGGGACATAGATGCCAATCTAGTAGCATGCTTAAATTCATGTAGCAGAGGGAAAAGCTCGTCAGAGCAGTAGCCAAGAAAATATCTCTAGAAAATAGATATGGAAGTCACATAACGTCTGTGAGAAAGTGTCTGAAACTGAAAAGTCATTTCAGAACCGATTGTACTACAGATCCATCTTTGGATTTCGTCGAGAACCTCGAGATGAATGACAGGGGCACCAGACCAGATATGACAATAGTATTCGATGCACGGAGGAATGGTAGATTTATAAATGTGTAAGGTGGGCTCTGACGACAAATATCTTCTGTTACGACACAGTGACCCAAATTTCTGTGCAGTAGATGTAGCTATTGATTCAATGTAGTTGTTCCACTTCAAGTCAGTTGAAAACGTAAGGCTAAGAAGGCGTAGTGAGACGCTCTCACGGAGATGAGCATCAATCGTACTAAGGCGGGGGGCAAGGATGTTTATCTATGAGGGATAAATGAGAGCAGTTTTGTTTTGGAGGCATTAAAATTTAAAAGCTATTTCCTGTCCCAGTCAACCACTGATTGGATGTGCTTTTCGAGAGCAGTATCCAGATTTTTTTTCATATATATATATATATATATATATATATATATATATATACACGCACACACATTTAGTTGTGGCTTTAAGCACGTCAGCGGTAAACCGAGCAAAATGGAATCCATATTCTTTGTCAGAGAATAGATCGTGAGAGGGAAGATGCTTAAGCACTTCGACATTGATTAAAGCTGAAAATCGGTAGGAGACAGAAAAGGCGGTAGTTACATGGGTAAAAAGGTTTTTCCAGAGTTCTTAAAGACAGGGACAACTTCCAAAAAGCTGGAAAGCAGAAAGCTGTGAGGCAATAGTTGTATAGATTGGAGTGAACTGGAGCCAGATCGGGGCACCTTTCTTTAGGGCGACGACTTTTACCCCGTCCCCTCTATTAGCTTTATGGCGATCTGATTTAGAAATGATGTCCAAGACCATTGACGGGGTTATGTACATACCACTCTGTATAGCCTCAGTTCTAGGGCGGAAGTCATATATAGGCACTCCATATGAGTGGTGTGTTGAGTTGGAAGAGAATTTAGGAGCAAAGTTTTCAGCCTTATCTGCTCTAGATGTTAGGACTTCGAATTGATTGAATAGAGGAGGGATTGAGTATTTGCTGTTGTTCAGCACACTCTTGCAGAGCCACAAAAAATCTCTAAAACCGAACTTGAGCGATGCTATACGTTGTTTCATTCTATCAGCAAATAGTATCTTTGCTTTCTAGAGGACACGCTTGCACTCGTTACAAGCAAAGAAAAGTCTGTTGCAATAAGACTTATCACTTATCAAAAAGTGATTCCTATGTGCTATAGCGGTCGAGCAAGCAGGTAAAAACCAAGCAGAGGAACACTGTTTTACTTGGTATTTCCTAGCTGGAATGAAAGCATATATGCCGGCTTTCACCCAGGAGAAAACCACAGATGCGCATTTTTGAACGGGATGTTTGAAAACATTCCAAGGGTCTCACAGTCTGCTTGTTGATAACAGAAAGATATTCTGTTAGTGGGAGGTTCATGTCCGGTAGGGGAATGGTAGGAAATGTTTTCAGAAACTACTTCATAACAAGAGTTTTCAAGGAGGTAGAGCTGCGTCTCGCGACAAGAGTCAGGGATGTATGAAAAAATAGTTCGTGAAGCTATCTTGTCAAAGTTACTGGAGAAACGCATAGGAAAGTCAACTACTTCGGTGAGGGATTGAGTGATTGAAAAATTTGAATGCCAGCGATGTCAGTGACAGTGTTCAAGCCACCTGGTATGGTGGACGTTAAGGTCACCGAACAAGAATATGTTAGCAGACGGGTGTAGGGAAATGGTCTTGTCTATATTGTCAGAAATACTGCTTAGCACGCAACAGTTTTGAGAGGAAGAGAAACGGTAGAGAAAGAAGAGATACCTGACTGAATTAAATTGCAAGAGACGGAGACACATGCACGAATGATCTGTATATTTGAGAGTGAGCTCCCTAACTAGCAGGAGATGTTCGCGGACATAATCTCATAGACCAAATATGTGGACTTTAGAGTATTTTCTAAGTAGAGGAAGGTAGCCAGGAATCGAGAAATCAGAGGAAGGGATTGATGAATTAAGGTTAATTTCACAGTGAGCTAGGATGTCCGGAGACTTTTCGAAGAGGAATGATTCCACACTGTAAAAGTTGGTATGAATACCCCGAATGTTGGAGGACAGATTAAGGGTTTTATGTGATTCTTATTGAGCTGGTTTAGGTCTATAACTTTGGTTGTTTATAGTCATGGCATATTATTTTGGTAAGGAAAGGCCTAGGGTAGTAAGTATCTGTTGGTTATCAAATATAAAATGGGTAGAAGAAAACTGGCGCAGACTGAAACGTAGTGCGGACTCGGGGTTGCCCAACGTAATCGTTTGTAGGTGCACCTAGCCATGCGCGACATGAACCCCGATATTTACAACTGTTGATCGGAGTAGCTTCTCAAGCCCCTACGCAAGAGTTCGGGCTACTAACTACTAATCGGAAACAGCAAACAGCCAATCCGGTACCCTCAGAATGAAGGGACGTTGCCGCCAACCACGCACATCACAAGAAATTCAAGACAGCATCATTATTAAGGCCAGAAAAAGGAAAGGAACCGGGAACCTATCCCTACCTAAACAAGGAACAAAGGAAGCGCCTCTACCCCTGATCAATTGAAGAGGGAGGGGTATGGACCAGGTGATAAGAGAGACTATTTACTCCAATTAAAAAAAGTAATAAAATATTTAAGTTTTATCTTAGTTAAATTTCGAATGACAGACCTTCGCACTGTAAAGTTGGTAGTTCAGAGGAGAGGGCTAGTCAGTACAATATTGCTACCATCTCTTTTTTCTTTTGTGGGGTTGGGGGCGGGTTGCTTCGATTATAACTGCCTCTACTTCACTAAGCGATAAGAAGTGTGAAGAGAAAACTCGCAAATCTACCAGGACACGTGCGACTTTCCAGAAAAATAGTTAGAAAATGGAATAAATCAGACAAATGACACGAAACCGATGAAAAATTATTAACTGGCTTATCACGATTAGTACAAACGTTAAAATGTTATAAAGGAAACGAACGGAAACGACGCAAATAATCAAGAAGTAAATTACCTTAAAGCATTATATACACATCATCTTGAATATGAAAAGTAACAGATGCTTTTACTTTTTTGTTTGAGTCGTCATAATGCTACTCAAACTGCTGCCAACATTAACAGAACACAGGGTAAAGGATGCCCTTGTGATTGGACAGTACGACACTTTTCTAAAATTTTGTAGTGGGGAAACGAATTTTGAAAATCAATGTGATAGATGGCACCCTTCTGCTTTTGACGATCAACATCTGAAAATACTTGTCAAATAAAAACATTTCGGATATAGTCTCTGATAATGTGTATCAACATTTCAACAATATCGGAACAACTTAAGAAAACTTTCAAGATGAAGTAACTCAATAAATGTGTTAAAAATTTCGATGTTTTGAAGTGCATTCGTTACTGTATCTACAAAATATGAATGATAGATTTCTTGATCGAATATTCACTTGTGATGAAAAAGGATCCTTTATGACAATCGTAAACGATCAGATCAATGACTTGATCATGATGAAGGAACCAAACACTTTCCAAAAACGAAATAATAAGATTATGGTGACTATCCATTACAGCTTTCTGGAATCTAATCAGAGCATTACAGCCGAATCTTAGTGGCAACAACATGACTAAATGCACACTCAGTTCTGCAAAATTCGACTGGCACTGGTTATCGATGAGGCTCAGTCCAAATTCATGAAAATCCTCGGTCACGTATTGCTAATATGACACTGCAGAAAATCACTGTGTACGAGAATTTGCCCCATCCACCATATTCACCTGATTTCACGCCCACTAAGTAGCAGTCTTTCAAGCATCTTGGCAACTTTTTAAGCCAAACGACATTGTGTTGAAAAGAAGATGCAGAACAGCATTTAGAGATTTCTTGGCATTCAAACCGTTAGAGATTTTTCGGAAAGGTGTAAATAATCTTCTAATTCGATGGCAGAAGAGTACAGATGTTCGCATTACGTATTTATGACAGATTTAAAGACTGTTTAAATACGGTGGTTCAAAAATAATAGTTGATTATAAAATCTGATATTATTTTCCGATCAAATTGATATATATATATATATATATATATATATATATCAATTTGATCGGATATGACACACACACACACACATATATATATATATATATATATATATATATATGTGTGTGTGTGCGTGTGTTTGTGTGTGTTTGTTGATGTTATATAGCTCACCATATTCGTGACCGTGTTTTAACTCTCTTCTTTTTTTTTCTTTTTTTAAACCTGATTGTGATCTGCTTAGCGGGCTGATTTGCAATGGAACGGTTTTCTAAACAAAACCTAAAGTTACAATAAATTTGGCTTCATTTATTAAGAAATAAATCGATCAGTGAATATGCATTTCTGATTTCAAATCATTGCCTTACCCAGTGAGTTTTACCTGATGTTTCAATTGTAGAATGATAATTTTCTCAATGAATGTTTATAGAAACCAATAAGAATCAAACGTTTAATAACAGTCTATGCATCCCAATAAGTCACAATCAATTTTAGTGTCCTACCCATCAAGAGTTACGCCGTCAACGAGTCATGTGTTTTCTTAGACATTATAAGAAAGTTTATATGTATGTATGAGTTTGATCGAGAATGTGTCGATCTATTTTGCTCTTGCAATAATGCATGAAAAATTGTTTTTCTAAGTCACAAAGTACAAACAGAAACTAAATCCAATCATGTACTACATGATTACATACTTTCTCTCCTCGAAACCAAGAAAATTTCGAAATAGAACTTTAAGCATTTTAAACCTTTATTAGCACTATCAAGTTTTACCCTGTTATTTAATTTATAGTCATCATATTTATTATCAGTACTAATTATTCTCTAATATTGATTAAGAAACTATGAGAAATAGTTAATTAAACAAGACTGTACATATAAAAATAATTGTCAGTAGTACTGTTAACATATTCGACAGAAAAGCATTAAAATGTGAATGTAGACACTATGCAAGCGTATAATCTATTCAGTATTTCGCTGATTTATTTTGAGACGAATGAAAATTGAATAAACCCTTCGCAGAAAGTAAATGTGTCTTGCTAGAATATTATATTTGTCTTAGACACAATTAATTTTAGACTTAGGCATAATTTCAGCAGCCTCATTGATTGTATTTTGGGCTGAGTGAATCCTTTCACTTTAAAAGTGTATCAATCGGTATTCAATTAAAATTTGACCAGGCACTTCGATCAAAGGAACAAAGGAAAACGAGAAGAATACCTTTCGAACATATTTAATTCGTTCTAATTATCGAAATATCTATAATATCCTTATGCATTCAGAATCAAGTTCAAGGAGAATTTCCCGGACTTCAAAATCATAGCAAAAATTTACTGACAATTTCCATCTCTTTCTTTTTCACTCGCAGTTATTCATTGTATTCACTTTTATTTGAATAAATTTTTCTATATATTTAGCAATTTTCTTTATTCGGGAGTTTTCAATTTCTTATAAAGTTTTCAAACTTAAACTTTAAACAATTAGATTTTTTTTATCTGCAATGTGCTTAAAATATAACAAGCTACCACCTGTTTTTTGTGTATACTCCATACTCATGGATATTTTATTATTTTAAATTTCATTTTCTTCTTTATCTCATTTACCGAACCTTAGGATTGTGTATCAGTCAATGACGCTCGTTGTTACACTTAAAAAAACATTCAGCTGTTGGTTGTAGAAAACTCTTGTTGTAAACGAATGCTTCTAAATGAATAAAGGAATGGGGTGTCGAAAAATTATGGATTATACTTACATATGTTCTTCAATTTTAAAAAGTGACGAATGCATATATTTCCTACGTAGATTTCTCACCCCCAAAAAAAACGGAAGTAAAAGCAGTGAATAAAATCAAGTAAAATTAAATCGCTTGATGGAACATAATTAGTAGAAATAACAGCAAAGATCTGGTCAAAAAAATTCTGAAATGGATAATTATGTAAACAACGAAAGTGCACGAAAATAAAAACAAATTAAAAATAACTTATGTACAGTGACAATTTCCACTGTAAATCATTTTTAATTTAACTTTTGCTGTTTTCTTCAGAGACACTTCAATTTAATTAATTCTTAAGAAATTGAAAATATTTTTTTTAGATTAAAGGATGCAACGTAGCGATTTCTTTGAGGCAACATGTTGTTATAGCCATGATAATGCTATGATTTTGTGTAGGAGTAAAAATGGCAGTCACTCATTCCTCTTAAAAAACATGTCGGATTAAAAATTAATTTTTCGAATATATATATATATATATATATATATATATATATGGGTGCGTGCGCACATCATATATATATATATATATATATATATATATATATATATATATATATATATAACAGTAATCAGAGTAGGGTTCTGCTAAGCGACCAAATTAGAGGTCTACCCATAGCAGCAGTTCACATTTATAGGCATACAATATTAAAACACACACACACACACACATATATATATATATATACATATATTTTTTTCCAGCCATAGACAGACTGTTTCGCTGTATCACAGCTCATCAATGTGACTAGACACCCGGTTGCCTCTAGCTAGGATCGAAATCCGACTGAATTGACATCAATCGGAGTGTTGTCGCACGGCAGGCATGAAGGTAAATTTAAGCCCACTTCTTCTCCAGAGCGCTCAACCGAAATAATTTCCAGGTGTATATATATATATATATATATATATATATATATATATATATATATATATATATATATATATATATATATATATATATATATATATATATATATATATATATATATTTCTCGTTCTAATATTTTCCGATGATGTGAAGCGGAAAGATTATATTGAATTAATTCCTAGGTCTGATGCTCGGAAAGTTGGTTCACTGTGTCGTGTTAGACAAATTTTCTCGGCCCATTTATAAGTCAACCTTTTGTCCATGCAGTGAATATTGTTTTCATATCTGATCTAGTGCACCTATTATATATTTAGAAATCCTTCAATCATTCTCTACAATATACTTTATGGTAATTGTTTTAATGAGCTATCCCCTTTGGTACCTAGACTTTATGATTTAAGTATACAACTAGATTACAACTTTAGAAAGTACCTGAAAGGTCCGCTCAGCTTAGTTACAACATAAACCACAGATGGACTCCTTGGGTTGAAGCATGTATTTTATAAAAATACAATAGTAGTAGTAGTAGTAGTATTAGTAGTAAAAGAAACAGTAATCATTACTTAAAACAGTCGCATTAGCAGACGAGTGCGCTCGTAAACAAGCCATAGTCACACATTATCGTTATTATTGTTGTCGTTGTTGTTGTTGTTATAGAGAAAGAAAGATCTCGTGTGTTTGCACGTACATGTGTGAAAGTTAATATATGTGTATATAGATATACAAATAGCCACATGTCTCTGTAGATATGGAAATACCCACGTCCGTATATATTTAAACTCAATATGGGCAAAAGTTATTAGTAGCTTCTTTTCTGATTGAACATGCAGTAGAAAACTAGGTTTCAACTTCATTGCAAATTCTTGAAGGACTCGTGGAAACCAAGAAGATAAGGCTTCTGTTTCAGGCAAGTTAAAAATCGTTTTTAATTTGCCTGAAACAGAAGCATTGGGATGCCTCGTAAGTATCGTGTAGTATAAACACCAATCTTTTGGCTAAGTTACACTTTCTTGTCACTGATGTTAAACAATGGCAGCTAAATAAAACGATATCAGTCTAAAAATACAAAATGATTTTGTTCATTTTTTTTTTTTAATTATATGTTCCACGGTTCTTTATCCTGTTCATTTACGACTTTCAAGAAGCTCGCTCTCTTTGTGGCGCTGTGGATGGAACACGACATACTTTCACATTACTTTTGTCAGTTTTAAGCTACTATGTTCACTTTCTCAATACATCTGAAAGTGAAATGAGAATGTTAATATTTGGCGCATGTCACCTAATATTCCGTTAATTTGCCTTGTATTCATATCCAGCTAAAGATGTTATCAAATACCTGTTGAACAATGTATATTTATATTATTTTCTTTTAATGAAATAAATGATTCTATATAGCCGATGTATTACTCTATAACTTTACTTTTTTTTATTTATCTGTTAACTGTCTAGTTTTATCAAATTCGTTGAGAATATTTACGGTTTTCTATTTCAAGGTTTCCGAAACAAATATTACTATTTCCTAACTCCTATTTTTTTCCGTCGACAGTAAATTTAATAAATATTTTCATCTTTTTAAATATTCCATTAGATCTCCTATCACTTGCTGGCAAAGTGAAAAATCACAAATCGCTTTTTCTATGTAAAGGTAGTCTTTTTTTGTCTCTCGAAAAAGTACAATGGAGAACAATGACTTCATCGTAAACAGAAAAATATACTTTTGTGGAAAAAAATCCTGGAAAAGAAAAAGAAACATATAGGAATTTAATGTTTATCAATAAGAATATGTTTAATGCTGTTACTGCTGATGTTGATGATGATAACAAAGTTTAAATGATTGCAATAAGAAAAGAAAATGAGATCCTAACCACAACTAGCCTGAATATTCTGATTGTTCAGAGTGACAGTTTTTTATACAGTAGTAGTAGTAGTAGTAGTAATAGTAGAAGTAGAAACAGTAATCATTACTTAAAACAGCAATTGGTAAGGTAACGGTTAAGCTGGGTTTTTTTATGAGAATTAAGATTTGCTGTCTTTCTTCCCATTGTATTTTTGAACCGTTAGAGTTGATGTCGTTAATTCAGAACAATCAATCAACAGTTTTTACTTGCCAAAGTTATCATCAATACACTTAGGGCAATAATCTTCATTACTTGTAATACTAAATCTTATTGCATTTTTAACTGCATCATTATCAGCAAATAACTTTATTGCTTTACATTGATTTTAGATCCTTTGTTTTTATTCGACTACAAAACTCTCGGTGTCACCACATATTTTTTTTTTCGCCGATTCCCTTATTGATCACTAGTTTTCTATAAGTCTAACTTTCCTCTCTGGATCAGACGATAACATCTTGTTTCAGAGATCGCTATCTACAATAACAACATCTATGCAGTCATTTTTACATTTTACTTTCTTTCGTCGCATTCATTTAAAATTTTGATCTGCAAGCTCAATCATTGGAACGTTTGTGGGTATATATATATATATATATATATATATATATATATATATATATATATATATATATATATATATATATATAGATAGATAGATAGATATGGAGAGAGAAAGAGAGATAAGTTGTTTTATGTTTCAGTACTTTTCATATCTGCACTCTCATTATTTTCATCTTTTTTCTCTTCCTTTACTTTTGTCATTATTTCTCGTGTATGTCCTAACAATGACGAATTATCAGAAGACACTTGAGGCAAAAGATCTCATAAGAATTAACAAAACCTTTTCTATGTCATTTTATTTTCTTTCTTTTTACCTTTGTCAATAGAATAAATATGATGACAAAATAGAAAATTCTTTGAAGAAATTAAATGTAAAAGATGTTCTGCCCTTCTGGGACATTATTCACACCCATCCAGCCGGTATCTTCTTCCTCTTTTTCATACTCTTCTATTTCTAAAGTTCCAGCTTTTTCCCCACCTAATCACAAACATTCTCCGATCATGTAGGCCACCTCATACCACCAAAAAGGGAGTGAATTCGTCGAGGTTTTTGCACAATTGTACAAACAAACAAGACCGCGGCTGTTTTAAGGCGTGTTGTTCGTTCATGAATTGTCCAATACAAAACCATTAATTCATCGGGGAAAGCTTATGTGCCTCGTGGCTGTGAGCAAAGAAATAGCGGGTTCGAATGCTCCAAGCATACTCAGAAAGCATTGTCTTAGTCAATGTTCAGCGCGTCTATTTTTTTTTTTTCGTCTATTTGCCAATTGCTGCTTGCTATCGTTTCCCATTTCGTTGGTCTTCGTGCCGTGGTGGGAAAACGCAGTTACTTGGAACAAAATTCGTTTGTGGCTTGTGTTTTACATGTGATCAATTCAATAGAAAAACTGCTCTCGGCCACATTAAATCCCAAGCAAGTGACACCATTGAATACATTATTATTGAATATGCGCACGAATTTAGACTATTCATGAACACATTCGAACTTATCATCATCGAATAACCTAGATACTCAATATACCTTCTATAATTTTCAGATGATTTTCTATCATTCCAATAGCTTTTGCTTTTAGATTTAGATGTATTTAAAGAAATTACACACTCTAAACCGTTATCTTTTATGTAAATATTTTTGCATGCAGTGAGTTTAGAATTAATTTTATACACTGGCTTATAAATACGGTGTCTTTTAAAAGTATATCTTCTCACTTCTCGGATTTAACATCTATCTAATACATAAGAGTACGTTGCTATATTTCCCAAATAAACCTAAGAACTCTCTGGAAACTAAATGCAACTATTTTCAATAATCCCTGAAATACTACAAAATAAGAAGACTGTCTGTGCACACCCACACATATGAACTCACTCATGCATACACAGCCACAAGCGCGGACATACACACATAAACTAAAGTGAACAGATTCATAGGATTTGTCGTGTATCGTGAAGGACGCCTCTATCTCGGTGAAGTGTAGTAAATTTACCTGGTAAATATATTTGAGAAGATATCGACAGATATTTGGAGCGATATTGAACCATGCACTGTAGGTTGCTGTCCATAGTTATCTTATATATTTAGGTGCAGATTATCGCGAAAATATAGAACTCCCCAGCTCATTCAATAAATATTTGAACACACGATTTGTCAGAAATCACCAGAATACTCATAAAGCCAGTTCTGTCCAACTTGGGCTGGATGATAAATTGTATTATCCTGTTGAGATTTAAAAATAAAAATAAAAATTTTGTTTGGGCAGATGAATATTTGGAAATGATCCAGAAACAGTGCAAATTAGAGGTTAGCGATCAATGATATGCTTAGACAGATTGGCGGACACAACTGATACCACGTGAATACATTCAATGCCATTGTTTAAGCACTATCAGCCTGCAGAGTCGACACCTGGATACATCTCCTCATTGGATAAGCATCATGCTCGAAATGTACCTTCAGTTAGTGACTCATTGGACCCCACCATATTGTCTGTCCTATAGTGTCCAGTTAGCAAATTCAATTTACGAATGTAAGCACAGTGCTAGACTAACCTATAGATTTCACGATTTTATAGCTGATCTGAAATTGATAGATATAATTGTAAGTTCTATCTAAGACTTTTCTCTCACGCACATCTCAGTTCTGGCTTTTTTAATCATCAAAATATAAATGCCCTATCAATGGTTTTTTACTGTCTTCTATAGTCCTGTACATTTATTATTCTCTCTCCTTAATAAAGTTTTTTTTTTCTTTTTCACATATCCTTTCCCACTTGGTTTTAGTGATTTTCTTGTCTTACTTGGGGTGAAATGATTAAAAAATGCGGATAGGCTGTATGCGTTGTAGTTCTGTTCACAGGTATTCCCTGGTGGGTCTTCAGCATTGAATGTAGGTGAGATTTTAGCCTTCGTTTTCCTTTTAACTGCAGCCATTTCTAGAAAAACGAATCTAGTAATGATCAATAACGATCCGCCGTCAAGCACAGCTTTGTCTACTGTTGGC
>OZ010573.1:78245906-78265906 GCA_963932145.1 Acanthosepion lycidas | reverse complement strand
ATAAAAGTTTCCACCATCCTTAGGCATTACGTTTTGTAACAGTAAGGGAATACAAGAATTTTACATAGATATATAGATAGATAGATAGATAGATAGATAGATAGACAGACTTAATACTACAGACACACACACACAAACTAACTAATTTTATTATTTTATAAAGCGGTGGACAAAGTAGTCGCATTTTTTATTATATGCATGTTTAGCTTCTTTGTATTTTTTTTCTGATTATTCTATAATAGATTTAATAAACTGTTAAATTATCTACGAAATATGTCGCGATTTTTAAAATGATCACGTAACTATTTTTATTTTTAGATATGTTTCATGTACACTTTTCTTACGAAGTCAAGTATAAAATATTAAACACGACAGCGTCTGAAAGTCTACATCTGAGTGAGTGAGCGAGTGAGCGAGTGAGTGAGTGAGTGAGCGAGTGAGTGAGTGAGTGAACGAGTGAGTGAGTGAGCGAGCGTACGTCTGTATGCTTAATTTTCAAATTTATTTTCAGAATAAAAATTCCTGGACACAATTACTTCTAAAAATAAAAGCAATAAAATCAGATAACAGAACGATAACACTATGATATTCAATGCCGTACGCAACACAAAAAAATGTATATTAGTGTTACTTACCTACTGGATTGAAAAAAAACAGTTCAGACAGCCATTACCTATAAAAAAATGTTAAAATATTGAAATAGAAAAAAGTAATTATATTTTAACTTCAAAAAGATTATTGTAAAAACCTGTTCTATTACTGCGCCAAAATAATCAAGCAAAGCAAATATATTGAAAGATGAAACGCTTAATAAACAAAAAACTTAAGTCAAATTGAAAGTGTTGTGCATCGTTGGTTAGGCTATAATTTTCTGATTATATAATGTCCATAAATAGGCGTACGATGAGGGGGGGGTGTCTCGAGGTGGGCAAGCATTACCTCCCTCCCACTGCCACTCACACAGACAACGGGCAAACGAATTGTAAATTTTCAGAATAAAAGCTGATTACTTTCAAGACAAATTAGGAGATTTTCAGGGCAAATTCCTTCTGCCCTCTTGCAAAATGTTGATGTTTATATATTTTTGAGTCTCTGCTAACGGGATAAACATATATTTTCATGTAAAATCTTTCAATACTTAAACGGACAGCTTAATAAAAATTGGAAATCATAATGCAAAAAACAGAAGATAAAGAAAAAGAAATAACATTAATTCAGTATGGTTTGATTATTTTGATAATGCTTGTCACCGTAAGCGAAAATAAGTAAATAAATTTAGCATCACTGTTATCATTATGGTTATCCTTTTCAAAGGATGAAAGTAGTTTCTTTTGGGTGTGTGCGTGAATGAATTATTAGTTGTTTAATATTTTAAATCATCCTCTACAGAATCAAGAGGCAAGTAGGAGCCAGGTCTATTCATGAATTCAGTTACAGTAAATGGACAATCCAGGTTTTGGTACAAGCTAAATACTTCTTGCAATTCATGTTCAGAAAAGTGGATTAATTCCAGAGTGTTCCTTCTGCTAGGTGGTTGTCATTCTAGGAAAGGAAACAGTCTAGTTAAACCTATAGCTTCACGAGTTTTCTAAAGGCGTTACTAGGATTGAACTAATATATCACATCAAGAATTTAAACCTACATTGCCGATCCTCTTTTCTACGCTGACTTCTCATTCAATGATTACAAAAAATAATGCTTACTCATTTATACAACCTAATCGTATATACATGAAAAAGGTTGAAGATGTATAGTATTCAATGTTTGGTGATAAAAGCAAGCTATTAACTTTGAAATTCCTTATACGACATTATTAACATAATTATTAGGTTGGTGCAAACATAATGTCGGTTTTTGACGTATTCTTGAACGTCAAAAACCGACATTATTTTTGCACCAACCCAATAATTTACTCACTTTATTGAAATAATTTTGTCAGAAAATGAAACTAATTAAAACATTATTTCTCATTCACAAAATGAATGCTTTAATTATTCAGCGATCAACAATGAATATAGCTCTAAGCAAAATTAGCTTAGAAATAGGACAAGAAAATTATTGTTTCGTTCAGGAAACCGGAAACACTGATGTTAACATTTTATGATCGGAATGTTATAAGAGCAATAAAGATAAATGTAAATATTATACTTATGATTCAAATGCTTTTGATAATATCTTATACAAAGATCTGTTTGAACTGTTAGAACAATTTGATTAATTTGGGAAATAGAATAATTCGGGATACTTACAGTGAATAAAAAAAACACACCTGCATACCGATATAAGTTCATGAGTATGCAAAATTTGACGAGGCGTTAGACATGTATACGTTTTTTCATCGGATTTATCCGACCCAAACTGTGAGGAGCTTATGAGAGAACGAATATATCTACTAGGTTTTATTATCCATGGACCAAATGTTAGCTTGAGGTAACAATAAAAGTTATGAAGTCATAAAAGTAGTAAAGGAAAATGAGAAGAATGATTAACTGCAAGAAGACAAAATGTATGCTCATTGGTACGAAAAATTAGACCAAACTGTGGGCAGCGAATTGGAGATATCAGAATCAAGCAGGTACAAGAATTTCTCTACATGGGTAGTGTGTTGTAACTGACGACGGAACATGGAACACACTTATCTAAAGTGGCACTGAAGATAGTGAAGGATGCGAGAAGGCTAAACAGAGTATTATAGGAAAAATTAATCAGAACTCAACTGCTACGTCATATGTATCTTCCTATATGGCAGTGAATACTACACAATATTATCACTGATGAATTTGAGTGTTGAAGCAATCGAAACGTCTTTCGAAAGAAGAATGTTAAGAAAACCATGGACACCTACATGTGAGCAAGGAAGTGTTAAAGAAAATGAATTGAATATTTATACTTACACTCAGAAAGCGACAGTTGAAATTTTTGTGTCACATAATGAGGAAAGAATATTTGGAAAATTTAACACACGGAGGAAATATTGAAGGCAAATGGAAAAAGCGAATAAACTAACAGATAAATTCATGTAAATGTATGACTAATAAGGATGGTCATAGGACAGACGTTACTAAGCGAACCGGACAAGAATGGAGACACATGATAGCTCACATCATGAAAAGACACGGCTCATAGAAAAAAAGAAATATTTCAACAGTAATTAGAAAAATGCATGAATCAAAGTTATAAGTAATAATGCGTGAATTAAAAAGAAATATAAATAAATTACAGTAAAATACCAGTTATTTACTATGAAAAGATTACAAACATTAAGAACCGTGTGAGAAACGTACTCACTCGTAATTATCTGTGTGACGACCAAACTAAATATTTATCACCGACGAGGCAATCTAGAAAAACTAGTTTTGATCACATTTTTGAGTAGGTACCTCGAAAGATTCGATGAAAAAACATCCCAAACTTAATAAGTTTTATTGTCAAGATCTTTATGTTATTATTAAGAGAAAATACGAAAGGACATTTTTTATTATTAAATTATATTTGATAATCTTTTTTAGTACCGTCAAAATGTTTGTTAATTTTTTTCTTGTTAATTAGTATAGAACATTTTAGCGTCCTTTTGCGGTGAAAAACACATTGATTTAGAAATTCTTGCAAAAATCAGTGTCTGATTTTAATGAAACTTTCAAAACTTATTTACACATGAATGAAATTCTTTCATGAATGTTTCTTTTGTAAAAAGTTTTGGTGAAAAATATTCTTTTACATGTTACCCCACCCCACATACACACGAAATTAATTTTATGAAATTATAAGAAATTAAATTTTGTACCACATATTGTTTAGATATTAGGGTGGTGCAAAAATAATGACGTAATAATGTCGTTTTTTGACGTTAAAAAATACGTCAAAAAACGACATTATTACGTCATTATTTTTGAATCAATCTAATAATAATTAGAAGCAGAGCTCCTTAGAGAATCTAAATCATCAATTTGTTTTCTAAAATACGACCCCCAGTTACGGAAAATATGCTCTGAATCGTAAAATAAAACATTTACTAAAACTAAGACATTATTTAATTAGTAAAAGCTTTTAATTGAATTTTTACAAGAAATGTTTTCATGTTTTAAACTATTTAATTAGAATAATTTATAAAGTTTTATATCTTTTAAATTTCGGTACTAATTTGAATGGGTTAGGTGAAACTTTTATCAAGTAAAAACCTTATTTACTAATCCTAAATGTAAAAGCTTACTACAATTTAGCAACCGCCATTATTTAAAAATAATTTTGATTTTTTTTATGTGTATAAACGTGTACATTTGTGTAAATACAGTCGTCCATACACGACATTACCAGGAAAAAAGAAACGATAACTAAAAACCAAAATACCTAAAATTCAATAAAAGATTAGATTTCATAGAATATTTTCCTTATATTTTAAGATTTCTACGTAGTTAAAAGATTATATAAAAGAAGGCGTTTATGTTATATTCGTCAAATAATTTTACGGATATCTTCCACTTAGAAAAAATTAGTTAAATTTCTCAAACATCAAACTGTCAAAAAATGATAAGAATATCCACATTCGTATTAAAAATGCTTTTCTGCGAAATTTTAAAGTAAAAGTATGTAATGTTTGTGTCAAATCATATTGATTCAACTTTAAATTAGCTCATCTTCCACAAATAAAGTTTCAGAAAAGTATATTTTATTTTAGAAATATATTTTATTAAAGAGAATTATGTTATTAGAGAATTATGAGTAAAGCTGAAATCAGCCATTTTTAGGAAGAAAAGAAAAGAACTTTTTCCAATTAATTTAAATTCGTTTTGAAATAAAGTAATGTATATTGCTTATTAGAAATATTAAATTTAATATATTAGCTGAAAATTAAAATTAAAACTAGAATAAAAGCTTCGAGGTCGTATATGCTTAGCTGCTGTTGTGGTTTTAGATCGGGCAGATTATGTCTTCGATTTAGGAAGACACTTCAAAATTTATAAAGCTAGGATCTGCTGATACGTGTGATTCAACTACTTCAGGTGAAGTAAAATTTCAGAAATTACTCCTGAAGTGGGTGAAGACTGGGTTGCTTCCACAAGAAATTGCCAATGAAATTCGACCGTCCCGCACTTGCCAATAATTTTGTTGGCTTTCATGAGGAGAGAATACGTAGTAATGTACTTACTCCTCAACTGTATTGTCGATATGTCAACGATACTTTTTGTTGAGAAGGAATTAAATTTTTAACTTGCCTTCTTGTATGTCTTAGTACATTGGACACCGACAATTTTTCTCACCTCTGTTTATAGGAAACCAACATTTGCGGGGTTATATACGTGTTGGGATTCCTTTTGTCCAAGAAAACGTAAGATAAACATAATTAGAACCCTAGTTCATAGGGCATTAATGATATGTTCGGAGTCTTTCTTGGACGATGAAATCAATTTTGTTAAGGAAACCCTATGTGGTTTAGGGTACCCCCTGATACTGTTCATTTGGTCATCCGGAACAAGTTTGAGGAGTTCAGAAAGGTCAAACTTGTACTGTTAAAAATTGCCCTGTTTATCTTAGATTGCCCTGGATTGGATCCAGGTGTGAAAATATAATTAGGCAGATTTCATCTAATGTTCGTCGTTGTTTTTTCTCGGCTGAGGTTCGTATTGTTTTTCAAACTCGGCCTATGTTTCGTTATGGTTGTAAGGATGTTCTCCCTCCCCATCAAATGAATTCTATTGTTTACAAATACAATTGTAGTTGCGGTGCTGATTACATAGGGAGAACTACTCAACGCCTTGACATGAGAATTAAACAACATATTCCCACTAAGATCAAGAATCACAACTTGTCGTTGACCCAAATACCTATGATTCCGCCATATATGAGCACCTCTTAAATAACAGAGGGTGTGCTGCTAATTTTAGTGCTGATTGCTTCACTGACGAGACGTGTTGATTTTTTTTTTACGTTGGCCAAGGTAAAGTTGAAGGCGAACGGTCACGGTTTGATTTAATTTGAATTGCTTTTTACAAACTTTTGAATTTTTGGTTTTTCTTCCTTCTTTCTTTGTACATATTTGTTTTTCAGTTCTGCATTCTTTTCTGTTTATTTCTTTATTGTATTTTTACCCTCCCCAGTTTTTGGTTTTATTACTGTTTTAGTTTGATTTGTTTATTTCAGTTTTTAGTTCTTACGTGCTTTCATTTTATTTTTGCCACGTTCTTGTTTTGAATTGGTTTTGTTTTAATTTTTTGTTTAAAAAAAACAAAACAAAAACTTTTGTTTAAACCGTGGTGGGCGGAAACCCACAGGGCAGAAAATTCACTGCCGGAAACGTTGTCAACCGAAAATTTGACACCAGAAAATTTAGCACCAGAAAATTTGGCATCAGATAAAAAATCAACCTGGGCGGAAAAAAGGCTAACCCTGCTGACTTCCGACGTAAAAAGTCAGAAAATGAATTGGAGACAGCAGGGAAACAATGGAAGAAACCTTAAAAAAAACTGGATATCACACCGAAAGTATTGGCTAGGAGAACTAATGCCATTTGGGACATTCTCCTAGCCACTGAGCAACAAGTTAAGCAGCTAGTTGGAAGCGTCTTAGCAACCAAAAGCATACGACCTCAGACAGAATATATGGGCACCCGGCGTACTAAAATCACGGTACATGGGGGGGGGGCGTAGATATTTCTACCGACAGAATAGGGGCCTTTTTTGACAACTATGGCCCCGTTGAATAAGTCACAGCAGTCCAAAGCAAGACAGGAATAGAAACCGGTGACATCGTCCTGTACGTTACTCTAACACGACAATCGTTCTGCGAAGTTTCAAATATCCTGTTATGCCGATACAGGCGGATTCTGGTGGTGGTGGAGGGACGAAAGCCATATTGTTGAAGTTGTGGAGTGTCTGGGCACATGTCCAAAGTGTGCTCAGGTAAGACTTCGAAGCCTCCACACCACCCAGCGACGGCAGCAACCACAACAACGACTACAACAGCTACGAAAACTGTGGCGGCAACGGCTGAGGCAGCAACAGTTACGCCTATAACTGCGGAGAAGGCGTCTGACGGGGAGTAGACGGTGGTGAAAGGAAGGAAAAAGGCGCCCTCCCACCCAAAATTGCAGTCCCCAGAGCAGCAACGTCCAACATAGGAGCGGCCGAAAAAACAAAGTCCCCGGAAGCAGGACCAAAAAAAAACCACGGAGGTTCAGCGGAGCCCCGGACAAAGAGCCCTGTTGCTTCTCTTACAGCCGCAAGAGAAGCAAAAGGGATGGGGGCGGGGGGAGGAGACAATCCCCGAAAAAGCAGCAGCAGAATTATAAAAAGGAGTAGGGAAGAGGAAGAGGATGATGCACACAAAGAAAGATACGGCAGAAGTAGGATGGACGGTAAAGACCAGGTCCAGCTCTGACCTCGCATCCCCTAGGGAAACTATATCTGTGCCAAATGTTAGGAGCCTCCCCACCTCCCCTGCCCGTGCTCCATCCCCCTCTCCCTCCACTTCTTACTTTGCTTCAGTTTATACACCCCTTCATACGTCTACTTCTTCCCCCTCCCACAAAGAGAAGCAGAAAAAAGTCGAAGAAGGGGGAATAGAGGCTATTTGTAGAGTAGAGAAGAAAGAACTGGATAAGAAGATACCAAGACAAAAGAGGGGCTTGAAAAGGGTGGTTTGCCCTATGAATTGTACTTGAGGCTGTCGCATATCTTTGTCCCGATTTTGACTCCAGTGTTCAACAACTGGATCCGGCCGGGGTCCATCACCAACCGGATTTCCAGGGGTGTAATCACGCTGTTGAAAAAGGGTGGGATTTAGATGATTATAGGCCCATAACTATGCTAAACACAGAGGTAAAGATTTTAGCTAAGATCCTGCTGGAGCGTTTGCAGTCAGTTTCTGAGTCTCTGTTGGGTCCTAAGCAGACTTGTGCTGTAAGGCGCCGAACAATTCAGAGGAACCTGCATCTGATCCGCACGATCATAGAGGGTGTAAAAGACGACGATGAGGCCTTGCTGATCAATTTAGATCAGTCCAAAACATAGGGTAATCATCGCTACCTTGCGGCTGTCCTGCAGGCCGCCGGATTCGCACCCGATTTCTGTCGCTGGATTAGCCTCCTGTATCCCCCCCAATGCTGTGGTACAGGTGAACAGGAAGCTGTCGGGCGCTTTTGCGCTGTCTAGGTCGGTTCGTCAGGTTTGTCCACTGACACCCCTACCTTATGCTTTGGCGTTGGACAGAGCGTGCAGTCCGGCCTTACGTGGAATCGCCGTTCTTGGAGGGGCTCGAACAAGTGTTTCCGCGTACGCCGATGACGTTTCTGCTTTCGTGTCGTCCCGCAGCGACATTGAGACAGTACTGAAGGCACTTGATCGGTACGAAAAGGTGACAGGGGCCAAGATTAACCGTGACAAGTCGTCTGGCTTGCGTTTAAGTGCCTGGAGGGGGGGGTCCATCTTCCGGGGCCCTTCGGTTAGACGGACGGTCCTGTCCACATTCTTGGAGTGTGGTTTGGACCCGACCTCCAGCTGGAGAAAAATTGGTCTGAAGTACGAGCAATGGTCGACGCGGCCGGTCAGACTTGGCGTTGACGGAGGTTGTCCGTGAAGGGTGCCACTAACGTTTTCCCGATTGTCCTTTATCGATTGTCCCTACTTCATCTCTGTGACGACCATAGGAAGCGCTCGCTATCTTCCATCTTATGGAGGAGAGGTGGGAATCAGGTCGACAGACGAGTCTGTGCACAATGCCCGTGTCATAGGGGGCTGGGAATGCCACACTTGGTGAGCCATAAACTCGCCTCGGTTGGCTTTCCTACGCCGCGCATTGACAGGAGATTCGATTAAGGCGGGGATTGTTAGGGACGCTTTCCCTTTCCTTACTATCAGTCCCCCCCATCTCGCGGATTGAGCGCCGTCGTAGACCCGGTGATCAATCTGATTTTCTTCACGAGTGTCGGTACGCTTTGACGATCATTCCTCGGTCCAGTGACCTTTCACGGCCTAGGAGGGTCTTCTATCGTTTTCTAGTGGAAAAGGTCGCGAAGGATTCTCTACGTGAGCGGCTCGACTTGTCGGGGGAGGAGTTTTTCTCTTTCTGGTCTTGAGCGCCAGCAGCGGATTATCTCAGTAACCCTGAGTTTTCGCTTACCTGGCGATTGGCTCGGAATCGTCTACCTTTCAATGACAAGCTCTTCATATGGAACTTGACGGATTTTCTAAACTGTGAACAGTGTGGCCTTGGTTTAGAAGAAACGGCTTCGCACGCCTTCTCCCGTTGTCCCCAGGTCCGCCCCTTATGTGACCATGTCGGCGAGTTGGCTCGTCTCACTCCCGAAAAGCTTGTGCTCAGTGATTGCGCATACGCGTGTGACAATGCGTCGCCCCTGTATTCCGGGGTAAAACGCTGCTGGCCACGGCCCGAATGGTGATTTGGACGACGCGACAGGAGGAAGTCTTGCGAGCCAACCGTCTTTCTCATCAGGATCTGATCCGATTCTTTGAGCATCAGCTCAAGATGAAGATTAGAACTGATAGAAAACGCTTGCATTCGACAGTCTTTAGCGAAATGTGGGTGACTGGGGAGAGCTTGGTTCGTTTGAACGGGGTTAGCCTTTATTTTCTCTTTTAGGTCAAGCCTACGTCACATCGGGGTGGTTTCCTGTGGATCTCTCCCCTTGGTTAGGTTAGACAAGCTTTTGTGTACCTAGTTAATGTGAGTAAATGTTGTTCCTGGCCTGTTCCCAGTCGCATCATTGGTTATGATCCAAGTTGAGATTCCCAACCTAGTTTTTTATGGCCCCTTTTGTTTTCTTTATCTCGACTGGGGCAGTTTTTGATTTTCCCATGTCCGTATAATTTGTTTCCTTTTCTTCCTCCCTTAGCGAGAGAGCTTCTTGATTCTGTCCAATGGGCAGAATACAGAGGCCACTCTTTTTTGAGGGTTGGACGGGCCCTACTCACATTAGTTATGTTTAGTTAATTTTTGTTGATATTTAGGTTGTGTATTGGGTTCATTCCCCTCCCCTCTCATATTTAATCATCTATAAATTTTTGTATATGTATTTTATTATCATGAAATTTTTAATATCATGGGGTGCGTTTCTATAGGTCCCCCTGTGAGGATGCGGTATAATGGTGTATGGAGGATTGATTAGTGATGGACGAGTTTTTGTGGAGAATGTGCAAATTGTAATGAGTGAATTGATCGTGAATCGGATTAGCTAGGTATAAGATAGATAGAGAAGACCATCCCCAACCCCTCCCCCTTTTTCGGCCTTGTGCCAAGATTGTATTTTTATGCAATAAATTTCGCTGATTGGTTCACCGTGTTGTCCCGGTCGCACTCGTTATTTCACGTCAAGGTGCTGGAGGCACTTTACATCGGGTCCCTCAAGCCTTCCTTGTGTAAACAGCGTGAATGTTTGTTGGGTCTCGATGTTATTTGTCCCTAGCTCTTGTTTTCAAGTTTGTTTGTTTTTCTTCCCTTTTCCTTCACATTTCACATTTTCTAGTGTTTTAATTTAAGTTAAATCTCCCGTGGAGGCCTGATGAGCGGGAACGAAACCGGTTGCTTCGCTTTTAGAAGTGTCTTGTAATATCAAGCATCACACTTTTATTTCTTTATATATATATATATATATATGAATATGATTCTTCCGTTTCTTTGAAATTTTAAGATTGTTACTTGAGGTATAATTTTCATTAATATTTATCGTGTATACTTCTGTTCAATTACAATTGCATGCGTAATCCTTTTTTATGCTTATGCATATGTATACGAAAATAACATTGTGATTATATATTATTAAAAATATTTGTGCATATATTTTATATGACTTTAATGAGTATGTTTTTAGTGCTTTAAGTAATAATATGTGAAACTTCACGTATGCCTTCGTTGTCTCAACGTTCTCTTTCTGACCTGTCTATCATTTTCTAATTAAAATATTGTAACTGATCACAGGGAAGTTTCTTTATAAATGCTTAGTCATATACTCAGAGACATGATTAATTACACGCGTTTTTATAAGGTGTCTTTGAGATAAAGCACACGTAAACGTGTGTGACTTGTACAAAATAGTATGAAACTAAAATCGCTCAACTAGTATTATTCTCGTCGGGTCAAAAACATAGCCGTTTGGAAAACAGTTTTGTCTTATTATAACAGAAATTATTTCGCTGACTTTTATATCACCATTTGTTTTTCAATGACTTTCTTAATTTTCAATTGTAATTTGAGATGTGAAATATAATTATCATTATATTTATAACAGCACTCTGATTATACTCTGAAGTACAAAAGTATAAACCTTTGAAATAATTGTGTAGAAATAATATTCTCGATGTAACGCGAAAAATTAAATTATGTCAATGTTTTATGATAATTAAGAGGGAAGCATTTGATTTTTTAGATGTACAAAAACAATCATTATCCGCCTACGAACTCTCATATATTTGTTTGTGCGTATGTAAACTTAATTTAAAATATAAGATAGGAATTGGTGTGGTTCAGGTTGCTGCGTCAGTCAAAACTAAATTACAAAATTAAATCTAACTTTCAAAAATAGACGAAAGGAAAAAGTAGAAGCAAATACACAATCCACTTTGCTAAAATAAAATTAGTTTGCAAGAAGAATGATTCTCCCCACCATTTACTTATTTTCGCGACTCTTTCTAATTACCTTTCGAGCTTGAATCCTCAAGATACTTTTCAATTCATTTTTTGCAATTGTTTCCATTTGCAAGTAACTCTTCATAGAAAATACTACTACACACATAGATTAGCACTGATTTATCATCAATACTCAAAAAGTTTCTCTCTCTCACCCCAAACGCATACACCCTCACTCTCTCTCTCTCTCTCTCTCTGTCTCTCTCTCTCACACTCACACACACACACATACGCACATGATTGTCGTCATGTAGGATGAGAAAATTGTGTACGGTTGCATTAAAGCAAATTTCAAGTTTGTAAATCTTTAATCCTTTTAAAGCATCTTCAAAATTTTCAGGCTGATTTGTTTCTAATTTTTGAGCTGGCAGAAAAACTGAATCTTGAAAATTGCCATTATGCTAATGGTTTCGAAGGAGGACAAGGCATGATGAGAAGAAGTACTGAATCCAGTTTATTTTGTGCTCGTTTCTGTCTATGCATACATAGTATGTCTATTTTTCTTCTGGGGCCGATGCTAGTAAATGTGAATAAGCATGAAAATGCAGAGTGGAAGCAAAAAATATTTGAATATTACTTTGAAGTTGGGTTTCCGATAGGTCTTGCAAAGATATGTTTTGTGTGAAGTCGAAGTACGTACTTCAGACAAGAGTGTTTGAAAACTAATAGGAAAATGAAAATGTGCTTATAAAAGGTAAGAAAGATATAAAATAATATGGAAAGATGTGTGAACCAGACAAAAACCACATATTTACAGTAAAGGAATGTAAAATGAAAAAAGAACATTGTAATAAAAGTTATCTAGGAAAGTATTAATTTCAAGACATAGAAAGAAACATAAAATATAGAGGAAGAAATGCAAAAAAGATAGCGAAAGAAGACAAAGAAAGAGAGAGAGAAAAAAAGGGAAGTAGAAAGTAAGAGAGAAAGGAAAAAGAACAAACTTAAAAAAATATTATATCAAAGATGTAAGCAAAAATAAAAGTTGTAATTAAATATAACTTTTATTTTTGCTTACTTCTTTCATATAATATATTACTATAAGGCAAAGAAATATAGAAACGCAACATAAACATGAGCAAAGACAATATATATACTAAAAACATTTTAAAATGCATTAATGAATGACTTCAAATAAACTTATTATATGAACAAATAGGACGAAATATTATCCTTTATAAAAAATTCCTTGCACCAAAATCATAATTCTTTTATCTCAAAATACTTTTTTAAAAAGTCATTTTAATTTCGACTGTTAACGGAAAAGATCTAACATTTAAATAAAATCGGTAACGACGCGAAGATAGAAAACTTAAAATATTACTTTCCTTTTGTACATTTATTATTGAAGATATCGGCGATATATTCAATAAATAATGAAAGCAGATTTCCAACATATATAATAAAATACTTTATGAATAAATTAAAGATGTTTAGAATACAATTTGTAAATATACACGGCAACAAAGAAATATAAGTTTTAGGTGAAAATTTATTTGCTTGAGGTGAATTTCTGAATTTTAGATACTGAACGAAATACTGGGAAGTGGGGTTTCTTTTTTTGCATACTTTTGGAAATATCCATTCAGACTAATATATATATATATATATATATATATATATATATATATATATATATATATATATATATATATATATATCCGATGCATTGAGAACGAAAGTAATATATAATTCTATATTCTAAATTGTCTATAAAAATATATATGTATATATATATATATATATATATAGAGAGAGAGAGATAGATAGATAGATAGATAGATAGATAATATTAGTGGTAAATATACACATACATATGCAAAATATATAAATAAATATATACATACATGCATACACATACATATATAATTTTTGAATAAAAAAATTCCAAGAGGATAGAATCCAGGTAGAACTCAATGTTCGGGACAGAGTAAGGATATAATAAAAAGGCTTAAACACTAATATTCCATGGTCATAATTTATTCCATTGGAATCGTAAATACGATCCAATTCATCAGACCTACAAATTCAAAAAGAAAACAGAAAAAACAACTCCGGAAATAAAAAAAATAGAATTTAGAGAGAGTGTAAGTATGAGAGTATGGGACGAATGTTAGTGCTAAAGAGAGGGGTAACATACGAGAGAAGGTGGGAGATTAAAACTTAACAGAGAGAAGTTTTAGAGAGGTGAGTTAAAGACAGTTTAAGTGAGAGAAATATGAAATATGTATGTATATGTATACATGTATGTGTATGTGTGTGTCTGTGTGTGTATGTATGTATGTATATGTATATGAGAAAAAATATATGGATATATGTGTATGTGTGTACATGGCTATATATATGTGTGTATGTGTGTACGCGCCTATATGTATGTATGTACGTGTATATGTTATTGTGAATGTGCATATACGCATGTGTTTTTGAACATAAAAATATAGGTTCTTGCTAGATTAGATAATCGTTATATTTATATGTTTATATTAGGTTGGTTCAAAAATAATGACGTAATAATGTCGTTTTTTGACGTATTTGTAACGTCAAAAAACGACATTATTACGTCATTATTTTTGCACCAACCTAATATTTTATTTGTAACCTGTAGTCGATATTAATTTTGTCGAATTTTCTTAATTACACAGCGGCCCTTTCAGTAAATGCCCTTCAGTTTTAGTTTTTCCCGCCCCATCTCTCTCCCCCACCCCTTTTTCTTTTCTTTAGCTCTCCCTCCCTCTTCTTCTGATCTTTCAGATTCGATCGTCTATTGTGCGTGTATGTCACCACAAATATATCCTTTCCGGCTACATCCTTAATGTATTAGACATCCGACAACATTCATATTTCTCTCACTTGAACCGTCTTTAACTTACCTCTCTAAAACTTCTCTCTGTTAAGTTTTAATCTCCAACCATCACTCGTCTGTTACCCCTCTCTTTAGCTCTAACATTCGTCCCACACTCTCATACTTACACTTTCTCTAAATTCTAATTTTTTTTTTATTTCCGGAGTTGTTTTTTTTTTATTTCCTTTTGAATTTGTATGTCTGATGAATTGGATCGTATTTACGATTCCAATGGAATAAATTATGACCATGGAATATTAGTATTTAAGCCTTTTTATTATTATTATTATTATTATTATTATTATTATTATATATAAGACTATTTTCCTGAAATATGTTTGTAATGTAGGTTCATGAAGGCTATATCTCACTCGTTTACTTACGTGAAAGATATATAACGTTCATTTAAATTCTAAGTTTTTACAGTTGTAGCAGCCATTAAATGCATTTACTCATGAATAACTTTCTACTGTTTAAAAGGATTATGCCAATCATGGCTTTCTAGAGTCTCCATTTATTTACTATTTCTTGTATACTGTGAATTTCAATTGGAAGGAATGGGTTTTCGTTCAGCTGTTCTTGTTTGAGTATGTTTACCAACAAAGTCTAGACAGTAAATTCACCGCTGCTATTTAATCCTTAGTTGAGGTGAAATAGATTCATGCATTTACCAAGGTCATTAAAGCGAAGAGAATATAAATTGTATCAGACAGAGAAAGAGACAAGAAATGAAAGAGAAAAAGAGAAAGTAGAGAAATAGGAGCTGAAACTAGATTACATAACAAAAAAAGTGCTATACAGGAAGAGAAAAATGAAACAAGAGAAGGTGAGAACGTGAAAAATGTCGATACACACACATACATATATATATATATATATATATATATATATATATATATATATATATATATATATATATATATATACTGAGAAATCGGATAAAAAGGAGCTATTGAAAATTATTTTCATCCGGCAAAATGATTACGCTCCTTTCTGGCCTATTACTTCGCAATAATTTAATTATGATTGACATGCTAAATGACAGCTTTTATAGAAACGGACAGAATATGAGTTCATATTATCTCGTGTGCATTTAAGATACAATAACATTTATCTTTGTCTATTGCACTTGTGAAATAAATAATTCATTTATTTTCTAGCACGTAAATATTTTTTCAAGGGCAATATAAAATTCGGAAGCTATCAAAAGTAAATCAGTCGATATCATTAAATATCCCACATAAACGAAGTCGTGTACAAATGTGCAAAGAAAAATAAAACACAATAAATGGAAGCAAATAGATAGATAGATAGATAGATTAAAAAAGAATTTTAGATTTTATTTATTGGCTGTTTTATGTGTTTACTATTCGTGCATTTTACTTACACTGTTTGTCTTAAAAGCGTCATTTTCCAAAAATACACTGATCTAACATTTTTTTGTTGGGAGGACGTTATCAAAAACTTTATTTATCTATCTATCTATCTATCTATCTATCTATCTATCTATCTATAATGTATATAAACAGGTACGCCCACGCAGAGAATGTGTACTGTCATGAATAATTATAACCGCGTTCGTATTTTTATCTGCACATTCATAGTTATATTCATTTGTATATGATAGGTCGGTCTTTGTTAATTATGGCAAAGAGGTTCCATAAAAGAAAGTATTTTTTTCCGCATAAATATTAACAAAAGTGCAATGGACAGCCTGTGTTCACACCTGAACGTGCTGTGATTATTCAGAGCTTCGCGCAATCACTGCGAGAAAGACCCGGTAAAAATGCAAAGAGCAACTATAGGCAGCCAGTCCAAACCAAATGACTTGGATTTCGTGTGTTCTGGAAGATCACAATCGTAATTTCGCAACATAGTTAAACCATCAGTGCCCTGCATTATAAGTGGTCTTCAGGTTGTTTTTATTCTCTTCTATTATGTTGAGCTCTTTTCAATTAATTCTGCCTCAACTCCACTTTAGACGACATTTCTTAATTGACTTGTCCATTCTCACGGAGCACAAGCTTTGTGATATCTGTATATCGGCTCGAGATTTTTTCAGACTAGCAAAAACTTTGGATCTACGAAGGCTACTGGTAAGAATAAAATCTCTACAGATGCTCTCAAGAAGGTTGACCCAGAGCTATCTCCAGTTTGGGTAAAACTGTTTAATCGCGGCCTAAGGAAGTAATATTTCCAAAGCGCATGGAATGTTTATAGTGTATGCATTGTGTACAAGAAGGTATATAGGTGATCCTATTCAAATATTGCCCCATCACCCTCCTTACTATCGGCAGACAATTTTTCTAGGATATATTCCATAAGAACGTTTTTGAATACCACAACAGAAACAACTTTATGAACGACAGTTTGATTTTCAGCTCTAGATCCACAGTTGATATCTTAATTATCATCATGTATATAATCAGTGATGTGCTTGATAATAAACATATTTTAAACTATCGCCTAAGTAATCGTAAAGGCTTTTGATAAAAAGGCGTATAGGGATATGCCACACAAACTCGCTAGCCATGGAAACTCTGGAAGAGTCTTCTCTGTTATCAAGTCTTTCGTTTCATGTAGGTCGATGAAGGTTGTTGCTAAAGGCCTCTCCTCATAAGCATATGAGTTAATTGCTGGTTCCTTTAAGACACTATCCGCGGTTCTACAATCTTTCTGCTATATATTAACTATTTGCATAAAAATATGCACAGATTCTCAGTAAGCACAGACGATACCAGACCGTATGGATGCGCATCTAAAAATCTGAATGACCAGTGCCTGACATATGATCATTCTTCTGACCGAATTTTCACGGCTCAATGGGAGACTGGCTTATAACATTCAATACCTCTAAAATAAATGTATTAATGTTTAATTACCACGGAGCAGACCCTAAATTTACTCCAATCCTGATGAGCGGACATACCTTGAATAAGGCTCATTGCTTTTAACGCCTATTGGGTCTAAATATGAAATTCGTGTAGTTGTGTCATCGCTAAAGGTGCTGGAAGGATATTCGGTTCCTTATATTGATCCAGAAAAATATCTAACTTTTGCTGCTACACTCTATTTTTACAGGAAGCAGATCAGAACAAGTAATTGAGCATAATGTCATATTCGGGATAAAGTTTCCCACACCTTGCCGTCCAGCTATGATAAAGATCAAAGCGTTTACGCGCCTTGTGAGTGATGAATTATTTTCCAGACTGCAACCCGGATATAACATAAACAAAACCTTACTCAACTCTATCACTATTACTATGACAAATATTTTAACATTACTTAGTTCTAGTTTTAACATTTCTATAGTTCTTGTTCTAAAATTCATTAGTTCTAGTTACATTTCTAGCTGTGATGTATGAGCTTCACAACTAGGAGTCACCATGATCATGCTAGCACATGATGCTCTTCGTGTTTCTTAGCTAAAGATTAAGTTCATTTTCTTCACCAGATCTGTTAATTTGTGGAACAGCCTACTGAAAGGATACTTCCCTGAACACTTTAATCTTAATATTATCAAATCCAGGGTCAATCAATATATATCCTACATATTCTCATAATATTACACTCCCTGCTTCCTACTCTACTTTTCCTTACAACAATCTAACTCAGTAATCCTCTATCTTGAGTCACTCTTTGGCCTTGCATTGGGTGAACAAAAGATAAAAAAATAATAATGTTTACGACCTTTTATTACTGCTACATCTTGAACTATCAAAGTAGGTAGTGGAGTGTACTTTGCTCAAATTCTCTTACCCTCACGTTTCTGCGTTAAAGATTATGACGGTTGTGTAAGGATGCATTTCTTTAAAATTCCCTGTCTTTAATGATGATTCCATTTTGTCTTATATTTATAAGCATGTTGAAATATCTTTTTAATTAAATTCTTTTTTATTATCTTGACCATTTTGCTTAATGATTCACACTAATTTGTATTTATTTTTCGTTGCATTCAATCGTCACTAAACTAAAATTTTCCTATAAACATCCAAAGTCTTTGCATTTCAGTGATATATTGATATAAATAACGATATATTTTAAGTTATTATATCATATTATATGATTTGGAATTCTTTAAAAATTCTGATTCTGAAAGTAGCTGCATCTTCAAAATTGTTCGAATCTACAATTTTTAAAATACGTATTGATAAGTTTTACACATTGATATGACGAAACATTAAGTAACTAAATTTATGCACCTTCGACACGTGAAAAAAAACAAAAACAAACAAAAGATACCTTCTGCTTAAAAAAAATACACAATCAAGGAATTGTTAGATATAACTGAAATTTATTCTTTATTGAATGCACTTTGTATTGAATCTTTTGTTATTTTTAAGTTTTATGGAAATATTTTTTCATGTCGTTAACACATTCCACAGGATAAAAATATCTGATGGTTATTTGTTTCTGACAAACTGACATGAATTTTTAAATATCTTTCAGATCTTGGTCCTTGCTGATAAAGTTGATGCACAATAAAGATGTGTTTGAAGAATTAAAAATATGAAGTTACTGCCAATTTCGAGTGGGAAAAAGCTTTTTTAACATCATTTTATTTTAGATTTAACTTGTTTTTATTCTACTGATGATCAAAATGTAAAAGATTAACAGTTCTTTTCAGTATCACCAAAAGTATTGAACGTTTTCACCAATCTACACATAATGATAATATTTTTATCTGTTTAATGAAGTTTTGGAGTCAATATAATAATGTTAGAAATAAAATAATGATAAATAAATCACATTAAGATTTGTAAGGGATCTGCAAAATATTTCCACGAAATCCAGATATGCTTTATTCATGGCGTGAATTGATATAAGTAGGAGTCGATGGAAAGATTACAATTGTTTGATCTTTGAATGGTGAGGACACGCTCTGTTGGGGAAAATGTATTTTGTTATATTTTTTGTAAAAGGATGTAATATTTTTACAAAATCTAATTAGTTAATCCAAAAAGTTTCTACTTTTCATTGAAAACAAATATTTGGAACAATCTGCGGATTTTTTTTTAAATTGCAATTTCTAATCATTCTTTTTTTCAGAGTACATCTAATTGGGCGTAACTGAATTTGGTTTTACTTTTTAGCTTGAAAATACGATTTTTTTTTTTTTTTTATTTCTGTGCGCAAACTGTTTTTTGTCTTTTTTATTGCCCAACTTTAGGCTATTATATTTTGAATAAAACCACAATTTAGTGTCAAAGAAAATATTTTTAATTTTAAATGCGTTTTACGGAGTTTTCTTTCAGAAAGTTAGGGGAAAAATCACCCACAAAAAATCAAAATGAAAAGAAATATTTTTTCTTTATGTAGAGATTTTCTCTCAATATATTTGATGAGAAATATTATACACACACACACACATATATATATATATATATATATATATATATATATATATATATATATATATATATGTGTGTGTGTGTGTGTGTGTGTGCATTATTTTTAAGCTTGTCGTTTTATATATGTATAAAGGAATATATAGCTTGAATATAAGTGTGTACATAAAAAT
>OZ010573.1:78230906-78240906 GCA_963932145.1 Acanthosepion lycidas | reverse complement strand
AGGACAGTGAAATGCGAAAAAGAATGTTCACGAAGCTTCAAAACGAGCCTGGATTAAAGCTACAAAAATTGTCAGAAGACTGCCAAAAATGCTTGAGTATAAAAAAGACTCTAAGTATATCGAGGAATCGGGAGTAGCACACATACGTAAGTTGAACAAAATGTCATGTTTTTCAAAAGAAAAACAAAAATTTTATGATAAAGAAAAAATTACAAGGTATAAGGCGATTAATGACAGAGATCAAAGCAAATATAAGCCCCCCACCATCTGCATGTTACAGATGTGGTGGATTCCACTGGAATAAAGACTGTCGATTTTAATACAGGAACTGTTTAGCTTGTGGAAAAATAGGACATAAGGCATCTCAATGCAGAAACAAAAAACACACTAGTAGGGTAAGAACTACTAGAATGGACAACGAAGACAAACTAAACACAAGAAAATACGTGGATCTCGAGATCTTAAATAATAAGGTAAAATTACAGTTAGACTCAGGATCGGATCTAACTATAATTAATTTAAAGACATGGCGGAAGCTAAATAGACCGACCATCATGCATACACAGAAAATCGCCAAGTCTGTTATAGAGAGACGTATCAATTTTGAAGGGGAAGTAATTCTAAACGTAAAATTCCATGGTAAAACGAAACAATTGAAGATATTTGTAATGAAAGGCACAGAAAATTTAGTGGGCACGAATTGGATGCAAAAATTTGACGTATGGGATTTACCGATTAGCTCATTTTGTAAGAAAATAGAGTGCGAACCGTCAGAAGCTACAAAATTAAAAGAAGAACTACGCAGGCAATTTGCCGAAGTATTCTTGAGCGTTTTGGGACGATGTAATAAGTTTGCAGCTAAAATTGAACTAAAGGAAAATGTTCATCCAGTATTCAAGAAAAAGCGAAACGTGCCTTTCGCAACCATAGAAAAAATTGACAAGGAGTTAGATTGGTACAAACTGGAATCCTTCTAAAAATCTAATTCAGTGAATGGGCGGCACCAGTGGTCTACGTAAAGAAAAAATACGAAGAAACATGTGTTTGCGCAGATTTCTCGACTGGATTAAATAAGGCTATCAAGGATTATCACTACCCATTGCCAAGCCCGGAGGAAATATTTACTAAGCTTAATGGGGATAAGGTATTTTTTAAGATTGATTTAAGCGAAGCTTATTTTCAGATTCCAGTAGAAGAAGAAAGTACAAAAATTTTATGTATCAATACTCACAAAGGAGTTTACAAATTTAACAGATTGCCATTTCGGATAAAAGTAACACCGTCAATCTTTCAACAAACTATGGATACCATGCTCATGGGACAGAACTTTGCTACTGCTTACTTAGACGACATTTTAATCAAAAGCGATAATTTACAAGAACACGCAATGCATATTAAAGAAGTCTTTAAAAGAATTCAGGATTTTGGTTTTAAAGTGAAGGAGAAAAAATGCGATTTTTTTCTAAAAGAAATCAAGTATCTAGGCCATATAATCAATGAAAGTGGCAGAAAACCAGATCCAGAAAGGGCATCTGCAATTAAAAAAAAAAAAAAAAATATGCCTGAGCCGAAAAATGTCGCAGAGTTGCAAAGGTTTCTTGGTCTAGCGAACTATTACGGTGAATTCATTGAAAACATGCACAAATTGAGGGCTCCCCTCAATGAATTATTAAAAAAAGATAACAATGGAACTGGACGGAAGATTGTCAGAAAGCTTTTAAGGAGATCATAGAGAAATTAACGTCTCATCTAGCACTGACGCATTTTGATCCCAAACTGGAAATTATCATTACTAGTAGCGCAAGCTCACACTGAGTGGGAGCTTGTATATTACACAAGATGCAGGATGGCACAAGGAAACCTATAGCTCACGCACCACTAGATTGTTGTTACCAGCAGAGAGGAATTATTCGCAAATTGAGAAAGAAGCGTTAGGCATAATATTCGCCATAACTCGCTTCCACAGATACATATATGAAGTTTACTCTTCAAACTGACCATAAACCTCTTCTCATTATATTCAGATCCAAAAAAGAACTACCAATTTACACAGCCAGCAAACTTCTGAGATGGAGAACTATATTATTGAATTATAATTTCAAAGTAGAGTTCCTACCGTCGAAGAAAATTGGTCATGCGGATGGATTATCTAGATTGGTACCTGCGCAATGCGAACCTCTGGAAGACTCGGTAATAGCGGCTTTGCGAGCCGAAGACGAAATTAGTAAAGGAATTACCAGTGACCTTGTTAGAAATCAGAAGAGAAGCTGAAATGGATGAATTCATACAAAGTACAAAGAGAAAATAGAAGAAAAAGAAAGAAATCTAGCGGAGTGTTTTTCAATTTGTAATCACGTATTACTTTATAATGAAAGAGTAGTCATACCCACATCTTTACAAAGACGAATTCTGAAGGTCTTTCATCTAGGACACCCTGGGAAAAATCGTATGAAAGCGTTAATGAGAAGTTTTGTGTATTGGCCTCATATGGATAACGACATTACTCAAATAGTAGAAAATGTAGAGGCTGTGCTGCGGCAGCAAAGGCACCACCTCTTATACAAAAACCATGACCTAAGGTGAACAGACCTTGGTCTAGAATTCATGCGGACTATGCAGGACACATAGATGGATATTACTCCTTGATAACGGTAGATAGCTTTAGCAAGTGGCCAGAAGTTTCCAGATGCAAAAACCCTACGACGGAAAACACTATTAATTGTCTACACTAGTTATTCGCAAGGTTAGGCGTTGTAGAATTCCTTGTAACGAATAATGGTACCCAATTCACCTCAAGGGACTTTCAAGAATTCTGTGCGACTTATCAAATCAAACATATTAAAATAGCACCATATAATCCACGATCTAACGGGTAAGCCAAAAGGTTTGTGGACACGCTTACGAAAGTCTTGAAAAAAGCAGAGGACGTACCAACAGAAAGAGCCATACAACAGTTCCTACAAGTCTACAGAATCACCCCGAACGGAAAAACACCATCTGGCCTTTCGCCAGCTGAAGTGATGTTTGCCGCAAACTACGGTCTGTTTTTGATAAACTATTACCCAGCAAAAATAAAAACCGGCATACACCGATAATGTCTAAAAGATCCTTCAAACCAGGCGAACGGGTCTATTTCAGAATGTTCAAGAAGAATATGGCATACTGGGAACAAGGTAAGATAATAAACAGACTGGGGAATGTTCTATACACGATCCAAGGTGCAAAATTCACTCAGAGGAGACACATAATTCAGATACAGAGAAGACGAAATTCAAAAACCACAAGTAACCACGGAAATCAGAAGAACAAGCCGAAAAAGAAAATTCACTGAACCACTAATAATAGACCATAAGCGAAAAAAATATTAAATCCCCACAAAAAAGAAGCTAAGGAGGTGGGTATTGTGGTACTCTTCCCTTTTTACATGAGATGGACTCGTCCAAAGTATACTTATACTGACAGAGAGAATACCTGCAGTTGAGATCCGTATCGATACAGTCTTTGACTGTTTGCGACGGCTGTCGGACTCTCTGCGTTAGCAGTGAGGAACTTGCACGAAGCTTTGCCGAAGGGCAAGGTTTCGTCCGGGGAGGTGCCTGAACCCGTCTAGGCGGGTTCAAAGGCTATATTTTTGGCCGAGCCTACGGACTCGGAGATACCCACATTAAACCGGCCTTGTGCCACATTCGGTCCTCGTGGGTGGATTGATAAATACTGAGATCCGTCTCGATACAGTATTTGGCTGTTTGCGACGACTGTCAGACTCTCTGAGTTAGCAGAGAGGAACCCGGACCAAGCTTTGCCGAAGGGCAAGGTTTCGTCCGGGGAGGTAGACAGGGCCTGAACCCGTCTAGGTGGGTTCAAAGGCTATATTTTTGGCCGAGCCTACGGACTCGGAGATACCCACATTAAACCAGCCTTGTGCCACATTCGGTCCTCGTGGGTGGATTGATAAATACTGAGATACGTTGAGACAGGTTGAGTGATACGGAGACAGATAAATGGTGTTCTCATAGAGTTATACAAGAGAGAGAGAGAGAGAGAGAGAGAGAGAGAGATTGATTACGGCTTTACTTACAGAGACATATACTTTCTAACCCGCATTCCTGGACTACTAATCTAATACACTTTTAATACACTTATTTTTCTATCTCAATTTCTGGCGTTGTTTATTTATTTGTGCAGGATTCCATTCACGGAATCTACAACACATGTACATACATAAACATACATGCGCAAAAACGCATACGCAATACACAGATACAGATATGTATTTAAACTAATAACAGTATACATATACATATCTATATATACATACACATATATACACATACATATACATACATGCGCTTACATACATATACGCACATATATAAATACTAAAATTGTATACATACACATGAATCAAAGATATAACTTTCAATATATAATGCAAAATAATTATATAACTGCAAAATAAATACAAAATAAAATTCTATGTATAAGGTAATTTATATAATAATAGCTGGCTAGTATTTTTATATTTAATTAATAAAAATACTAGTCAGCTATTGAACCAAAGTAATGAGATGATATTTAAATGTGGCCATAAAAATAGATTTAAATTATCTTATAAATAGAATTTTATTTTATATTTTTTGCAGGCATACAATTATTTTGCGTTATTTATTGAATCTTATAGGCTTATAGGCTTAGATTTATGTATAAGTACATGTTTTTGCTTGTTTATATATATATATATATATATATATATATATATACATATAAATATATATATATGTGTGTGTGTGTAAGTGTGTATGCATATGTGTGTTTATCTATATATGTGTATATGTGCATGTGCGTGTGTGTATATGTTTATATATGTGTATATAATATATTTATGTGTGAGTGCATCATATATAGACTTTGATTTATGTATATGTACATGTTTTTTCTGTATTTGTTTATGCGTGCATATTTGTGCTTGTGTTTATATATATATATATATATATATATATATGTGTGTGTGTGTGTGTGCATATATGTGTGCATTTACATATCTGTATGTACGTGTCTGTATATGTGTGAGTGTATCATATATAGATGTGTATATGTGTATCATATTGCATATTTGTATAAATGCATATAACGGTGTCTATATATATATATATATATATATATATATATATATATATATATATATATATATATGTTTATGTGTACATGTTTATCCATGTACATATATGTATACATATGTGAATATTTATGTCAGTATGTGTATGTGTATGTATATACGTGTTTACTTGTGTATGTGTGTGTGTATGGATGTGTATATTTGCATATATTTGTATATGTATATACCACACACACAAGGTTTTTTGCCTATTATATTATTATTTTTTCACTTTATATATATGATGATGACTGTTGTTATAATTGACCTAAATTAGATGATGATGATGATGATGTTAAAAATGTTGATTCAATTTCAATTTATTTCATTAGCTGTCAATTGTACACACCCTCCTGCAACTACACATTGTACTGACAACCTATTTCTGTTTTTTCTTTCCCCACTCTTCTTTTCCCCAGGAAAATTTTTCTATGTCAAGTAATTTAGACATTTACTTCTTGTTCTTTGTGATGTAATATATTGCTTGTATAAATTTAAAACATATTTTAATTGCGGTCTGGTGAGGCATATCTTAAAAGCTTACCTGTCAAAATAAATTTATTACCGAATTCTTCGATCATATCTTAAGTGTATTCCTTTGATGGAGATCATATTGCTCTGTTTATACATTCAGTAAGCTCTGTTTGTGGATCTATCTTATTAAGATTTCATATTAAAATACCTACTTGGATTATCCTTACCACTTAATGATTTGATATTATTATCCATCCATCTATTTATTTCTCTGTCTCTCTCTGTCGGTTGGTCTGTCTGTCTGTCTGCCTCTCTCTCTCTCTCTATGTATGTATATATATATATATATATATATATATATATATATATATATATATATATATATATATATATATATATATATATATATAATGGTTTATGAAAAATATGTTTCTGGACGTATGTGATGACGCAGTATTAAAACACTGACAATTATCATAAAATCACATTTCATCCCTCTTCTACAATATTTGCAACGTTTATAAGATTGTTAAAATTGAATTTTTTGTTACTTAAATAGACATTTATTTGATTTTTTACAACCGCAACATGCTTCCTCCAACAAAGAACATCTAGTACAATAGCAATTTCAATATGATTCATCAAACTAAGTCTATTTTGATGTAAATTATTCTGGATGATTTAGGTTACATGCCATCCTGTGTTAAAATATATCACGAAACATATATCAATAAACATTATTGCAAAGTATTAATATTAATATTAGTATTATTATATCAATAAACATTATTGCAAAGTATTAATGTTTTGTTTACGTTCGTCAAATATTTCATTAAGAGTAGTATAAACTTATTTGGACACTAACTTGTAAAAACGACTGTTGATCAGAATTTTGATATGAGTTCAAAATGTGTATGCGAGCGTGTTGTAAATATTTCGAAAAAGATTTTCAGCAATATTTTGGATTAGCAACATTCATACAAATGTATCATCTATGTGTTCATTTTCAATATTGTTCCCTATTCAAGTGTAATCATGTGTAATCAAGTTCTCCTTTTGTTTAATTAAAGTCGTTTGTGAGAAGTCGGTGATTTCATAAGGTTGGATGGTCATTTTGTAAAAAAAACTTCCGAATTGGCCGTAGAGTTTTAGATTAGATTTTTTTCGCCTACATATTGCAGCAAATCGCCAAAATTGAGGTATTACAAAAGCATGATTGAAAATTGCATTGCGTCTACAGTACAAATCAGTTTAAACGTGTCATCAGGAACAGGACTCGGAGCACACGTGCCTGGTGCCAAACTTCCACTTACGTCACAACACCGTCGTGTCTGTTTCCAGTTGCCTCGCTTTCTAGTGTCTGAATACTATTAGTTTTAGTCATAAATCATTTTCGTTTTTTTTTTTTTTATAACGTTTTTCTACAAAAAGTAAATGTCAAGAGCATTTTTATTTAATTATATATCCAACATTTCTATTGATTCTTTAACATTTAACTGCTAGATCTTCGATAGTTTCCGCATGCTTCTATGTATAAATGATTTCGACGAAATCTTGATTTTCATTAGATAAATTTTCCCCTTGAAAACGTTTCGTAGCGACTGGAAAAGTGAATAAACCGTGGGTACAAGATGAATATATCAGGTGACATTGGAGAGATCAACCGCGTTCCAACATTTTTCTTGCTTTATTTTTGAACTGTCATGGAGGGAAACGACACATTTCCTAAAAATGACCCAAGGCGCTTTCCAACCAGACTTGCATGGAGACGTTGCATCTGTTTCATTTAGTGTTTCACTGAGTTTTAATAACATCAAATGAATGATAACCCCAACGATCATAACGACACGCACCACATCTCTATTTTTCCGTGGAGTTGAGATTTTGATGTTGTAGGATTTATTTTTGTGAGTTGACTACATTTTGCGTTGAACTCTGTTCTGTTTAATCCCTTTGTCATCAACTGTTATGATATATTTAAAGAACATTTAGTTATGATAATACATTTTTCATTACAATTGGAAATTAGAAATACAATCGTCATTAAAAATGGACATTATTTACAACTCAGTTTAATATAAAGTGGCATTCCATCACTCACCATGCAAGTGAGTATTTTGTGTAATGCATATATAGGAAGCTAAACAAAATCCAGTATATTCGAGCACGACATATTATCGTAACTTCTGGTCTCATGGTGTGAACTGCCCTTAGTTATAAATACCCATTGTGTCTTACGCTTGCAGAAGGAATGTTGGATGCAATTTGAGCAATTTTCAGCCATTTCGGAGGCCATTCTTACAACAGGAAATAAATGCGTCAGACTAATATAATATCCATGCTACTCAACATCCTCCGCAAGACAATGGATAAATTTTTACTGACTAGCACATTAGCGAGACTGATTCCAAATTGAACAGGACATGATGAGGCAACGCATGACTCTTTCACTTGTCACAACTTTATCTCTTGCTGTATGGCGTTAATATATTAAATGATAGTATACATTATTTGTAGTATCGTATGAATGAAAATGTATCAGGTGGGCAGCGACCCTCAGACCACATCCTGTGATGAGGGTACTGCTGCTACTGTTGCTGCTTCTGATGTTGATATTTTTTACAAACTTGTCAATACTTCAATATTGTTGTTCACATTAGAATTAATCTCTGCAAATAAACACTCACATGCACGCATGCACACGCATACGCATACACATATATACATATATGCACACATATTCATATATACATACATACATACATATATATGAGTATACATATATACAGACTCACACACATACACACACACACACACGCACACACACACATATATATATATATATAATGACTTCATATTTTCTTGATTTTTCAACCACATATATACAACCCTATATATATTAATCAAAGCAATAAAGCCACTAAGAAGCAAGGAGTTACTGAAAAGGTAAGAAACTGAAAAAATTGTACTTATGCATGAGAGAGGGTAAGAAAATTGTAGGTGACACTTGACTTTATGTTTAAATTTTTGAAGATCATAGTAGATAGGAAATCAAGAAGGGGGAATAACCCTAACCCTAACCCTACCCTGCCGAGAAGTGCGAAAGAAGAAATTGCATATTGCATTTTCAGCAGAACCAACCCGGAAATATTTCTAGAAAAGGTACAGGGAAGCTGCATTATGCGGTGGGAAAGTGACTGAAAACGAGAAGCATAGTCAAAACCTATATTTCAGAATTTTCTTTGGATTTTGTCAATAATATCCAGATACATCGCATATGAATCAGACCAGATATAGCAGTAATATTCGATGCATAGACTAATAATTGACTTAAACAGATACAAGATGGACTCTGGTAATAAAATTGTCGAGCATGACACAGTGAACCAACTTTCCTAGCATGAAACCTACGAATTGATTCAATGTAATTTCTCCACTTCATGTTAATGGATAATTTTAAACAGAGAAGTCGCAATGAGTTATTCTCCTTGAGGTTACCATTCTGACTGAAGTTAAAAATATTGCCATAAATAATTCAAAGATAACTGAAAATGTGCCTTAGACCAACTTGGACACAGATTTCTCGAATATACGGAAAATAAATATACTGAGTAATGAATAAAAAACACATCATCTACTCAAATATGAGTATCCCTTTAAAATTTCCTAATATATATATATATGATGATTTCATTTCTTTATCTGTCTATATTTCGGAGATTAGGTATTGTAATTATTTACATTATTCGGACAGTTTTCCACATCTTTATTGCCATGTTCACGAATTTTCGGCTCCGACAGGATTCGAACCTGTATCTTATACGGAACCGTCATATAGCTTGACGTGCCTTTACCGATTCGGCCACAGAGGAGCGTCCGGTTTACAAGGTCGAATTTACTGTATTTAAACTTCAATCTACTGCGTGGCCAAATCAGTAAAGGCACGTCAAGCTAAATGATGCTTCCGTATAAGATACAGGTTCGAATCCTGTCGGAGGACGAATATTTTCTATGAGGCCGGTAAATGATGTTTAATACTGTTTATTATAAACAGAACATTTACTTAAATATTTGTATCTATAAAAAGAATATATAAAGATAAAAATGTCTTTATACATATATGTGTGTGTGTGTGTATATATATATATATATATATATATATATATATATATATATATATATATATATATATATATATATAGGGGGCGTATGCATCAGAGTTTTATAGATATGTGTGTAAACATTGAATATATATCATTTTATATGCACACGCATATATAGGTAATTCCACAAATATAGGTAACTCGCTAAGAAAATCAGCATACTGTGATGAAAACATGGCCCAAACGTAATGAAAACATACTTTTATCG
>OZ010573.1:78190906-78225906 GCA_963932145.1 Acanthosepion lycidas | reverse complement strand
CTATCCGGTCGTCTACTGTTTTCATCAATATTTTGTCCTATATGTTTAAGTCTAGATATAAAAATTTCGCATTTTCCTTTATTAATCTTAAAACCATATTCTTTGATTCTCTCAAATACTTTCTTTACATCTTCTGCATGTTGCTTCGGATCTAACTAACTAAGTACATCAACCAAATATGCTTGAGCACTATCCAAACCGGTAAGTGTAGTATCTTTTACGTGTTGGAATATGCTTAGTGCTACCTTTAAACTAAAAGGAAGCCAGGTGTATTTATATAACCATCTATGAGTGATAATTTTTAGTAATTTTGAGCAGTCTTCGTCCACTAGTACTTGTAAGTAAGCGTCTGACAGATCCAATTTAGAAAAAAATTCCTCCATTCAATTTGTCAAAAAATTCCTCTTGGATTTGGTAACGGATAGTTATGCTGTTTAATGTAAACCCGTCGAAAAATTAGCACATACGCGAATTTTATTATTCCTTTTTTTTATTTTTAAAGCAAACTGTTGGAGATGACCATTCGGAATATCACACCTAATTTTCCTAGGCTGTCCCATTCATTATTAATTGGATCTAAGGCCGCAAAAGGTACACTCCTTTTTGGCTTAAATATCAATGTTACATTCTGTTTTAACTCAAACTTTTTCAGTTGCCGTATTACTACCGGGCGTAATAATATTTATCTTGTTGCAAAAAGGGTTAATTGGAAGCTCTCAAAGATCAAACAATGCAAATCCAGTCTGTTCCAAACAAATTAGTAGAATTCTTTAATACAAACACCACAACTTTTGGAGGTTTTTTTTTCCCCACAAAAGAAACCTTACAGCTGAATTCACCCCCAAAGCTTAATCTTTTTCCTGAGACTCCTTGTTCAACTTTGTCAGAAGTCAATAAACTAGGTTTACAAGTTTTTCTTCATGTTTGTTTATTTATGATAGTTATATCAGATCCTGTATCTAGTTGCAATTTTATTTTTAGATCGTTAATTTGCACAAAAACAAATTTCCTCTTTTGAGATGTCTTGCTAATTTCCATTTTAGGTTTCTTATCCTTATTCCATGTATTTATCATGTTCACATACGTTTTATTTTTCCCCATTTTTGTGTCTGCAACACGTACTTTTGTGTCCTGATCTCCTCATTCATAGCATTTTTTTGTTCTTGTAGAAACAATCACATTTACAATGCTTACCTCCACAGCCGTTGCAATTATTACGGATTGAGTGGGGTTATAGTCTTTTTTTACTGTTGTGTTAGGAGTTGAAAAACGTTTGTAGTTTGTTTGTTTTTTTTTGTTTTTTTCTCTTAGATGATCGGTCATTATGTACCTGTGAATTGTCTTATCTTAAATCATTGCAGCATCGAGTTTCAAATTCACAATACGTTGACACTCTTCCCTTACTTTCTGGTGAGTTAATTCGGGATCCATTTCTAATTGAACAAGTATCCTGGATCTTATCTCCGCATCCACATTAGAAGTTAAACTCTGTATGAATATCAAGCATTCATATAAATCAGGAGTTAATTGATTTAACTTGAACTTTTCACATTCTCGATTCATGACTCCTGGATAAGTAACAAAAACTTCATCGTCAGCCTTTACTAATTTAAGACATTGCCATCGTTTATTAAATAATGAACTCCTATCACTAAAAAGTTTTAATACTATTAGAACATTCTCGTCAAAATGTATCTCTCCTGTTTTTTTCGGCAAAATATAATTTACATATTCCTCATGTTCAGCTGGGAACAATTTCCTTAATAATAACCAAATTTTCTTTTCATCATTCCAATGCAAACTATCCCTTTTGAAGATACCTTCGTATGTTCTATAATAAGCTGGAAAAGTTATCCCTTCATCTGGGTTGTACACAAATTCGCTGATTGAATTAGCCTCTGGAATGAAAGAATCTGAAGTTTTTCTTTCCATCAATTTGGTAAACAAATCAAAAAGCTTCTGTTGTTGTAGTTGTAATTGTAATTGCTGTTCATGTTGCTGTTTTTGTTGCTGTAAATTGAACGAATCCTCGTCGATACTTTTGATGTCAACGAACACTCGTTGCCACTTTTGTAATATCAACGAATACTAGTAATGCTCGTTGTAGTAGAGACTTTCTAATATTAGATACAACTATAGTAGCGCCATTGAACAATACTCGTTTCAGACGGCTTCAAATAACGCTCGCATTAATAGTGCTTGCTCGACAATACTCGCTCGAATAGTAACCGCGAAATAGTAATCCGTATAGTGGACCGAATAGTAATCTGTATAGTGATCACTTAGACGCCAAGCTAATTCCCGTATATACATTTCCTTTACGATCACGTGATCTACTTATTCAAGATGGGGTCGCCTGGGTTTGCGGGATCGTCTGTTATAGCTGCACAGCCGTGCACCTGATTTTCATTGAGTACTGTTCCCCCGGCGGCAAGCCTCCGTTTCTCCTCTCCTATCTTCTAGTTCAAAACCTAGAGGTAAATCACGATTCAGCATGAGCGATCATTGGCGACCTCTTCCCACATCTTGATGTCAGCCTATCTCATCATCATGTCCCTTTTGCCGACGCCCTTACGGTGAAAACCTACGTTCTCTCTTGCCGGTGGCCATCTCCCCATACAGATCCTCCCATCCAGTATACGGTGTACATGTCCACGCCCGCGGTATCTGCGCAGTTGGAGAATGGGGTATATGCTGGGTAACTTGGGTGAGAAACACGGTATTGGTCAAACCAATTAATTCCCAGAATGCGTCTCAGACAGCGAAGTTGATAGGCGCTGAGTCGACTCTCTTGTCTGAAGTAGGGACTCCAAGCTTCGCTGCCGCAGACCAACACGCTGACGACGCATGCCCTATAGATTGCAATTTTGGTGTTCGTCGTAAGTTTTCTGTTTTCCTAGAATCCGGAAGTCAGCCTGACAAACCTAGAAGCTTGTCTGCTCCGTCTATTGACCTCAGTGTCTAGGGAGAGGGTGTCTGAAACAGTGAAACCGAGGTATATAAATTTATGAATCATCTCAGTTCAACGCCTTGGCCCATAACATAGATCTTGTCAAACTGGGCATTATTTGCTGCAGTTGCTATTCAGGGTGTGCTTCCAGCGTTTCATCATCTGTGAGCAGTCTATCGCTAATGAGCACCTCATGGACAAGACAAACTGAACAGACTCCCGTCTGTTTTAAAAGAATAATGAAATTTCAAATCGCTGGTTTCCCATTCATGCTTTTACCTGTGGAAAAGAGTGATCATCTGTCATCGGATTTTATATTTCCTCAGTTGTTGAAAATATCAATAGTTTCTTTGAAGCGGGATCAACGAGAAAAATGATTGCGAGTTTTTCTGTGATAGTTACACATTTCGATGTCTGATTTTTATCTCAGGTTGATACGATTATTTAAACGCAACTGAAACAGGATTTTTTTCAGGTGCGAATTATGGGCGTATCAAAGTCACAGAAGATTGATTTGAACTGCTATATATATGACACTGAATTATTTTTAACAATTCCTCAGACAAAGAAACTTTTTAGTCAGCCTTTTACGTCTAATTTAGCCGATCGATGGAAATGACGTTTACGATATTCCGTAATAAAATATTTTTACATCCGTGATGTTGAAAACTGAAAACAAAATCAATTAATGAACTAAATTTAGTATAAATGACCAGGATTGAGATTATAGAATGATTGGATCAATCTGGAATGAATGGCCATTTATATTAAAATGCGTAATTACACGCGAATAAAGAACACATAGATTAATATTAAGTTAAAAAAAAGTCTTATACCAGATTTTATTATGCAACTGTTTTCGCAAGAAAATTAATACTTAATCGATGATTAAGATATTTACTTATATTTATATAAACAACATATGTGAATTTCAGTTTATATCTATCCTTATTATACTTATTAATAATATATTTTTAGGGTATCTATTTTTATTATGCAAACAAATTAATTTGAACATAAAGTTTTTTTAATAAATATATTCCAAATATATAGGCTATATAATCATATTTGATTAACACAATATCCCAAAGAGATGAACAAATTATTGTATATGTTAACACGGGTTTTTGGCATAATGTCATCTTCATAAACGTTTGTTTCATTTATTCTATGAACTTTTCTACTGTTTCATCGTTACCATCATTTACAACAGTTTTACAGCTTGCTATCTTTTATTTTGTATTTTCCATTCTCATGTTAACTTATTTTAATGACGATTATGCATCTGCTATTTGATTAATATCTGGAGAGTCTGGCGGCTATTTCACTGATGCCTTTGAAACATTTTGGCAAGATTGGCTAGATTCAGTTTTGAAGAAGGTAACAATTATTTGCATGAATATAGTTTTTAGCATAAAGCTTCTGTTTCTAAACTACAAACTTAAAAATGTCTATGAATATATAATAATTCTCTACACATATACTCTCTACACATATGAATTGATGGTGATATATTAATATCACCATCAATTCAGAAGAGTTTTCGGTGTTTAAATCGGTAGTTTGTACGCTTTCTTGTCTTTGGTCAATGCTCGTATTATCTGCCTCGTTTCGAAACACAAGTTTCTTCAAGAATGTTTATGCTTGTCAATCTGCCTTGCTTATTATCATTTTAATATTTGTCAAATCATTTTATGACATTCTTATAGACGCATTTTTCTTATTGCATCTTGCTAATATTTTCATTTTCTTTTTTCTGTTTTCTGTGATATCTTTTCAACAGTTTTGCAATTCTCAACGTTGCGTACTTATACTAAGTAACTTTACAATATCTTGTTTATTTTATCAGCTCATATACTTTGTAAGACCTACAGAAATTTTCATATATCTGAATATCAATAACTATACTATTATATATATTTATTCATTACATAATGAACAACTATTTAATCAAATACCACACCGCCAAATAACATATTGTAAATATTTCTTATAAAACAAGTATTATGAACTGAAATGGTACAACTATTATGTAAATAAAGCCCATAAAGTTTTACAAACAACAGTAAGTTAGTAAGAATATTATTGCGAAGACTGACTTGCTTAGCGGAAGAATAAAATTTAAATAAATGTTATCAAATTTAATATGGGATTCTGATTTTCGATTCCTGGCATTTAGTTGTGCTTAATATAAAGGGGTAAAGAAACATTCGGAATGATCTATAAAAATGAACAAAATATGGGAGAAATTTTCGGAATGATCTGGAAAAATAGTTAAAATATCCTCAGTTACGTATTTTCTGTCATCAAAAGAATGTCGATTAAATGTCATATATAGCCAAATATTCATTAGTAAAATTCTCTCTAATCATGTAATAAAAATTCACAGATAATTCCAACATTTTATTAGTTTGCAACGGTGTTTAAAGATTAACGGCTGTTAATAAACTCACCGACTTTTATAGGGATTTTGGTGGTACATTTTCTGGCTATCATATTTCATGCTTAGGTGTTAATTACCTAACAACACGGCTATGAAGTAGATAATTGAAACTAATAGATTTTTCACGGTTAAATTTCAATAAAATTGGAGATGTCAGAGCGTATATAAAGCAGTTCCTTTCGCAACGTTCACAAAATATGTACAGATAGATTAATCTGTTCATCTATCAAGTTAGACAGTTTTCCTTGTCTCCCCAGATAATCACACTTTTCAGGAAATCACTGAAAATCACTAGCAAATAAAGGACTTCGTATTCTATTAATGGTATTTCTTTGAGAAAACTTTACACGGTTTTAATACATCTTTACCAGAAGTATTCCTAAAGGTAAATATATTTCCAGTTCTAGTCGTTTTATTCAACAATTTATTCTACGAGAACAGGAAATTCTCTTAGTCAAATACATTGTATTAGTATGACCATCACTACTCGTATATCATTGTGGCCTGTAAAGCACCAAATAAGGAATTTTGAAAGAATACTGATGGCTATCTTAATTTTACTCATTGTTTCTTTGTCATAGACTGCAGATGATCGTACCGTTGTCACGTTATTCAGAAATTCTGACTTATCTGTTATGGACAATGACTGGTGTTTGCGTTTCACGCCACGAAAGGGCTTTCTGTATCATTTTGGAATCAGGACTGTGTTTAAATATCAGCAGTTATAAAAATGAAAACCAGTTCTGAAATTTCTACAAAATGACACATAATACAGCCGCTAGTGAGACAAAGTTGTAATGGCAAGTTTTTACTGCGACCCCAAACATTCGAAATTGTTCTAGTGGAAATGAATACCGGATTACTGATCTAGCAAAATAAGTAACTGTCGGATTAAATAGTCTAATATATATATATATATTACACCGAAAACGTCAAAATCGCTACACAAGTGAAGTCATCTTTTGATAAGAGATTTAGCTAAACATTTGTTTGGCAATGGCCATTGGTCAGAATTCCTACAATTACATGGGCTAATATCATTAACAATATTTTACTTGGAGTATTTATTATGATTCAGATTATTAAATTGGTTTAAATTTTATTATTGTATAACTTTATGTTTTTTTTTCCCCCAGATTATCTTGTTTATCTTTGTAGTATCTCTACAATAGAGAATCCGACGGTCGAAAAGTTCTATATTGGTAGAGTAGGTGGTATCAACATGAATTGTCTTTTACTAGTAACACTTATAGAAATAAAACATCACTTTTAAAATATTTTTGGAGTTTGAAAGAGGATAATAAAACTCCTAAGCTGAAATGGAAAATGTTTAAAATGGCAAGGATATGTAGATCATTATATGAACCCTGTTTGTTATGTTTACATGAAAAATTGGAAATTATCAGATTCTTTGATAAGAATGGCTTATTAAATCAAAGATCCGTGTTAACAGTATATTGTAAACCGTCTACGTTTTACCTTACAATTCAGTTAGACTTGAAATTTGACAATGTTTTTCTTATATTTTAGTTGAACTGTGTTGCACCATATATGGCTTATCTTTCTAATTGGAATACTGATATGGATTTAATATAATTTTGTATTAGTATCCTGGTAGTATTAATAACATCTTGAATTGTTATTTGATTGGTATTTTTGACATTTTACATCGAGTGATTATTTTTATTAACATCTTATATGAATATTTTTTAGTCAACAGTTGCATATTTATTTACCAAGTATTTCTATACGTTTAAATTATTTACTGGTTTCTTAAAGAAGCTCTTTATTTTTCAACAATAAAAAAAAAATATGGAGAAAACTCACAAAGCGTATAACTTGTTTAGCATTTTGTTAAATTACCATTCCACTTCATTTTTCTTAGGAATTAGTATTGTCTAACGTGTATAAACTATGTATCCGTTAATATCCGCTCGTGTTTAATGTCTGTGTTGCCGTTAGCTGCCAGTCTACGGGTAATGTCACATTTATATAAAAAAAAATATCTCTTTTAAATATTTTCTTCTTCGTTTAGTTTAAATTTAACGTAGGTCATCTTTGATTGGTTGATCAATCTACAAACGTTATAAACCCTACTTTTTTTTTCTTTTTTTCGTAAAAAGAAGTTGCATTTTGCTTTAAAATCTATATAAATCATTCACTGGCCAGTATTTTACAATCGCCTGACGAGATGGATTGAAAGAGGATTGTGTAGCGAGTTTGACCTGTTGTCGGTGTAATATTCTAAAATAAGTAATATTGCTCTACTTTGTACTGATCCCTCTTTTAATTTAAATGTTACGAACGTTGAAATTGTACTCTATTCGATTTCATCGCATATATATATATATATATATATATATATATATATATATATATATATATATATGAAAGGGGCTATATCTCTGAATGTAATACTTTCTATTTATATCTGTAGCAACTACAAAATATATAGCGTTAATTACAATTACAAATCTAATTTTGCCTATTTTCACCATCTTTGTATATATATATTTGCCAGCTATTAAAAATATCATGCAAACCGTGCTTGTAAAATCTGGCAGCGGAAAGGAGACCCACTCTCACCAATGACACCGCTGCTCAAATGCATTACCCTTGCTCAACTAGTTTTAGTTGCTGTAATTGTTCCCTTGTCATCGATGAATATCAACAAGTGCTATTCTTCCCGCTTGGAGGATTCAGTGAGACACAACTCCTTCGTACTAACGCTCATGTCTGAAGAACTTTTGGCAAGTTGCTGCTCATGTGCTAAATATAACAATGCAAATTGGATTGTTGGCGGAAAGTTTCAGCCGCTGTTGACATACTGCTAACAGCCGCTTCTGATTCCATGGACAGATATAAGAAAACAGAAGGCATTATTTTGAAGCGACCCCTCTGTATATACGTATATAATTGCATATTTATATATGTACCCACATTATTTTTATTCTTAAATATCATCTCACTGTATAACTTTTTTTTTATTTTTTTATTTCTTTTGCGAACAACAATAGAAACATCATTCAAATATGCGAGAGAATTTTTCAGTCAACTGCTGTTTCATTAGTCTTTTTTCGTTTTCCTCTTACCAGCAGTTTAATGACGCATGTGCACTGATCTTCTAGCATGAATGGACGACCGCTATAAAACAACTTATGTACATCCAAATCCCACACAGCCTTAGAAAAACAAACCTAACAAAATATCAATAACAAAAGGAAAAGAACCCCAACACACAAAGAAAACATCTTTTAAAGTGAACAAGACATTTAACAAACAATGAAAATATAGAACTAAAAAAATAGGTACATAAAGCAAGTGTTTTATGTCAATCACTGTTCTTTGTGTATTTGCCTTTGATTACAGTAGCCTTGCTTTGATAAGTGTGAACGAGGTAGACTTAGGCAGGTGCAGGTTAACTTGTGTATTTGCCGACAGTCCTTCGCCTATTCTGGGGTGGGGAAACGAAGTAGCGATGGTCAAAAGATCAAGGAAACGACGTCGTCACTCTGTAAGTCGAACTGGGGACGCGACGGATCATCCTCTTCTGTATGAAGATGAAACGAATGGGGCCAATGAAAAGAGAAAGCAAAGAATTTTTCCTTACATTCACAGGTTCTTGTAAAATAGAGTAAAACTTGGATCATTCATATCATTTTATTGTTGTCAGTGCTTTCTCTGTTTTTCAGACATAAGAATACAAACATTAATACATTATTTTAAGTAGTAAATTTAGGATAAAAACAGAAAAATATTCCTAACTATATTTGGATGAATAAAAGTAAAATATTCCTAAATAATAATAATAATAATAATAATAATAATAATAATAATAATAATAATAATGGCATCGTTGCCAGGGAACGTAAGAATCGTTTAGAAAGAAAAGCAGGCCGACAGGTATCAAGATTTGAAACATAAGATAGCATGAATGTAGTTGTTCTTGCTTGTTTTTCTTTAGTGGGCGTCCTTGCAATTGTCACAGACAAAATCCAGAAATGGCCGCGCAAAGTTTGGATTGTGTTTTGGACTTAGATGCTTTGGAAATCACCACTGCTTGGGACAAACAGATTTCTGAGAAAGGTTTTCTTTATGTAGAGAGAAGAAAAATGATCATGCCATTTTTTTTAACCTAATCGTAAAATTACATAAGACCTGTAAATAATAATAATAATAATAATATTCGTCAGCATAATTGAACTGTTGTAAAAATGATCAAAATGGGATTTTCAAATTAGGCACAACAGATTTTTCAGGTAATATTAACAACTGCATGTATCACATCAGCAATTCGTAATTCGGAAACTGAAGAATGCAACCAGAAAAATGGAATAAGAAAAAGATAATTTTCCTTGGTGAATTAAAAAAAAACCATAGAAAAACTATATCGTATACGAACCAACATACAATTTAGTTACATAGAAAACAATGGAAAAAATAAATGAATCCGCTTATTGAAATTGAGAATTAATACGTCTGGTGTCATTTTGTCATGGTGAAAACAGACAAATCTTAGACAAACAGCAAATGACAATTTTTTGGAGAGAAAATATGAAACAGTAAACTACTTATTAAATGAAAGAATCAAAATGCTTCAAAAAGAGAATAAAAACAAGTGTGTTTGATTAAAAAGAATTTATTTTTAAACCCAGTCTTGTGTCATATTCCGTTCAAGTTGTGGGGTTTACTCTGGAATTTTGATATCCCGAATCCGACCGCATGTAAACGAAAACACGCGATTTATGAGTTATCAATTAAGAAAAGTTCACTTACATGATTGTGAATATAACAGCAGATCACAGGCGAATGAAGATAAAATGGAAAAATCCGACAATTTGCTCGCGAGTGAACTATGATAACTTTACAAAAAGGAAAATTAGTTATTACCTGGAGCAATTTGAAACATTCTATAAATTATTAGAAATTCTGAGAAGACTGCCACATGTACATTTCTTAAAGAAGACTATCTAATCCCGGAGACAACCTGTTTCAGCGCATCCCAGATCTCGGACTCTGTAATGAAGCCGCTTCAGCCGCATCGAAGCAGGGAAAGTCGGCTAAATAGCCCTCGAACTGAGCAGGTCTCAGACCGGGATCCCTGGTTAACAGCTCCTGAAAGTAGTCACAGAAAGCTTCACAAATGCCCACGGCTGTAGTCACAGTCTACTTGTCCGGCAATGTGATGCTCGCGATATACCGACTAGGTGCCCTACGAGCTTCCTCTGCACGTAATGAAGCGGCCATGTTCGTAGCCTCGCCAGACATTCTTTTTACCCTAGCCCTAACTACTATAGCTTGATTCTTCTTGATGAGCAAGGAGGCCAGCTCCGCCTTAGCTAAGGCTACGTCCCACCATCACGGGATTTGAACTCACAAGACATTTGCACAGCTAATCTTGCTAGATTGTGTCAGCGACTAAAACCAGCAGCAAAATACCTAAGTTTGATTTCAAACAAACCAACCACTTATTCCCAACCACAGCCCCCATCAATTCTCACTGTAGCATTAGTAGAAGCTGGTCCCCGAAATCTTGTTCACCAAATAATTCAATTTCCAGAAGCCAGCCATCTTAACCTTAGGCTTATCTAAGTTTACCCGAACCCGGAGAAACGTATGATCCGAGTAAACTATATAGTGGAAACTTGGCCATTCTAAAAGCCCTACATCGACTCTCTTAACTAGAACTCGGTCGATGTAGCTTGCGCTCACCACCGAATCTGAGCTGCGGCCCCTAGTCCAAGTCTATACATATCGACAAGATCAATCCTGTCGATAAAGTCTCGAAACGGCTTAATATCCGGGTTGTTAGCACCCGATTTTGCCCTATACGATCTATATCGGGATCAAGTATGACATTTCAGTCATTCGCTATAACTACCGTACGAGATGTCATCAAAACCGGCGCGATCTGCCGAAACAAATCAGACCGCTTCACATTGTCATTTGGCGCATAAACCCCAATGAGACGAAGAGCGTTGTCCTTTATGGTAACATTCAAAACGCAAAGCCTGCCCGCCAGATTCACAAAGACAAGAGCACACACCGCATCCACAGACTGGCTCACCAGCTAGGAAATACCCCTCGAGCGCCCATCAAAACATGCTGAAGAGGACGAACCTCTTAGAATGTTCTCACTGTCGCGAGATGAAAAAAAAAATTGGGTCTCCTGTAAACAACATACATCCACTTCGAGGCGCTGAAGATCGCGATCGAGCCTTACCCTTCGAGACTCCGACCTCAGGCCCCGGTTATTCAAACTTGCTAACCAGAGAGTTATTATCAGACCGATTAGTGTTGCTCCCCTGCATTGAACATGGCCTGGGTGAGGACACCGATGGCCTCTCCCACAGAACCTGTTTCCATCTCACTCTTGATGGTGCCATCGGGAAACAGGCCACCGATGCCCAAGGGGAAGGTTAACTTTAAAGCTCTATTAAGGGTGAGATGAACAAAAAGCGAAAACTTCCCTGAACAATTTTGCTGTAAGTTTTTTACAATATCATTGTCAAAATAGGCCATTGGCGGAAACATTCCAAATACATGGTTTGCTTCCGCAACCATGGCCCAAATTTGTTGGCCAGCCACAGCAGCGCGACCCACAATTAAAAGTCTTTTTTTTTTTTTTGCATTTGGAAGGTTTCGAGGATATTCTACCTCCAAATGATCATTTTTTCTCAACTGTAACAGTTTTTAAGTTTTTTAGCTTTCTTGACTTTAACAGAACCTTATCTTCCTGATCTTTAGAAAGATCGGCACACGTCTTCCCCAGTTTGATAAATGGTTTTTGATTTTTTTTGTTTGAAGAAGGTTCATTTGAGTCAGATGAAGGTCTTCATTGTCTTTTTTTATTTTCTATTTTCTTTGGTAGGTTGATAGGGTTTTGAACAGGTGTGGATTAAGGCTACTGGTAGGGGTATAGTTTTGGCTGGCTGGCTGGGTATTTGGGGATGGGAGCCTTCATGAGGGTGGTCATTTTGGAAGGGGTCGGGGTTAGTCATTTTACAATTGTGGAGAGGTCATATGCTGTTTGACAGAAGGGGAAGACGGTGCCGAGGAAGAAACAGTTTTTTTTGTTTTTTGTTTTTTTCCAGGAGCTTGATGTCGTTTAACTTTCAAACCTTCTTTCAGAAGTTGCAGCATTTCTGCTTTTTCAAAAGGATCATATTTTATTCTTTGACTCCTCAGATGATCGGCATAGCTGTTCGAGGAGTCGCGCTTGAACTGGTAGAGGGAGTGGGACTGTGTTTGTCTTTTGCGTACGGACTTCAGTGGAACGAGTTTTCCCTGCCTGGAGCATCCCTCTAGCCCTGCCAACAACCTTCCATTCCTCTCTCCCTTCTCCGCAAACGCCCAAGCGGAAGCAAAGGCTTTTCTGGGTATGGGGGCTTTGAGACGGACCAACCGCTGCTTTTACCACACTGGTCGCGGTCGGTGGCATGCCCATTACATGGGAGATGGAAACAACAGACTCGATCAGAGGGGTAGTTGTGTTAGCGGATGCCAGATCTCTAGATGCCTTTTTCTCTAGGTAGGAATAGGAGAGATGACCAGATGAAGCAGTAAACTGGGCAAAATAAGCTGCTCACCAAAATGAGTCCTCACAAACGATCTGAGGAGGGACCTCAAATATTGGTCCGACTCCTGTCTTCATATTCAGTTCTTAGTATAGTCTTTCATTATTACGTCCCGACTGGACATGATTCACATTCGGCAGGCGTAGGTAACAATACGCCTCACATGAAGTATCCCTTGCCTTTAATGACTCTTTGGGGCTTCACTCCTAGAGACATCAACGTTTTAATCACAGTGTTTTTGTCGAGCGACAAATTTTGTGCGAACGCTTGTCCACCACAAAAACTGACACAATTCTTTTATCAACATTCTGCAGTACCACGGGGTCAACCAGGAGCCCATCTTTCATCACAAGATGTGCATAACTCTTGGCTCTCTTGAGGAACTCCGTCATGTTGATTTTGCATTTAGGTGGGGACTTCCAGCAAAGGGCGTCATTGTTGGTCTTATCTTCGTTTTATTTTAGCAATATTTCCATTAAATTATGGCCTTTTTTGGACATCATAGTTTGTTGTTGTTTTTTTTTTTTTGTTTTTTTTTTTGCATCCTTAACATAGACACTGGTATCCACTGCAATATCGGTATTATCGGACACCATACTGATGTCTGTGCTTTTTTCCACGTCAGTAATATTTTGACTATTCTCCGAATTTTGATTATCCTCTACCACCATACTTTTTATCTGTTGATCATTAATGTCATCATCTTTAATCTTTTTTACATTTATCAGGAGGGTTTTTTCTTTTTCTTTGACCTGAAAAGTTTTTTTTTTTTATATATGAAAGACCTTTTTTCCTTAAATAAAATAAAAAACGGAAACAAAAAATAAAACAGTAAACAATTCAAACAAAATAAAAATAAATCACAATTCCTTCAACTACAGTAAGGGAATTTAACAAGAAAAAACAATTGGATAAAGATGTCACAAACAAAGAAAAATGCTACTCTTTAAAAGGGAACCAAAAAGACGGAAAATTAAATATACGATAAAATTAAAACAGGCAACAATCACAATTCCCTTTAAACAAAAAACATAAGTACACGCACAAAAACCGGCAACACGTTCAAAAGATTACATAAAGTAAGACAGACTAGGAAAAAAGATGTTTAACCACAATAAACAATAAATAATTTCTAAAATTAATACATAGAAAAAAATAAATCGAAATGCTGTAAAAAGAAGTACGAAGCAATAAATACGTATAAATAACCAATTTTACAAGATGAAAACAAGGTCTGACCAACGAAAACACGGAAAATAAAATTAAGGAAAAAAGGACAGATTAGGGAAAATAAAGACGGAAAGATAGAAGATTTAACACAGAAGAATTAACAGATATTTTAAGACGAAAAACAAAGAAAGAAGTAACACGTAGAGTAAATAAACAAAGAAAAATAAGCTCAGACTAAGAAGAATAAAATTTTGCAGGTGATTTACAAAAAATTAAAAACAAGAAATATATTCAAAAAATAAGAATAAAAGAAAATCAAAAACGAATAATAAAAATAATTAGGAGCCAAAAACAGGGGATAAAATAAAAAATTGGGGGAGGAAAAATGAGAAAGAAAAAATCAAAGTTTTGCAAAAAAAAAAATAATAATAATCATTAAAAAGTGTAAGAAAATGTAAATGAAATCAACTTAACGAAAGAGATGGATGTTAAAAAATAGTTCAAGTGTGGCCGAAATGCGTCGGGTGATAATCACCAGTCGTACAATGACTGAAAAAGGACAAGTCTCTCTACAAGAATAAAACGATTGATCAATTAGATGCCACGCTAATTCCCACATAAGCATTTAATTTGCCATTACGTTATCTACTTATTTAATATGAGATCCTCTGTGTTTGTTCTTTGATAATTTGTGTTCAAACTCCCGTGTCGATAGCGACACTTTATTCCTATGTAACACCTCTCTGTTTTGAGATGACTTCCTCTGGAATCTATATTTCTTCATATTCGGTTCAATATTTAAATGTTCTGTTGCCGTTCATTTACCTTTTAGGTTCATTAATTTCTGGTGGTGTGCGTACGTCAAAAATATTTCCATCAGTACCGCTTTTCGTGGATTTACTAAATCAGTGAATCTTCGTTTTAAGTGATTAATGTGTCGCTTATGTTCCCACATTTCTCCCTGTACCATGTATGTCATTTTGACAATCCGTTTTTCATAACGCCAACTTCCCAGAATTCCTTTGCACGTTGATACATTAAAAAAGAAAAAACAACTTATCTCAAGGTCTGAAGTATTTACTTATATTGTCATATAGTGATGCCTTCGCATTACTTTCTGATAATAATTTATTAAAAAAAAAAAACTTAATCTTTTGTTTGAACATCAACTCTACAGGAGACATTCCAGACGCAGTGTCCGGTTTTGGTGATATTCTCTAAACATTCATATGACATCTCTCCCTCCGACTTTTTCAGTGCCCTTTTAAACGTATCGACACGCCGTTTCGCTTGTCCCTTTGATCTTGGGTGATAAGGGAGAGCTGTAATATGTCCTATTACTAATGATTCGCAAAAGAAAACCTTAAATTCCCTAGACTTGAATTGAGTCCCATTATCTGAAATGATAGAGTCAGGAACACCGAACATTGCAAAAATCTTGTGTAGGAAATTTATCGTTACTATGGTATTCGGTCGTCTACATTTTAATATTTATGGTCATTTAGCGCAACCTTCGAGTACCACTAGATAGTATGCTCCGTCTAATGGTCCTGCAAAGTCTCTATGTATTCTGGAACATGGCATATTGGTTTTCGGCCAAGGTTGAATTTTGGTAGGGGCGCATGATTTCACTAAATTTTCGATAACTTGATCCATTTTTGGCCAGTAAGTATAACACCTCATCAAGGATTTCATTCTAGAAATTCCTGGATGACTATGTGAAATTCGTTTAGCATACGTTTTTGCAATGATGCTGGTATCACAATTATTTCAGCGTATATATGTACATCATTATATAATGAAAAGTGCATTATTTCCAGTAATATTTTTCTTTAAATTTTAATTACTTCTTTATTTTCATCTTCTTTTTCCGACTTAATTCTTATTTCCTCCAAATGTTATGGGAAGTTCACTTACAATATTTTATCATACATTATTAATTTCATTTTCGATCCTTATCGCCGCAATTACTGTGTTTTCAATTGTTTTGCAGTTTCTTGGTATTAGTCTAGATAATCCGTTTGCATGGCTTAACATTTTGGACGGTTAGTTTAATATAATAGTTCCCCAGTGCTGTAGTCTATTTGTTGTATGTGTGGGAACACCCATTTTGATCCATATATGGACAATGATGTATGATGGTCTATCATTAGTATGAATTCTCTACCATGTATAAATTTATGAAAATTTTTCATGGCAAATATGATGGCCAATACTTCCTTCTCTATCTGGCTGTAACTTTTTTCAATTGCAATTAATGATCTTGAAGCATGAACAATTGGTTTAGTTGTTCAGTCTTCATATTGTGGAGTATCACTGCTCCAATACCCGAATCACTTGAATCTGATGTAACCACAATCTTTAAATTAGGGTCAAAATGAATTACTCACAAATCTGTGGTTAAGACTTTCTTGATCACTTCGAAAGCACTTTGAGATTTATCTGTCCAATTCCATCTTACATCTTTCTTTAACAGGATGCTCTTAATTCTTGCATGTTTGTTATATATATACGGTACTCTGATACCAGAGTACTGTTTCCTGCATAATGAGGTCTAAATCCGATCATTTATGGATGATTTGACGATAATTCAAAATGATAGGAAAGTAGCACTGTTGATTCTGGATAGACTTGCAGGGTTGGTAGAATGGAGTCAAATGGCCCTCAAACCGAAGAAAAGCAGGTAACTGTCTATGAAGGGAGGTTCTGTCATACATGGAGTGTTTTCCATCGCAGGCGAAAAGACACCAACAGTGCGGGAGCAAGATGTGAAGAGTCTTGGGATATGGTATAACTTCCCTGTGACAGATCGTCACCGTGGGATTGAAATCTAGCAACAAGCGGAGGTGGGCCTGCGAAGAATAGACCAAGGTGGGCTTCCCAGAAAATTTAAGGTGTGGTGTATGCATTTTGGATTGATGCCTAGATTAATGTGGACGCTGACTATAGATGATGTGGCACTGTCTAGAGTTGAGATAATTGAGAAGAAAATCAGTAAATGCATACGGAAGTGGCTTGGTGTTGCAAGGATTCCGTCGCCGGTCGCGTTGTATGGCTGCATCTTCAGTTACCTCTTACTTCTTTGGTGGAGGAGTACAAGGTGGGAAAGATGAGATTGCAGTCTATACTGTGTGTGTCTAGGGATGCTCTAATCCGGAAAAATGTGCCAGAGGTGAAGACAGGAAGAAAATGGAAAGTGTCAGATATGATGTCAGCAGTGGAAGTGATGGTAAATCAGGTAGAAGTTCAAGGTGTTACAAGGAAGGGACACTGCTGGACTTGGTCTAGTTGAGAGGGAGAAATTCTGTATCAGTAGACAGGAGCAACGCAAGTTACAGGGGGTTCGAGAGCTCTAAGAGGAGAGACGTTTAGTGCAAGACTGTCCAGCAGGCTCAGCAGGATCGATTGAGGGTGTTCAGATCAGTTGGTCTGATTGGTGGCGTCTAGGCGCAGGACATTTGAGGTTTCTCATATAGGCAACATATGATGTGGCAACATCACTGGCAAATTTGAAGAGATGGGGAGTGCAGGTGTCACCCTCCTGCCGGTTGTGTGGTGCTGATGGAAACCTGCGCCACATTCTGTCAGCCTACCTGAAGGCGGTACAGAATGGCTGGTACACCTTCAGACATAACTTTGTTCTGGAGGTCGTGGGAGCAGCTGCAAGAAATGCTAGCATATCCTCGTTGGACCTGCGAAGGGTAGCCTTCTTGGAGCAAGTTGCGACTGACACAAGGCAGAAGATCAGGTCGGAAACTCAAGGAAGTGAAGAGTGTTGGTTGATGCTACACTACCAGTGATGGTCATTGTGTCTTGTCTGAGGCCAGATATGGTCTTAATTGATATCAAGAAGCAACATCTGTTGCTTGACGAACTGACAGTAGCATGGGAAGAAGGAGTTGAAGAGGCGAATGAAAGAAAGTTGCTTCGGTATGAGTAACTGGTGGCTCAAGTCCGTGAGAGAGGATATGGCTTCACCCTAGTGACATTTGAGATTGGATATAGAGGATTTCCTACTGGCTCTTTAAAGAGATTCCTCAAGTGTGCTGGGATCCAAAAGCCGGATAAGGTGTTAAGGACTTGTAGTGAAAAAGCAGTGGAAGGAAGTGTATGGATTACCCAAAAATTCTTATTGAGTCGTATTCAACTCACATAGACCGGTTCCAACGGAATATGACACAGCTGTTGCAGACCCACATGTTTAAAGGTACTGAGCTTAATGATCCGAAACTTTGCTGAAGCACGGCACTCAGCTGAAGATTGCAGCTGGTCTGGAGCACTTGATGTGTCCCTGTGTTATATATATATATATATATATATATATATATATATATATCGGATAATAATTAGCAAACACTAAAAATGCTTCAAACGCTGTTACATTTGTTGGAGCGGGCATGTCCTTCATTGTGCTCGCCCTTGAAAGATCCGGTCGTAAACCGCTTTCATCAATAATTTGCCCAATATAGTTATGTTTGGACTTAATTCGCATTTTCCTTCACTGATATTAAAACCATATTCTTTAATTCTCTCTGCATGTTGCTTTTGGGTCTTATTTTCAATAAGTATTGGAGCACAATCCACACCAGCAAGCATGTTATCCATTATCTCTTGGAATATGCTTGGTGCTACCTTTATACCGAAAGGAAGTCGGTTGAATCATCTACACGTGTTAATTGGTAATAATAATTTCTTCGGCTGCTAGTACTTGTCTGACAGGTCCAATTTAAAAAAAAATACCACCATTTAATTTGGCAAAATTTCCTCTGAACTTGGTAACGAGTAATTATGTTATTTTAAACTTAGATTTAACCACATTGAAAAATCAGCATATACGCAGATTTTATTATTATTTTTCAACGCAGACTGTTGTGATGTCCATTCGGAATAGACTATTTTCATATCACACTTAATATTTTAGTCTGTCCAATTCATTATGAAATGGATCTAAGGCCAAAAAAGGTACACTACATTTTGGTTTGAATGTTGGAATTAAATTCTATTTTAACTCAAACTTAGCTTTTGCTTTCTTGCATGTCCCTAGAACTTCTGGGAAAACTCTTTTTGCAGTTGCCGGGGGTAGGTAATAATATTTATCTTGTTGCAAAAGGAGTTAATTGTAAGCTCCCAAAGAGCAAACAATGCAATGCAGTCTCTTCCAAACAAATTAGCAGTATTCTTTAATATTAATAAAAAAAAGAACGATTTTTTGGCTTTTCTCAAAAAAGAAACCTTACTGCTGAATTCACGCAGAAGGTTCTACCTCTTTCCTGGGACTCAATGCGCAACTTTATCAGAAGTCAATAAACTGGGTTTATCCATGTCTGTTTCTCCATGTCTATTTATTTATGATAGTTATATCAGATCCTGTATCTAGTTGCAATTTTATTTTTAGATCGTTAATTTGCACAAAAACAAATCTTCTCTTTTGAGATGTCTTGTTAATTTCCCTTTGTTTCTGATTGTTACTTCATGTATTTATCATGTTCACATACGTTTTATTTGTCTCTATTTTTGATTTATTTTTCTCTCTTTTTTTGTATCTGCAATACGTACTTTCGTGTCCTGATATCCTACATTCATAGCATTTTTGTTCTTGAAAAACAAGCACATTTAAAATGCTTACCTCCTCAACCGTATGAAGTGTTATGTATTGGGGTGGGGGTTGTAGCCTTTTTTACTGTTCTGTTAGGAGTTGAAAAAGTTTATAGTTTTCTCTTAGATGATCGGACACTATGTACCCGTGAATTGTATTTTTTCCTGAATCCTTGCAGTAACGATTTTCAAATTCACAATACGTTGACACTCTTCCGCTATTTTCTGGAGAGTTAATTTGTGATCCATTTCTAATTTAGCAAGTATCCTGGATCTTATCTCCGCGTTCTTATTAGAAGTTAAAACCTGTACGAATATGAGGAATTTAAATAAATCAGCTGTTATTTCTAAATGAATTGAACTTCTCAGATTCCCGATTCCCGACTCCTGGATAAGTTACAAAATCTTCATCGTCGGCTTTTACTAAGTTAGGACATTGCGATCGTATATTAAATAATGGACTCCTATCATCAAAATTTTTTGATAGTATTAGAACAGTCTCATCAAAATTTATCTCGACTGTTTGTTTGTTTTTTTTTTGGTTTTTTTTTTTGGTTTTTTTTTTGGGGTTTTTTTGGCAAAATATAATTCACAGATTTTTCATGTTCAGCAAGGAGGCAATTTCCTTAATAATAACCGAACCTTCTTTTCCTCATTCCAATGTGAACAATCCCTTGTGAAGATCCCTTCGTATCTTCTATATTAAACTGGATTCGTATGGATTGTTTACAAATTCGTTGATTATATTAGCAAAAGCATCTGGAGTGAATGAATCTGAAGTTTTTTCTTTCATGGATTTGGTAAACAATTCAAAAAATTCTGTTGTTGTAGTTGTAATTGTAATCGCTGTTCATGTTGTTTTTGTTGCTGCAATTATTGTTCTTGTAATTTTTGTTGATGCAACTGTTGTTCTTGTTGTTGCTTTTGTAGCGTCAACATTTGAATTATGATAGCTTTTCATTCTTACATTACGCTGTACTTTGCTGAATATTTTCCAGATTAATTTTCCTCGTGTACATTGAACGAATCCTCGTATAAGTTCAAGGAATCCTCTTCTAAGCTCAAAGTGTCCTGATCGCCCATTTGTGATGTTAACGAATGCTCGTTGTCACTTTCGTAATCCTCGTTGAATTAGAGACTTTGGAATCGCAGATACAGCATTAGTAACGCTGTTGAATAATACTGGTGTCAGACGCCTTCGAATAAAGCTCGCACTAATAGCGCTTGCTCGATAATACTCGCTCGGAAAGTAACCACCGAATAGTGATCCGTATAGAGATCAGTTAAGAGAAACAGTATAGTGAATAGTATAGATGTATAGGATAGTTTAGAACGCTAATTCTCGTATATACATTTCATTAGCCATCACGTGATCTACTTATTCAAAATGGGATCGCCTGTGTTTGCTCTCTGGTCATCTGTGTTCAAACTCCAATGTCGGTAGCGACACTTTATTCCTATATAACAATTTTTAACATCTTATTAAATTAATGTCACGGTTTGGTAAAGTAATTCCGACATTTTATAAAATTCTCAGTTATTACGTCAATAACAAACAAGTATATGCTTAAAATTAAGACAAAGTTTCACCAGGTCATAAGACAAAGTTTCACCAGGTCATAAGACAATTCAAATTAATATATTTCGTCAATATTGTCCTTCTTACACCTTTGTTTTACTAATTTGTATGCATTTCTGTATTTTTTCTTCTCACTTTTGCTGCATGCAAACATACACACATAGGCACACGCATACGCATATGAAGATAGAGTTGCAAGTTACCTTCAGCTAATATGAGATTATACAAATATGTCAATATATATTTAACAACTGCTGAACTTTTTTTTAATATTTTACAAATGCTGATACTTCTGAGTGACTTTTTCTAACGCGCTTATTTGAAAAAACCTATATATATATATATATGTGTGTGTGTTCAATTAATCCATCACTGTCTGCTGTAAGGGTTTTTTATACACGATAATTGATATATTTTTTCGCGCATCCATATATAAACGCAGCAAATTATGCAACCAATCAAAGATATTAACATTTGAAATCTAACTCTCTGCTTGAGAAAACATTTTATCAGGGAGGAGGTGTTTTGTGCCTTAGAGATTGTTATAGCAATCGTTGTTAAGTTATACTACGTGCTAGGACGAAAGACATAAAGTAAAAGAAAGAAGGAAAGAAAATCCTTAAAAACAGAAAGAAAAAGGTAAAAAATAAAACCGTGATAAAAACAAAAAATGAGAAATCAGCACTCATAAGTAAAATATGAGAAATACAAAACGAGAGTATATAACGGAAAAAAGTTACAATAAGTCAGTTTAGTAGACATTTTTTATCTTTTCCCCTATAAGTAAAGGTATACAATACTGTATCATATGTCTCCAAATATAGAACATATAGAAACTAGTCTTTTGTACCATGTCTATTAAAAACATTTTACGAAAAGCAAGAAATCATAGAAAAATAGAAATGGTACGTTTGACAAAAGAAATCGGTGTGGTTTTCTTGCTGAACTTGACATTGGTATTGAGTATTTTATATTATTTGTTATACACGGATTGTATTTAACCATAAATAGAGGATATGAGACTTGGGTTCTTCAATTCATTGGTAAGACTACCAAAAATAGATAAAGAAAATTGACAGCAAATAAAAATACAGATCTGAAAATATAGTCTTCCCTCAACTTTGGCATGTAGAAAGCATCTAGAAAAAGAAAAAGAATGATGTAAAAAGATTTTTAGTTTTAGCGACCTCTGACTTTAAATGAAAAGATCTAAGATATGACATATTTTCACCAATCGATTAACTTTTTTAATACCTTTGATTTTCTTTATTACACAGAAACAAATTAATCGGCTGTTTAGAAGGATATGGTATAATAACTAAAAAATTAAACCTATAACATAAATTAATCAATACATTTTTATTTGTTTTGATTCACGAAACATTTAGAGAGAATTAAAATTTGCGTATGGACTAATCAGAACGTAATTATGTCATAACACATAGCTGTATACGTGTTTCAGTCTATTTTATTGTATATCAAGTGTGTACTTAGTTTATGTTCTAAAGACTGCACGGTTCAATTGTAAGTTTATATTATCGTGCTTATAATCAACTGGAAATATAAATGATGGCAGTAGCACATTAGTAAATACATTTTCATTGAGAAGACAGAAGGTTACAATGTTTATGATAAAACTGCGATGCTATGTTGTTCCAACTGTATAGATTTAATTATGAGAAACTCCATGAGAAATTCAAGTAAAATAAATCAGAATTTTAAATAAAATGTGTTCAAACAAGAAACTTTAAAAGGCCGTTTATAGAATAGGCCCCAAAAGCTGATACTCTTCTCTCGAAATGAAAATCGGTAAACACTATATACATTAAGATACTGGCGGTCATTCATATTTGTTTACAATTGAACTAAAATACTTTAAAATGCTAGCATTAAACTAAGATATCACATGATTATGTCAAATAACTATTAATTTTATCGAAAAGAGATGTTAATCACAACATGCTATTGATTGTAAGAGAAATTGGTGAACAATAAATTAATATGTGAAGTATATACAAATATCAAGTTGAAAGGAGTTCTAGGCACAGTAAAGTTAATCTACTAAAATAAACCGTTCCTATATTTGGTTTACCTAATAAGTTTGAATCAGATTTAATGGTAATTGAATGAACGAAATCTACTACTGCGAATTAGACGTGATATGGAATGCACATTCACACAAGTAAAACCTATAATTTCAGACTGGATTATTTTCGTTTAAAAAGATTCCTCTTGAAAATATATCAGCTAAACGGAAATGAAAAGTAATATTTATCACAAAGAAAGTTATTTTGTTAAAACTAAAGAATAGATAGAAAATGTAAACAAAGAAAAGAGTATATCGAAAGCTCAAAGGAAAGAAGCTAAACTAAGAATAAATGGAACAAACGAAACAGAGAAAAGAGAATTTTCAAGTTTAGATAAAGCCTTATAATAGAACCCTGCATAAAACTTACCGTAATTGAAAGGACAGACTTACTGAGAGAAATTAGCATCAACCGCCAATATTTACAAGAAATAGAAACTAAAATATAGAAATGATTTAATTGTTCTAATTTCTTTCGGCCCTCACTGAATCAACCCTAAAACTGTTTGTTTAGAGTCAAATAAATATTTTACTAACTGCGCAACAAAACAAAAATGCTACTGCTTGTTCATTCTTCAGCTAAGCACAAAGAATTTACTGATATCAATAAAAAAAATACCAATAGTAAAAACAGCAGTGCAACTCAAATTCACCTGAAATGATCTTTGGGAATAGTTTACATATAGTAAGTCTTTAGAAGCACCCATGCTTAGCTCTAAGTCTTGATTCGCTTGATACTTTAATTCTTATGCATATTGTCAAAGTTAAATAAAACAGTAACACTAACATTATGCAATTAAGCCGATATATCACAGTCATTCTTGTAATACAGATGAATGTTCTCAAAATATGATTTTAAAGTTCTTGATTCTAATAAATTGCTTAGTCAATAAGCCATTGATACTGCTTTGGTTCCGAAATGTGCGCAGTGAAATTTTGTAAATACAAGCAAACAGTATTATTCACCTGGAGTAGTTATTTGAGTCATAATAATTATTTAAATAATGAGATTAATTATTTGGTCAAATATCAGTTGACGAAATAATAAATAGAATGTAGATAACGAGGTCAAGATTGAATGGCGACAGTCTGTTTCCTGCTTGAACACAATGTTCAGGCCAATATTTTATATTTACACACGCTCTGTCCTGTTAATGACTATCGCCAGTCAGTTAAGTGCTATATAATACGTTTTGGGATTGTTTATCTCCCACACTTAGAATTATCGCACCCCTGTCGCTCACATTTGGGGCGATCGCAAAGCTCAACCAACCGGAGGACAATGAAAAGTCCCCGATCTGGGAGAACGTCGTACGTGATACATGCATGGACGATCATGTCTCTTTCCATTCATGACTGACTAGGTAGAAGATAGTAGGTTGCCATTTCTTACTGCAGTAGACTAGTTGCCAACCAAGGCTATAGAACACAGTCTTTTCTGCAGTATAAACCACGGCTGAGGGAGTAGAGATGGATTTATACATTTTTCAAGGTTATTATCACGTAAGTGACTGTAATGAACCTGACTGGAATCCTCTCTTCCCGAAGAATATTTAAGCCACAATAAAAACAAAGCTGAGGATACTGATCTGAAAAATCATTGGGTATTACCAACATTAAATATTACACAATAGCAGATTTTGCGATACTGGAAATGATATTTCACCCATTGATCCCAATAAAGAAACATAGATACACCTTTATCAATATTATGTTCCAGTTTATCTTGAAATGGAATTGTAATTCTATCAATGAAAGAAATACATAGCATATCAATTTTTGAGCTTAATACAATTAAGTCTTTTTTTAATAAGCCACGTAAGTTAAATAAATGTGATATCTGTTAATAAATCCATTAGATTTATTTTCCCCTGATCAGTAGTCTTCGTAACTTCCCGTCGAAAGATAAGTTGTTCAAATTTTATTTACCTATTCTCGAAAATTAATCAAGGAAAATATTAATTTCCAAGCAAGCCTCGCCACACACGTACAAATTATATGCTGTAAAATTGTTTATGTTTATCATAAAAAGGAATTCGTATGTACAGATATAAACTGTGAATATATATATATATATATATAGAGAGAGAGAGAGAGAGAGAGAGAGACAGACAGACAGAGACAGAGACAGAAAGAAAGAGAGAGATACATACATACGTACACAGACTCGTACGAAGAGAGGTGTATCTCATACAAATGATAACTTTAAAATACTATTGATTGAAATACATTCTCCTGTCGCAAGATCGATGTATAAGAAGCAGTTTTTCAAGACAATTGTGCTGAAAAACAGTCCTACTTTTTGCATTCATTAGACAAATGGACAAAAAAAACGTTTGCACCTTATTCAAATTCTTTACATGTATATGGTTTTAAAAAGTTGAACAAATTTCTAAAATGATGCTATAATATAAAATAATCATGAAAAACTCACGTAATTTGTGATAGTTTCAGATGATATCTAATCACACACATATCTATCATCGCATATGCACACGAAAGAATTTCAGAGCGCCTAAATATAAATGCAGTGTCACACGTGCCGACAACTGCTCGTACACTAAATATAGATACAGCTGTATTTTACAAGCGTTTTGAAAGAGCATACGCGCATGAATATATGCATAAATGACGAGGTATATTTTCCAAATGTTTCTTTTGAACCTCCACAAAATATGGCATTTTTGTCATGTAATTACATGAGATTATATCTGACGGATATGTTACAATGTAAGAGTCATCTGCGAAATTACTTGACCATTTTTGTGGAATGTCAGACAAAAGTTCAAAAAGAAAAGGTGACTCAATCAGAGCAACTCACTGCTGAAGTTCATAAAACTAGCCACTCTTTGCATCTTTTTCATGTTCTCATTATGCGAACCACGCCTTTCAAAAGCATTGGCTGCGAACCAAAGATTTAGGTCGGATCTTTGCTTATTTTACATTTGTTGTAACGACAGCAACAACAATAATAAAATATTCTCTTTTATTATGAAATATTTGAAATCTTCGGGAGTTTAATTTTCAGAACTGAACGTAAATCTTACTGGCTAATGTAAGAAAAATTGATGATTTTAAAACATAACTTGATTATTGTATTTGATAATAAACACAGGCTGTTAATCTTATATATTTGTCATGTTTAACTGGAAGTGTGTACTCGCGTATAATTCGTTTGATGTCTTCTTCATTTCATTTATGTTTTGTAATAAAATAATTGGTATTCTTCCTATGTTTCTATTGCATAATTTGTTTAAAGTTTTGTTTGTTTGTTATAAATGTGTTAGAAGCATGATGCATACGAAGGGAGGGAGAAATTTAATCTACTGATGAAGTTGATAATAACAGCTATTTTATACCAGAACGAACATGTGTTTATATAATTAAGACAATAATTTGAGTTTATAATATACTAGCGGGCTTTGCCCGCTCGCTATCGCTTCGCAAAGTAAGATATATTCAATACTTGAAATCTTTGAAACAAAAAATTTAAATGAACATTTTATTCATAAATTGGCTTGTTATAGTTAACGAAAGTTTTACAAATAGATGCCAACTTGTTGAAGGCCAAGCAAAAGGCAAATTTCAAACACTTTTCTGCACTATATAAGACGATATTCCTAAACAGAAATATGAAAATAAAAACAATCCCCGAATAAAAGAACAGTAAAGAAGGACAGTTAATCAATGAAGTAATTTTTAAAAATAAATATGCAAATTAGTTAAACCTGAAAATTGATATTGCCCAGAAGTAAATAATATATAATGCAGATATTGAGCTTTTAGTTTGTAAATTGCTCTCTCGAGTAGTTTGTACACATTTGTACACATACCGGTCGCAGGCCCCGTCTCTGCGCTGGTAGTATCACGGTTATCACCAGCCAAGACCAGCTATGACTAGCTTAGACCATCTCTGACGAGCTTGGACAAGCTATGACCAGCTAAGACCAGCCGTCCTAGTGAATAGACCTTAAAAACCGACCTTGTGTGGGGGTGTCAAGTAAATACAAATTACTCTCTCGGGTAGTTTATAAAACATTGGGCAGAGTGCACTCAGGGGCAACAGAATCTCAACTGAAGAAAATTATACTGAGGGAAGAGCGGCCAAAAAAAACCGACCGGGACACATGAAACCGACCTTATGTCCCAATATGACCTCGTGGTGATGGTGGTGGTTGGGGGGTGTAAATACAATTTACTCTCTCGAGTAATTTTGTAAAACATTTTTTTATTGTCCTTCAGTTGCGTCTCTATATAAACCGAACTTGTGTCACAGCGCGACTTCAGGTGGTTTGATTAAATACCAAATTGCTAAGTAGTGTTAGGGCTTCCTAATCTCAGAATTCGTGTGAGAATTGAGTTCCAACTTCGCATTTGTTCATATAGATTCCATAATATAGGTTTTACTTAATCAGCTATTATGTTCGTCTAACTCTTCAAATATTGAATTTATAAGTAATTATAATTTCCGCTTTCACATCTTTACACATTACCAATTTTATTTTATAAATTGTCCCCTGTTCTGTCACCTATGAAAAAATTGTTTGTACGAAAAATAAGGATGTACGAAGATAAAATCATCTTTAAATTAAATGGCAGCAGAAGAATCATCGTTTAACTTTTAAATGCTAAGCTTAAACATTAATTCAATATGGAAAGGCAGTGGTCAGTTTTGAGTTCTTCTGTGGTTTATTGATGCCTATCGCATCTACTCCTCTCTAGCTATTGCGATGACGGCCAAACCAAGATTCCTCCACAGGCGCTAACTTAAATGCCACCCGATAGGGCGCCTCTTAAGCGAGCTTAAAATTTTAGCTAGCTTAACATTTTAAACTAGCTGGAATTTTGGATACAAGAGGAAAATAAGTTTTACTCCCCTTGGACAATGAAAGCAACGATAATGGCTAGTATAATATAGTAATATATATTTTTAACCTCGCATAAGATGGCAACCCTGAATCTGATCTTAACGAAAATCTTTCCATGCGCTTAACATTGTCTTATCTAGTGATATGGAATAAACTATGAATCAATGAAATCGGGCCAGTGGGATCGGATGAGCTACTTGAACACACAGAGGCAGAAACACACGCATATACACACTATATATATATATATATATATATATATATATATAGAGAGAGAGAGAGAGAGAGAGAGATGGGTAGAGTATGATAGAGAGTGAGAGAGACATAAACAGATAGACAAAGTGCGAGGGAGAGAGAAAAATATTGAGACCAAAAATTTTTTTAAATTTTTTTGTTTACTTTTTGAACCATTGCCTTGATATCCGCTGAAACTTGAAAAATACATTACCCAGTAATTTGGGCACTGTTAGCATGTTTGCGTGGGTATGTGTGTGTACGCACGAATATTTCTCCAAGAAAAAGAAATTTTCAAATTTATTTTGCCATTTTAAAAGTATATGTAAAAAAAAAAAAAAACATAAGTTTATGTTCTTCATATTCTTAATGATCTTCTTGGATGATTCCATGCGGACCGCTTTCAGAGTTGCTGATGGCCATTAGTCATAAACGCATTTACAAGATGACAAAATGATAACTTTCAATAAAAAGTCGCCTTCTTTCTGAAAACATTTTATCAAATTTCGAAAAGCTTACAGAAAATGTAAAATACTTTTTTTTACTTGAACCAAATCATTCAACCATGAAGAATTTTCCATAGGGATTTCCATTTGATTAGTTATTCTAAAATGTATTATATTCAATCGCCATTGGTTCTCTCATAATAAACGATTCATTCATATTATTATTTCATAGCAATTTCGAGGTAAACACTCAGTCTAATCTATTTTTTAAAGTTTTTTTTTTATTTTATTTTGTTCTAGATAGTTCAAGTATCTGAAAGAGAAAATGAAGAAAATTTTGAAAAATAAACGAGAAGTAGAAAATTAAAATAATGATGATCAGAAATATTTTTAAATAATACAGCAGATAAAACAAAAAGAATGAGAATTATGTATATTCCCTATGATTTGTTAGGCTATTTGAATTAACATTTCTTATTTTTTCATAGTTATGGCAAGTGTTTTTTATTCGCATTTCCATCTTAACAGAATGGAACTCTGGTCTTCTTACTCAGATTTTAATCAATGACATTATAAAAAATCATTTAAACAGCAAAAGCGAAATATAATGTGTCTTCTGTGCGATGAATTTGTTGAACACGCACACACACACACACACACACACACACACACACACATATGTATGTTTGTGTGTTTAATGGAAAGAGAGGGTGAGTGAAGAGAACAATAGAAATAGCTACTGACATTGATTTCAGAGGCAAAATAAAAGACAGCATTAAAAAGAATAAAGAATGTCAATTATAGGCAAAAGAATAAAACTGAAGGAACGGAATGGTAGTAGTGAGCAAACTTTAGCTCTTGTGCCCAAGTAAATATACAAGACATCCCGTTGGAGTCACGTAATAGGTGAACGTGCTCTATGTGTTCCTTTCTCTTAGAAACATTCACACGTACACGTGCGACACACACGCGTATACACGCAATAATGATAGTGAAAAAAATGTTAGAAAAATGAAGAAAACGCAGGTTTAGAAAAATGCATAAAAACAAACTTGAATTCCCACTGCAATCACACAGAAAAAATAACCTCGCTTTACGTCCGGTCGACCGGCCGAAATTTTCCATCATCTCAAAGGTCTTTTGATATCTGCACTTCGTCCAATCAAACGCAAGGATCTTGAAAGGCGTTTCTTCCGGTCTGTTTTCTCAAAGAACATGTTCTGTCTTAATTTTGTTTTTCCTTATTTCTTTTATTTTATTTGTTTTTGTTTTTTTTTTATTTTTTGTTTTTTATGTTGTCTTTTTTTTTTACATTTTTAGTTTTTTTTGTTTTTTTTTCCCTTCATATTCGTTATTTTTTCCTTGATGCTTCTTCCCATTTTCGCCACTGTGCTTTCTTCTTTTTATTTCAGATTCATTTTATGTCGCGTTTTGTTTCTCTCTCTCTCTCTCTCTCTCTCTCTCTCTCTCTCTCTCATTTCAGCCAGTTTCTTCATTTCTATTTACCTCCATTCCCCTCTGCATATTTCTCTTCTAACACTGGCCACCAATTTTTGATGCATTTTGATTCTTCGCTTACTTTTTTCTATATCTTGACTTTTCTATCCTCGTTTCTTTTACGTGTGCTTCCATGCATAGTTTTGTCTGCTTGGTATTTTTCTTTCATTTTTCTGTTTTGCTCTGTTTCAATGTTATTCTCCCATATAGACGACCATGACAAGGAAATATTAATGCAACTACTTCGAATATTTCTACTTTCAATAAAATAAAAGTAATACAACTAATGATGATAACAACAACGTAAATTAAGATAAAACTTAATGTTTTATTATGTTTTATAATTATTTTATTTTCGGCAATATCATAAATCTAGTCATATACAATAAAATTCTTATTAGTATTAGTAATATTGGAAGTGAACCAAAATATGTTAATAGTAATGACCAAAAATGTTATGCAGATATAATTTCAAGTATCGTTTAGAACAAAAGTAATGCATTATTTTCTGTTGCAGCAGAAATATTATTTACATTATTACTAAAAATACGAATTGTTATAAAGAATTAATTAATAGCGCTATCATCAGCAACTTTCCTTTGATTATAATTTCGTCATTATTTTTTGTTATTACTCATCAATAGTCTTCTTGAATGTAGCAAATATTGTAGTTATAAGTGTCGTCGCAGAGGAAATAGTTGAAATGTTTTACAAAACTATGTTATAATTTTAGTGCAGTTGTCATAAACTGCGTCATCTGTAGCAACACATCACCATCATTAATCGTAAGAACATCATTAAACTCTTCAAAACTACACTTCACTACTTCAGCACGATTTTTTGCGATTCATATTAATTACAATTTTCTTGATTGGGAGTCTTTTTGGTTGTTGTTTTGTCATTATTTATGTTTATGGAAAATTTAGATGTTATAACAACTGTTTGTCTTCGGGTTTGATGGTCTGGAATTTTGTGGTACATTTGGTTCAATCACAATCGCATTTTTCTAGTCATCGTCCCCTTTGAGATGCAACGAATGACAAAGCAACTAAGTCAACCTATAAGAAGAAATAAGCGGGTGAACCTGCCAAAATACTGGGAAAAAGATATGGAAATGCATTAGGAAAAGGAAGAAATATGACTGAACAGTGAAAATAAATTTAATTCAAGAAAAGTTGGGAAAGAAAAAGTTTTCTTTCAGCAAAAAGTGAATATATATCTCAGAACAATGCAATTGTATAACAATCTAACACCAAAATTTAAATAAAAACCAAAAAAATATGAAATTGCCAAAAATATATAAAGATTAATAGATAAATAAATCATAAATAATTAGAAAGAAGACTAGAGAAGATATTGAAGTACAAGTGAAAAATTTCAAGCGAAAATAATAACAAAAAATGAAAAAGAAATAAGGTAAAAAAAAACAGATTAAATCAAAGAAATTTTGAATTAATTAAAAAATAAATGATGAAAATGAAAAAAAGAATGAGTGAAAATGATGAAATCAAAAGTAAAAAAAAAAAGGAAAATCATTCACTTAGTGAAGAAAAGCAATCTGAAGTTGGCAAAATTCTAACTCCACTCAACAAACAGAAATCGAAAGTAGAAAAAAATTTGACAAGGATTCTGGGTTGAGGAGGGGTGAGGTTGTTTAAAAATCCATTCGGATACATAGGCGTTACTAGAAAAACTCGACAAGGCACCAAGTATGGTTTAGATAATTGATGCAATCACTAAGATTACTTTGACGCGGGTAAATTAATTGGGGTCGACCGGTAGAGGCTACTTGATTTGGTCACTCTTGATTACAGAGAGGGAAAATATTTGAGATGAGAAAAAATGTAAAAAATAAATAAATAACATTGAGAGTAAATGTAAAATAATTAGGGGATTGGGAAATACATCGAAAAAAATGCGAACTTTAAATTTGTGCGTGTGTAATATAATGTCAGGTGAATGAAGCGTTCATTTAGTTAAAGAATAAATTTCGGCTTAAAATCAGATAAAAAATAAGCAGTAAAAACAAAACGAGCAAGAATAAAGTAGAGTAGGAAAGAGAAAAGAAAATAATCAAAATGACGTGACAAAGGCAAAGATATACAAGGACAAAAAAAATTTGAAATATCAATTATTCTAGAAAATCATCCAAGGTTTATATTTTATCCAAGGCAATCTAATTGTGTAAAGATCGTACATTTGTTTCGAAGAAAAGCAACAACAAAAAGTTTGAGATATTTAAGATCAAAAGATGCTGCCGAACTAATATATTTGGGGTGGTATAAATTATAATGGGATAGAAAGTTGTAAAAGTGTTTAAAAGATCGATAATAAAGAATATAGCAGTGAAAAATCTGCGAAAAATAAGTAATCTACTATTAAAGATAGAAAGAGAGAAATCCTATTCTTATCTATCAATACCCCGATTTTTTTTTATAGAAGCTAAAATCTAAAAAAACATATGTTACTTTCTTCTGTACATTTTTTCTAATGCAAACATATAAAAACAAAACTGAGTTCAATACATTTATGATGAAAATATAATAGAAATCAAAATGAAAACATTAGTCAAAATAACTCGTTGAATGATGAATTATGCGTGCCTTAATAGACAATTATCGGCGTCAAGCTATGTTTAGAAAATATCTAAGAATAACTGATTTGGTTACGAAAAAAAAAAATGAAAATCTTCAAGTACTCGAACGGAAGTAATTTTTCTTTAAATGAAAAAGTTTAAAGAAGTGGAAGAGGAGAGGATTAGAGAGAGATAGTGTGGAGATAGAGCGAGGGTATAATGGATGAGATAAAAAAAAGTATATGCTCTTGTTTTCTGAGATAAAATGTAGCGAAAATATAAGGCAGAGTAAATATCAAAAATGTTCAATGTTGTTAAATAAGTTGCAAACGACGCACACATACGTGACAATTATTGCTAACAGGAAGGACTGGAAAGGTATAAAAATGACGTTAATAATAATATAAGTTTCCCAAATGTGATTCGGAAAAGTGAAAAGCAACAAGGGCAAATACAAATAGGAGACTGATTTTGGAAAAGAAAGGTAAAGCCGATCAAAAGGGATAAATTAAGTCAAGGGATAACATTAAAACAAAAAAAGGAACAAGATGAGCGGACAGTCATTCAATAAAGACGGGAAGTGCCACATAAAGATATTTATAGAAAATCTGTAAAAATCCAACATCAGTGAGAACGAAAAGCAAATTAATGTGACTTGAGGAAATAAAATCACCAAAAATGACTAATATTTTCTGATGAAATTCATTTTCATAATGGTAAGAGCTATTTGATATTTTACAAGTTTTCACTAATGAAGACTATTAGTGCCAAGTAAAATTAGCTTGCTAAACTATGCCCTAGAGCAAAACTTTCAGGCGTTCTCTGCCTTGAATTGAATACACAGTTGAATGTGAATATTTTATATTCAGTGTTTATTTGTCATGCTTTTCTAAGCTTAGCTTAGATGTGGCACAAGGTCGAAAAGTATGGAGTGCTCAGTGAGGATCGAACTCACTATTCAGTCGTAATTAATCTAGAGAGAAAGACTTGTTAACCATTACACGACAATGAAGTGTCGACACTGTTTATCTGTCATGTGCTGAGAAGAAAAATAGAAAATCGCGGTGTACAAAATCCCCATGTGTCACTTCATGTTGGTAGTTTTCAAATCTGTTAATATTTATATGAGTTTGAATTCAAGGATAAAACACAATGCACTAGATAGCATATGAATTAGAAAATTAAAACTTGTAAGCACTTTTTTCACAATCAATGATGAAATACTCAACACTTGCAAAATATGGGAAATATTCAGAAAGCGGGAAAATGAATCGACTGAATAATGGACATCATATCATAAATTCCGTCGAAGTATGAAGCATTGTTGTGACGGATTCACGCTGTAAATGTTCACTTCGACAATACGAACCATCGATTAGATCCAGATACAGTCTATAACATCAAAAAATAAAATAAAATAGTCATCCATCTCTTGATGCTGTTTATCGTCGCGTTACTGAGACAGTATCCATGGAACCACGAACCGCTTGAGGAAGACCGAGATCCGCTCGTACACCTAACCACTAAGAACACTTTCTACAGGCTGTCTGAGACGATCCCGGTATCAGCACACATCAAGTGGCCTGCGCATGTCGTATATATCATAGTGCCGTACGGAGGGTACTTCAAGAGAAGATCCTGCATCCGTATCATTTGCAACGTGAGCAGGGTCTTTCACCCTCTGATCACTAACCGCGGGAGAACTTTTACCGATGCTTTAGTGCACAAACTACTGATTCATTGTTTGTCTCTTCAGTTTTGTTTACAGATGAAGAAAAATTTGGAAGAGATGAAATAACAAATTTGCACAACAAACATTTGTTAGCGGATTGGAATCTGCATGATACAATACAGTCTAGACACCAGCATCAGTTTACGATTAATGTATGAGCTGGAATTGTAGGTGACTGTCTGGAAGGTCCATAGGTTCTTCCAGCACCTCTTATAAGAGTTGTCTACAGGGACTTTATTTCAAACACA
>OZ010573.1:78080906-78185906 GCA_963932145.1 Acanthosepion lycidas | reverse complement strand
AAATGAACTTTTGTCTGTAGTTTTCATTTGTTTTTTTATTTTTTTATCTTTTTAACATGAATCTTTTAACATTCCTTGTGTTGGTCAAACAGTCTCTTTTAAGTTGTTATTTGAGATAAGAGCTGGATAGATACATGCTGCTATTAATTCTGTGGTCAGTTTGGCAGTTTTATTGGACGTGGTGAGGGGATGTGTCTCTGTTTAGTGTTTGTGTGTGTGTTATTTGGTTCTTAGGGAGTGAGTGAGTATGATGCGTGCAAGCGTGTGTATTGCTGTGGGTCTGTGTTATCATTTGGCTCATTAGGGATTGAGTGCGTATGATGTGTGTAAGTGTGTATATTCGTGTGGGTGAGTGTATAAGTGTGAGGCCTCCACACCTCCGTAAGCATGTCTGTCTTGTGTGCGTGAGAAATGTGGGTAGGTTTTGATTTGTTGATTTATATATTCGTACTACTATCTATATATTGTTAAATTTATGGTTTAGCCCGGCTGGATATTTTGTTTTTAGACGTTGTATCCACTTATTTTCATGGGATTCTAAAATCTTTCTAATGTTATCTGCTCTGAACTTTTCTATTCTCTCAATTATAGTGAATTTGGCATGGGTTTTGAAATCATGTTTTTCCAGGCGGAAATGTTGTTCTACAGGTAATAATTTTTCATGGGGAGTCGACTTAATTCGTTTACGATAATTGTTAATTCTGTAGTGAAAGGGCCATTCAGATTTTCCTACATATTGTTTCTGGCATAGTTTGCATTCTAGGAGGTAAATTATGTTATGACTTCTACAGTTAGAATCGTGGTAGATTTTAAAAGTAGATTTAGTGATTGAGCTAGTGAATGAATTCGTGTTTTTAATATGGTTGAAACATAAACTTCTTTTGTTTTTGCATAGTTGGGAAAATCCTGTTGTTTTTGTTCTTAGTTTATTAGGGATTACCTTGTCCCCTGAAATGTGGTTACTACCTATGATTTCTTTTAGGTTCTTAGGTCTACGATATGCAAGAAGGCCGGGTTCCTTAAACAGTTTTTTAGGTCTGGTTTGAGATGTAGTATTTCCCAGCGACGTTTGATTATTTGGGATAGTGGAGGCAGAGTGGGATTGAAAGTGGTTACTAGAGGGATGCGGCTAGATTTATTTTTAATCTTGTACATTAGGGTGTCTTCTCTAGGTGTGTAAATTGCTTTATTTATTTGTTCCCTGATTAGGCGTTGTTTATAGCCACATGTTGTGAACTGATGCTCCAGATTTTCAATGTGTTTATTTAATTCTTCATTGTTGGAACATATCCTTCTGAGTCTAAGTGCTTGTGAATAGGGAAGGTTCTCTCTGAGGTGTTTAGGGTGGGAAGACTTAAAGTGTAGATAGTTGTGGGTGTCGGTGATTTTAGTGTGTAGTGTCGTTTGTAGTTTCCTGTTTTCATCTATGTAAATGCGGATTTCTAAAAATGTTACTGATGTTGTGGATTTTCATAGTCAAACTTAATTGAGTCGTGCACTGTGTTTAGGGTCATAAGGAATTGGGTAAGTTTGTCATCACTACCCGTGTATAAAAAGAATATATCATCGATATATCTTGCATAGAATACGCAGTCGCTACCAATGATTGGATAGATATGGGTCTCCTCAAATTTTCCCATGAATATTGTAACATATGATGGAGCTGCAATGGTGTCCATGGCACAGCGTCTTATTTGAAGGTAGTGTGCTCCATTGAAGTTGAAAGTATTCAATGTAAGGACATGCTCTATGAGTTTTATGATGACTTCTGAGGGGGGGTATTGTTTTCTTCTTTTAGCAAGTGCTTCCCGAAGAGCGGTTAGCCCTTCGATGCTGTTAATGTTTGAATAGAGTGACCTAACGTCCATAGTCACTGGAGAAGCTTTTTCTGGTACTGTTTGTAAGTGATTAATTTTGTTCAGTATATCTGTTGTGTCTCTGGTGTTGGGTTTTACTTCCTTAGCTAGCGGTTGTATGTAATGGTCTATGTATTTGGAAATTTTTGTCGTGTGGCAGTTGAACGATGAAATAACCGGCCTTCCTGGGTTGTTGCTTTTGTGTATTTTAGGAAGGAGATAGAAACGAGCAGGTGTAATGTTTGTAGGTGTAAGTGCTGTGTATGTTTCCTTGTCGATTAGATTGTTGCGAAGCATTATGTTTAGTGAGCTAGTTAATTCTTTTTGGTATTCTGGAAGGGGATCTGTAGGTATGCTTTTATAGGTTTCTTTGTCGGCTAGCTGTTTGTTGGCCTCTTTAATGTATTCTTCGATTCCCCAGATCACTGTCGCACCCGCTTTGTCAGCCTGTGTTACGATTAGGTCATCTCTATGTGTCAGCGTGTCGAGGGCTATATTCAGTAATATTGTCACGTGGCAGCTTACGTGCTGTTGTTTTCTTTATGTCATTTGCTACGGCTAGTTCAAATGTCTGTATAGTAATGTATGTGTTTTGTGGGGTGTAGGTAGTGTCCTTCTCTTTTAATGTCTCAAGTATGGAATGTGTATGATCATTTTCCCCGTAGTGGGCTTTTAACCGTATTCTTCTGAAGAAGGATTTCAGGTCCTTTGCTAAGGTGTCTATCAAACTTTGGGGGACTAGGGCAAAAGCTTAGTCGTTTATTTAATACCCTGAATGTATTGAGTGAAAATTTATTGTTACTCAAATTTATAACTCGCCCGTATGGGTCAAGTTTGAATTTGCAAGCATGGCGAAGTTCTTTTGTAAAAGCTCGAAAGCTTGCATGATATCTCCTATTAGGGATGCTATACCCCCATCCAGGTGTGCTGGTTAGGCGCTTATTCCGTTTTTTAAGGTTGAGTGTGTTTGTTCTTGATTGTCTACTAGGGGCTAATCTAGGTGGTTTGGGATGTCTAATGGGGTTATGCGTTCTGTAGAAGGGCTGCTGTGATTTGGTTTGTGTATGTTTGTACGGCACCCTAAGGATGTCCGTGTAATATATATATATATATATATATATATATATATATATATATATATATATAATATCGCCACACAATGCATGCACATGCACCAGTATATATATATATATATATATATATATATATATATATATACATACTGGCTCATGTGTATGCATTGTGTGGCGATATTATATATATATATATATATACATACATACACACCTTTATATTGGTTTGTTTTTGTTTTTCGTTTAGTCATGTATTTTACCATTCTATTTATAATAAATATGAAATATTTAACAAAAAAAAATTATTCTACTCATTCGATAGTAGTTTGCATTAAATAAGATTGATATTAACTGGGTAGTTGGTTAATGATCTGCAAACGTGATTACAAGATTTTCTATCACAACATGAAAACATACCTCAAAACCTTTCGCTTGTAAAAATGATTGGGAGGAAACGATGTTCTCAATATGACTCAAATTAGACACAACAAATCATTTAAAAAATTAACTTACCAATAAATGGTAGATATTTCAAATATTTTTTTATAAGAACACTATACAATATTTAGCGATATTCACGGAGAGTTTACAAAGGAAACATTTAAAACTATTTTACTAAATCTTCAAGACCGGTCATTATACCTTCTCTGAGTTTGTAACAACTTTTAACAGAACATTAAATTTCATGTAATTTATATTATCTGATTATAAGCGCTGATGTTTAATGCAGACTTCATATTTTAGAAAGCTGTAATATTTTGGTATGATGTAAACATTGTAAATCTTCCAACGGTGCACAAATAGTTAAATTGTTTGCACGTACATATGCACAATACACATCCTTAATGACATTCCTGAAGTTACCTGTTCTGAAATATACTGTAAATAAATTATATATACAAGGTGTAACAGCAAAATTGTCCAAATCGTGTAACAGCAAATTTGTCTAATTGTTCGATTATGTTCTGTAACGTTGTATCTTAGAAACGATTAAAGATATCATACTGGAGTACTTCGAGGTTTTTATAAAACTATTGGACTCTACTTTGAACAATGGGAATGTATAATTACTCTTCCAGCTTAACAGACAAATAATGACAATTAATCATAGCAAAAGATCGGAGGCTCATGAAGGATTGAAATAATGTTCAAATATATATATATATATATATATATATATATATATATATATATGTGTGTGTGTGTGTGTGTGTGTGTGTGTGTGTGTATATATATATATATATATATATATATATATATATACATATGTTATTCCACGATCATGTTCCAACTTATACAAAGATGATCTTCCCCCTCTGTAGCCTTGTAACTTTTTGTCAAGGTTCATCACAGGATTCACGTTCGATTTCATTTTGAAGTCTTTTATCACTGCTCTTTGAACTATCACAGCTCTCTCGTGTCCCAAACGTCTTACGGATTGAGTTGGAACTTTTTTAATTAATCACTTCATCTCTAAGTTGAAATGATGATACCTCTTCCTGTTGTGTCCTTCTGATCCAGTTTTCCTCTTTACTCTTCTCTCTTTTAATCTTATTCCCTGTTCTCTCGGTGGTTCTTGAATGAACTTTGAAGATTGGTACTATTACTGAAGGCCTGAATTATTTTTTCTTCTCACCAAATCTCAGTTGCGAAAACAGTGGGGCTGACAAAAAACGATTTTAACCTGTTCTTTTTCTCGCTGAAGTGTTTTTGTTTTTTTCTTTTTAGTGAATCTTACTGCAAATCGTATAAAGATGACTAAACGTCTTATCTGAAAACCTGGAAAAAAGAAACCCAGTTAGTTTAGTGTGTTTTTTTTTTTGTTTGTTTTTTCTTTTAGATATTAAACATTTTGTGGGATGGACAATTATGCTGTAACACGATTTAAACAATTTTGCTGTTATATCCGGTATATGTATATGCGAAGAAAAAGAGATAAGAGGAAAACCTATACATAGCCGACGTGTTTCGTCCTCGGTGTAGGGGTCACTTTATCATGGCATCTTTACAGATACATAGTTTGTTCCTTTACAGATAAACTCTGAAAATAATTTGCACACACACACGCACACACACACACACACATATATATATATATATATATATATATATATATATATATATATATAAAAGAAAGAGAGAAAAGTATGTATATTAAAAAGAAGAGAGGTGCCGCAAACGTTTTAGGTTGTAATGTGGATTAAATATTATGCTTTATTTCCCATAATTTTACTACACGTGTTTCTAGTATCGCGACCGTCTACAGGTAAAAGGCGGAGATTTCCACACATTATTAAAAATAATTAATTTCTTCCTTATGTTTTTCAATGTTCAATATTCTCGAGATGAGAAATTCTCTGTTTTTGTGTTAGTAATCCGAATGTCTTTCTTGAATTGCCAGTGAAGAGTTCTCCGCGGAGGGTCATAAAACAATTAAGGTTGGTCTAAGTGAAATGATGAATTACTTATCGGCATTTTATCTTTTAATGTTTTAATGACTCCTCTGTGTTCTTAGATCTGTTTCCATTATCGTATGGTGGGGGAATATACGCATGCATGTATATATGCATCCGTATATTCCCCCACCATACATATACTGTCTTACTATGAGGAATTAGTAAACTCATTTGTACACATACACAATATACATACACATACGCACATACACACCGTCCCACCACAAGGAATCAGTATATGCACACACATACATACATACACACACACACACATACACACATACTTCCCAATTTACATGGAACCAGTATACACATACACACACAGATATACACATATATACGTGCATGCATACACACGTACTTCCTAAGTTGTGTGGGGTTTGTGTGCGTGCTCGTGAGTAGTTCCTCTGTTTTGTCAACATGCATATATATATATATATATATATATATGTCTGTGTCTGTGTGTGCTTCATAGATACCCGCATGTGAGCGTGCGTTCATGCATATGAGTAACTTGATCACTGTATTTGGTCATCTTGTGTGCATGTTGTGTGCTTTTGCGTGTGGGTTATGATCTATTTAGTTTGGGTTTAAAATTTATTTACAAAGTTTTTTTCCTGTATTTGTAGGTACGAATAATTATCAGTTTGATATATCGGCATGATATTAAATTTATCCCGGTTACATTTGAAGATGTGTTGTGGTACAAAAAGTTTTCTGTTGTCTGGCAATTTTATGTTGCTTTTGTGTAGGGAGACCCTGTTGTTCAGTTGTTGGCTAATGCCTATATATGATTTCTTGCATTTTGTGTATTTAAGTACATAAATTACATTTTTGTGGTTACAGTTTAAGTTTTTATTTATTATGAATGTTTTTTTCGGGGGGGGGTTCAAAAGTGTAGGAGTTTCCTTCTATAATGATGTCACAAACCCCACATCTTTTTTGTTGCATTTTGTGATTCCCTGTATTGTGTGTTGGTTAAATTTAGATGATGTTAATATGTGTTTTAGGTTTTTAGATTGGCGTTTGCTTTTAATTATTTTGGTTGTTTTAATATATTATTCAGTTTATTATTCTTGCTAAGTAGGTCTAGATTTTTTTGTAAATTCTGAGAATATTTCTGGATTGTTTTTGTTGTATGTTGAGACATATGCTAGAGTTTGTTCGACGTTACGTTTCTTTTTATTTCTATATAGTCCTGTTCGATAAAAGTGACTCACCTGATTTTTTTTCCTAAATGTTCTCTTCTCCGATGAAACATTATAAAGTACAGACTCTCGAGAAAGCAGTTCAGCAACATGCTCTATAAATTTTCTATGGGGTTGAGGTCAGGAGATTGAGGCGCCCATGTCATAATACTCACCTGCTTCTCATCAAAGTATTCCTCCATCAATTTTTATATGTGACAGGGAACATTATCCTGCATAAAAATGAGCTTGGTGCGGTCGATTTGCACCCTTTCAGCAGAAGGGAGAAGACAAGACTCTAAAATTCTCTTGTACTGCTCGCTCCTGAGGGTCTTTGCAATTCCCAAACCAGTTCCATGAAAAGAACATCATACTCAACGGATGATTGACAGTACTTACTGCTAAATTCAATGTGTGTGTGTGTGTGTATGTATGTATATATCTATGTGCGCCTATCTCTTGGAGTGTTATAGGCTTTCAATTTTTTTTATAATTTTATTTATATTTTATATACTTTTATGTACTTTCAAATCCCTTTTAGTATTAATACTACCCAGTGTCTAACATACTTTAGCACTTTCCATTAACGTTGTCGTTTTGATAGAAGAAACATTATTGTAAGTATGTTATTACTTAAAATGTTAAAGTAAAAATAAAGAGATCAATATATAAGGATGACCGATGTAAAGACGTGTCAATATTCTTTAGAAGAAAAATAAATTGATAAAACAGACGCCTTTCGACAAGACTGATGAAACCAATAAATCAAAAAGAAAACGATGACCAAGAAATAATCTTCGTAGATATTATAAGCCAAAAAAAGTCTTTTTTGATCGCTCTTGGAAAATAACCTGTGACAGTTCCATTTTATTTCAAAGAGTAGTCCAAGAAATTGAATTAGTTAAATGGAAGGCAGCAGATTTTAGGGGATACAAATTAAGGCTGATGTATAGATTGACGTCAATGAGGCGTTACTAACAATCAATGACATTTTACGTTGATGAAATATATGCAGATGCAGATAAGGATTGGCAACATTCCATTTAGTCAATATATAAATGTGTGTATGTTTACGTGCATACACACGAGTATGTATTTTTGTGCGAATGCCTTTATGAAACATCTTTTGCTTCTATGTTAACAGATTATAATATATATGCAAATTTATATATAGTGCTAGTGGATCTCTGTATATGGGCAATGTTAGATTTTCTTATGCATTTCTATTAAATCAACCGATGTTGGTAAAAATTTCATGATATATTGATATCAGTTATATATCGAGTGAATTTTGGTTTAAAATATTTATCTCTATTAGAAACCTTGATAAGTTTTGTGAAGAATGTCAGGTATTATTATGCAAAAAACAGTAACGTAGATTTGTTGTGTAAAATAAAATATAAAGAAACAAATATCGTTAATACTGTATTTATTATAATTATTATTATTATTTGTCCTGGGTATGACGATAAACTGCATCTGGCAGCAGGGCCTCTGATCAAGAGCTTTTGAGGAGCGTGGAAGGACTTATTACTTGCCATTGTTCCCAGATCCACTCTGACGCGAGGTGGTAACAATTGTTACAATCACAGTTATGGGAACACCCAAACTATGTAAGGGAAACAGCGAACAAGGCCTTTTCATAGTAAAAATATTACCAGCAATACATTTTTTTAAGGACGAAAAATACCTGTAATACATTTTTGTAAAATGCTCCCAAGAAAATTAGATTTCAGGATTAAATGACACAAAAGGAGTTGATATTCCTTTAAACACACAAAGCAAACAAACAAATTATTATTATTATTATTATTATTATTATTATTATTATTATTATTATTATTATTATTATTATTATTATTTCCTGTGATTTTTTAGGTATACACCTTTCATTCCGGGTCCCAACCAGAGACCTAAGGTCAAAATTTTCAACATGATCATTTTTGGAAACAAAAAAACAAAGTCAAAAACAAAAAAAGAAACCTATCATCACACACATTTTACATAGATAAAGCTCTTTATAATGCTGTATTTGTGAGTACAATATTTTGTATTTCTTTAAGGCATGAACTTCCAGGGTTTCCTTTAATGAGTTTATCGGAATCTTTATCAATAACTCCATGTCTTTTTTATTTTGTCTGCTAAAAGAAACTTTCAAAAATATTTCCTACTGGATTTAAATTCATCCTAAACATGAATCTCGAATACTTTCATTAAGTTTTTTTTTCTTTAGTAACCGACGTACTTTTAACATTATACATGAGAAAATAATCGATTACAAAAAAATTAAAATTGCGTGATATATTTCTGCAAGTATTTTATGACAGCATAAAATGAAAAATAAACGATGCGTTACAAATAAATCTTATAATAGATCTTCTGTACTGACTACAGTTCTAATCTTAACAAAATAACTTAGTACATCAGAATGATAATAGAAAATGTATTCTATACATATTCTTTCAATATAACCCCCTTCCTTTTCAAATCCCTTAATACATTGGACAATTAATATCCCATCGAGCAAACAGTAGAATATTCTACCGAAGCTCAACTCGATATTAGGTTTTAGATATATATGCTAAATAGGATGAAAACTGTGCAAGAGTGTTCGATTTTTTGATCGATTGACTCCGTGATAGTCATCTTAAAATTCGTAATATTTATTTTATTAATATAGTCAATTATGATTCAAACTGAATTCTACTAATTTCATCCTCAGTTAAAGTCTTTAAAAATAGCAAATTCGAATAATGTCCAAGATGTTTCCACAGACGATAAAAGAAGGACAACAGAAATTGGATCTGTGCCCAGAATAATGACCAGCCGTTTCGTTTCTCTGCAATGTATTTTCATTGATAAACAAAAATATGTTTTCCACTGCATTTGACAGTGTTGTTTTCAATTTTTTCTTACTGTCATTCAAGAAAGACATTGTTATTTTAAATTTATTGTTGGTGTAATACTTACTGAGTTGAAACGGTTGAAAAATGTTTACATGACATTTAGCAATTCATTCTCTAGTGAATCAAAGTTTTGCTTCGTGACTTCAGGCATTAGGACAAAATAATGATTCTTTTTCAGAGGTTGAAAGTGAAACTCTCTTCAGTGTTTTACAATGACTCAATATGAATTGATCTGCCATTTCCACGCATTCCTTTTAAGAGAGACCCAGTACGAAAACCAACATAAGTAGTGAAATGACTTCCTCGGGTTCGTTTTAATGAAGGACGTATATATCGGAATTAACAAAATTGTCACCCATGGCGTTAAGAACTTGAAAGAGGTATTATGCTTTGAAATACCATTTTTGGTATTAAAAATTAATCACTTTTGTAGTTTATAAACGAAAGATGTGAGTTTTTATTAGTTGCTTTAAATGTGTGTGCTTCTGCAGGGATCTACTGCATACTTGAAATAAAAAATATTTCTAAATTCAAACAATTTTGAAAAAACATCGATAGGTTTAATGCCTAATAATCGAATGAAATATTGATGGATCAAAATTTCTTACAATCAACTATTTCCCTCGAATCCTATGAATACTATAGTGTCACTACTGACACCGGAGTTTGAACGTGAATCTCTACACAATGAAAATTTAGACCGCCACTTACTATAAATAGATATATCATGCTATGGACTGGGGGTAAAATTACGCGTTGGACCTTCTGCGTTCGGGAATTGAGGAACCACATGGGACTATGTCTACGGGCAGATTCTCGTCTGGGGAGGTAGACCAACCCGACCCCATGTATGCGGGGTCTAGTGGGAATTTTACCATATGCCACCCTACCTAAAAATCGGCATTGCGACACATCCTGCCTTGTGGGGAGGTAGATAAATACCTGTTACAATTACGTGTTGACTATTGTGTTAACCCGGAAGTTAAAGTTGAGTGTCACGTGTTTCTAAATGAATTATTACTTTTCTTAGCAGATCTACACAGTCGTTTATTAAATGATAAGTAATCAATAATCATTCCGTTGACGCTTTACTCCTTTGGTGTTAATGTATTGTAATTGTGTTTGGTAATTAAATACATTTTTACATTGAAGTCTTTCCGTTATTACTTGTATTATGTACGTGTGACAGATTACAAAATGGCGAACGAGGATTCGCATTGAACTCACGAAGGAAAAAATAAGTCGTAACAGGATATTCAGTAAATATTTACCACTTCACAAAAATGACGATACGTGAAACTACAAAATATTCGCAGAACTGCAGATAAATAATCAGTCGAGGATATTCGAAAATTAATTTAGAAGACTACAGAAGAATGGAAGAATTCAAATCTGTACTGAATCAAATGTTGGAATAACAATTACAACAATAACAAAATAAAATCCTGAAATTATTATTAAATAAAACTACGGAGGAAAGAATGACAGATTTATTTACTCCAGATTCTGTCGCCAATTGAATTAGCTAATTTGTATAAAATCCAGACTAAGGAATAGCTTATTATAGATACGAAGAAATTTTCAAAGAGGATTGTTTGCACTGAATGGTGACAAAAGTTCTGCAGAACATGAAAAGTACGTGAAATATATTTTACAAAAAAAAACAAAAAACAGATGAGATAAATTTTAATGAAGCTATATTATTATTAACGAAATGTTTCGGTGATAGGAGCTCAATATTGATTATAAGTTGGTAATATCTTAACTTAGTAAACGGAGATTTTGTTACTTATGCTGGAGTAGTCAACCGGGAATGTGAGAAATTTAAATTAAATGAATTAACACCGGATTTATTCAAATGCCTAATATTCGTACAGTGCTTAACTGCTAATAATGATGTGGAAATAAAATCCAGGACACTTGCTAAATTATAAATGGATCTCAAGTTAACTTTCCAGAAAATAGCCGAAGAGTGTCAGCGCATTGTTAATCTTAAACTCGATAACGCAAGAATTGAAGAAAGAGACATTTCACATATACAAAACTTCCGACCATTAAAAAAGAGATTATAGACTTTTTTTAATACCTAATGCTTGCCACAGTTGAGTAGGTAAACAGTTAATTTTTTTTTTTTTTTAAATGCTACGAATCTGGAAAGATTGGAGATAAAATCACTCAAAAAATAGAAGAATGTATGTAAACGGAGTAAACACTTTGTGTAAAATCAAAATCATAAAGGATAAGCCTCCTTGCTTATCAAGACGCTCTAGTAGTTAGGGCTAGGCTAAAAAGAATGTCTTGTGAGCCAACGAAAATGGCCGCTGTATTGCGTGCAGAGGACGCTCGAAGTACATTCAATCGACATATCGCAAGCATCACATCAGACATGGGCATATGTGAGGCACTACTTTCAGGATCTCTTCACCAGGGACCCCTGTATGAGTCCTACTCAGTTCGATGCCTATTTAGCCGAATTCCCCTGCCTGGAGGCAACTGAAGTAGCTGGGTGCTAGGGTTCCATCACTGAGTCCGAAATCTGGGAAGCGCTAAAGCAGATTGGCCTGAATAAATCTCCGGGATTAGATGTTCTACACTACGAAGTGTACTTGAGGCAGTCGCGCGTTTTCGTTCCTTTGCTGGCACTGATCTTCAGCAACTGTTTGAAACAGAGGTCTATACCTCAACGATTCACCAGGGGTTTGATCAAGTTGCTTCGCAAGAACAAAAACGATGGGGATGGGATAGGTAACTTTCGGCCTTTAACGATGCTAAATACAAAGTTAATGATTCTAGTCAAGATCTTAGCCGGCCGTTTACAGACTGTTCTATCTAGTCTGGTGTTCCGAACAGACTTGTGCTGTGAAGAGCAGAACCATTCAGGACAACCTTCATATGGTACGCTTGATCATCGAGCAAGTCGACAGTGAAGCCGCGCTGATGAATTTAAATCAGATCAAGGCTTTCGATAGGGTAGACCATCGATTTCTGGAGGTTGTTCTTTTAGTGGTCGGCTTTGGATCGTAATTTCGGACCTGGATAAGACTTCTGTATGCATCTTCCGTTGTGCTGGTGGAAGTGAATGGGGTTCGATCGAAGTCTTTCGCATTGACCCGCTTCATTCTTCAATGTTGTCCGCTCTTGCCTTTGCTGTACGTTCTTGCATTGGAGCCCTTTCTTCGTAAGTTGAAGGCGAATCCGGTCCCACGCGGAATTTCCCTACCTGGTGCTAACACCTCGGCCAGGTACTGTGACCGAGGGTATACCCACCCTCGTCACGCCTTCTTTCATTGCAGGCTCGTAGTCCCATTGTGCATGTTTGTTGAAGGCATCATCGTTCGCATGCTGCGCGGAAATTTTTCGTCCTCGAAAGGCCATTCTGACTGTAGCAATGTAGTACCGTCGATGACGAATGCTGAAAACTATGTGTTCTTTTGCTTGCTAAGTGTTATAACAGTCGTAATATAGACAACACGTCAGAAGAGGTTCTATGGGGGCGAGAAGTTCACTTCTTCTTAACTGAACTTGTCCTTTAAGCATCAGCTTAAAGTCAAGATTAGGACGGAAAGACGGCGTCTCTCTCCATCAGAATTATGCAAAAGGTGGGTGAGTCTTGCGCGTTTGTGTCGAGTAAGAGGAACCGACTTAGAGCGATATTTTGATGCCGGTTAGGATCAGGAGATTGCGCTATCTGTATGGAACATTGGAAACCCCAACCGTAAATAGCTTAGTTTAGGGTTGTTGCTTTGTCTTTTATTTTCTTCCTTAATTAATGGATGTATGCTCACTGGCCCCCTTTTATTTATGTCGCCACTTTCTTTAGTTTAATTTTCCCTCTCCTCCCGTTAGGCGTCCAGAGACATCGGTTCTCTGGTGGATACTGGACACCTTTCGATTTCGGGTGTGTTTCGTATATTTTATGAATGTGTGTTTGAGTGAGTGGTTTAAGACGAATAGGTGTTGTATATTATTAAATTTCCGCATTTATTTCGTCCAGTTAACTTATGTTTATGCCATATTTAAGGATTGTGTTTTTTTTTATTAGTACCATTATTTTATTTAGTTTTTTTGTAAATAGATTTTTATTCATATTGTAAATACGCTTTGGGGTTTAGATTTTAAAGTGTTGTTATTCTCCCCATAGACGAGAACTGTACATATGGGGACTAGTTATGACTCCATGGATAGATTGAGTTATTATGGTGGTTGTAGTAAGAATGGTAAGTAAGAATGCGTTGTTTTGGTGTTAGGAAAATTGTGGTATATTTGGTTCAGTGTTTGTAGCTAGGTAAGTTTAATGTTAAGACAGAAAATGACCATACTTTTCCCCATCATCAGTTGGCCTTGTGCCACATTTTGTATACATTATACGAATAAATATTGGAATTAAATGAAAGTGTGAAACAATATAAATACCCGTTACCAAGTTCAGAGAAAATCTTTGCCAATTTAAATGGTGGTAATTTTTTTTTCTAAGTTGGATATTTCGGACGCTTACCTAGAATTACAAGTAGACGAAGGGTTCTCAAAACTATTAACAGTTAACACTCTTAAAGGACTATACCAATTTAACCGACATCCTTTCTGTATAAAGGTAGCACCAAACATATTCCAACAGATTATGGATGCGATGCTTGCCGGTTTCGAATGTACATAAGCATATTTAGTTGATGTATTTCTAAAATCGAGACCCGAAATCAGCATACGGAATATGTAAATAAATTATATGAGAGAATTAAACATTACGGTTTTGATATCAGTGAAGAAAAACGTGTACTCTTTATGACCAGAGTTAAATATCTAGATCAAATTATCGATGCGAACGGAAGACGACCAGGTCCTTCAAGGTCGAGCGTAATAAGGGACATGCCTGCCCCAACAAATGTAACAACGTTATAAGCATTTTTAGAGTTTGCCAATGATTATCATCTATACGTGCATGAATTAAAAGCACCCTTGAATAACCTTTAACGAAAGAAATTAGATGGGATTGCTCAGATAAATGTCACAATGATTTCGAAGAAATCAAAAATGTCCTAACTTCGGTCTTATCACTAGCTCATTTTAATACTAAATTATAGAATGCGTTTGCAGTAGATACAGGGTAGTCTGTTATTGAAACTGTGATACTACCCAAATATGAGGACGGAAAAACTAAACCAATATCTCGTGCTTCAAAATCACTAATAGCAGCTGAAAAAATTACATCCAGATAGAAAAAGAAGCATTCACCATCATATTTGTATAAAAAAGTTTCATAACTTTATACATGTTAGAGTTCACACTACAGACAGATCACACTACAGACAGATCACACTACAGACAGATCAATGTCCACTGTTGTTCATTTATGGATGAAAAAAGGTTGTCCCCATCCATACATCAAATAGATCGCAGCGCTGGGGAATTATCTTATTCAACTATAATTATAAAATGGAATTTCTATCATTCAAAAAATTGAGTCATGCGAACAGACTAAGTTGATACCAAAATTCTGCGAAACATAGTGGACACCGTAATTGCAGCGAGGAAAACGAAATAAAGAATGTATTATATAATACAGCGAGAGTAACAGCGAGGGAATAAAAACCAAAACTGAAGAAATCGGAAAAAGAAAACTTTATCATAAAAATGAAAAAGCAAGCAAGATTTTAAAAAAAATAAAAAGGGATGATACTGGAAGTAACTAATGTTCATTATGCGATAATGTGCTTATGTACACAGAAAGAATTGCAATGCCAGCATTGTTGCAGAAAGATATGCTAAAAAATTCTCACATAGGACATCCAGGTATCTCAAGGATGAAATCCTTAATGAGGTGTTATACATATTGGCCGAAAATGGACGAAGACATTGAAAATTTAGTAAGACCATGCAAATCTCAACCCTAGCCAAAAACTAATATTACATGGTCCAGAATACATATAGAGGCCGCAGAACCGTTAAACAAAGTATACTATTTAGCGGTAGTAGATAGTTACACAAAATGACCAGAAACATTAAAATGTAGGAAATGAAAATCCACAGTAACTATAAATTTTTGTAACAAGATTTTTTTCAAGATTCGTTGTACCCGACACTATCATTACAGATAACGGCCCACATTTCACGGCTTGTAGATTTAGTTTTTTTTTGTAAATCATTAAGAATAGAATACATCGCAACGCCCCTATCACCTAAGAAGTAACGGGCAAGCTGAACGGCTTTTCGATACGTTTAAAAAAGCAATGGAATGATCGGTGAGAGAGGAAGCAGATGAAGTAGTGTTACAACAATTTCTGAGGGCTTCCAGAATAACACCAAAACTGAACACCATGTCTGGAATGTCACCTGCAGAGTTAATGTTCTCTAGGAAGTCCGTATTTAATAAATTACTACCAGGATGTAAGGCGAGAACATCAAGAAACAACAATAATATAATTAAATATTTCAAGCCTGTACATAAAGTGTTTTTAAAAATGTACCAACGTGGAAAGGAATTCTGGGAACACGGCGTTATCAAAAAACGTATTGGCAAAATGACGTTGTTGGTATATGGACAAAAGTGGGAATATAAGTGACACCTAAATCAGTTAAAACGAAGATTCACTGATTTAGTATGTTTACGAAAAGAAGTACCTATGGAATTATTGTATGACATGTTTGACATGCCCACGTCACCAGAAATTATTGAACCAAAGATTTACAGTAAGATAAAAGGAACAACAATGGAATATTTAAATATTGAACCAAAACTGAAGAAATATAGTCTACAGAGAAGCCATCTCAAAGGTGAGGTGCCATATATGAATGAAAAGTGTCACTGCTGACACCGGAGTTTGAATGAAAATATAGACCGCAATTTGCTGTAAATAGAAATATAATGTCACTGATTAGGGTGGTGGTTACAATTACGTGTTGACTATTGTGTTAACCTGGACGTTATAGTCCAGTATCATGTGTTTCAAGACGAATTAGTACTTTACATAGCAGCTCTACACAGTCGTGTATTAACTGATAAGTAATAAATAGTCTTTCCGTTGACTCATTACTTCTTTGTTCTTAATGCATTTTAATTGCGTTTGGTAGTTAAATACTTTATCATTTTACATTGAAGTATTTTTGTTATTACTTGTATTATGTACGTATGACAGATTACACAACTCGAGTTAATAAAAAAATCGCTTTTTAAGCTCAGTTACCAGAAACTGAGAAACAATTTTGCATTGCGTATTTCGAATTTGAGCTACTTCTTCCTACTTAAAAGTAACAAGTTTTTCTAGGCTTCGCAAATTCTATAACAACTGACAGATAATCAAGCTTTCATCATTAAAACGAATAAAACGGTAATGATAAAAGAAAAAAAAATCTTCCGAACAATTAAACTAGTTAATAAAAATAGTCGAAACATATTAAAAAAAAACATAATATTAAATAACACAAAATAGATTAAAATAATATCTCATTGTAAGCTAAGATTTATGGACTTGTTGCCCGCTTCCATATTGCATGGCATCCATTAAATGTCACTTTGGAAACTGCAAAAGACCTTACATGATCCCATATATCATATACAAAAGTGAATTGGCGGAACATTGGGAAAGACAAGAACAGGAGGCATGAATTAATTAATTTTGTTAATGAATGAATTAAATTGATGTTTGGTAAGGAATCTTCTAAAAATTTCATACAAATGCACCTCACTGAAAACTCATACTAGCAATTTGACATATGTTACTACATAAATGTGCGAATATTGAGTTATACATTTATATATTCTGTATGTATTGATATGTAAAGCTGTTGAGAATATTTATACATACGAAATTTCTCTATTGCATTTTCACTGTTCTTGTTATATCTTTTCTTTATGAATGAAAAATGTATATCGAAAGACAGAAGTTTTATGTGCATGTGATGTATATGTGCGTGCATGTGATGTATATGTGCGTGCATGATGAAGCAAATATACAGTGGGGGGGGAAATAAATATTCGTACACTTGAAACATTGTATTTTTATAAATGTAAAAGCCTTAAATAAAACAAATCTCGGCACATTTTATGTATAAATACACATACTATTAAATAATAATAATAAACTTAATTATTTCTTATTCTAACAGAAATTAATGCATTTTTAAAAAACCTAACAGGTGAAAAAAATATTCGTACAGATCAATCATTAGAATAAAATAATCAATTAATTATGAAAAAAGTATATTCTAGAATGTTCCAGTAATGGTATCAGTAATTATAGTTAACGCTATTAGCCATTATCAGAGCATTCTGCAATTTCTAGTCTTAATGCCTAAAGGTAAAGAATTGACTATTTCACAAAAACAACACAATTTGTCTCTTTGGAAAGATGGGAGCAGTTACAGAAGAATTTCTAATAACCTGAATATTCCTTTTACTACAATTGCTTCGTTCATTACATGGTTTAAAACGTGTCGAAAACCAAAGACGAACAGGTGTTCCGAGGAAGATTTCTCTAAGATCAGCAAGGATATTAGAACTCCAGATCCAACAAAATCCACAGGTTACCCGAGAAGAGCTGCAGGAACATCTGCGTGCATTAGGGATTAAAGTAACCAAGCGTACAATAAGTAATGAACTACACAAAAACAGTCTGGAATCACGCATCCCAAGGAAGATTCCACTACTCTTGAAACGACACAGAGATGCTGGGCTAAAATTCGTTAGAGAGCATAAGGATAAAGAATATTCGTTTTGGGAAAATTACTATGGGCAGATGAAACTAAAATAGAGTCGTTTGGGCAAAAATTATCGAAATCATGTGTGGAGGAAGGACGGTGAATCCTACTTACCAAAGAACACGTTGCCAACTGTAAAGTTTGGTGGTGGCAGTATCATGATTTGGGGCTGTTTTTCTGCAAGAGGTGTTGGCAGAATATCAATAATAGATGGCAAGATGAATGCCGAAAGCTACCAGAAAATCCTGCAAGACAATTTAATGCGTTCTGTTGAGAGACTTCGCCTACCTCCTGATTGGGTTTTCCAACTGGATAATGATCCTAAGCATACCACTAGATCTACAAAGAAATGGTTAACTGAAAGTAACGTAGATGCCTTGCAGTGGCCAAGTCAATCCTCAGACTTGAACCCAATCGAGAATTTATGGCGATATTTGAGAATTCAAATTGGGAAAAGAGCACCAACAAATATCAAGAATTTGAAGATAATATGCCAAGAAGAATGGGACAAAATACCACTCAATGTGTGCAAATCATTAGTTGAGACGTACAGGAATAGACTGGTAGCTGTTGAACTCAATGAAGGATATTCCACAAAGTATTAAATTAAGTTAATATTCTTTTTTTTGGTTTGTACGAATACTTTTTTCATCAGTTAAAATGAAAAAAAAATGCATTAATTTCTGTTAGAATAAGAATTAATTAAGTTTATTACTGTTTTTTAATAAAATGTATCTTTACACATAAAATGTATCAAAATTTGTTTTAGTTGAGGCTTTTGCATTTATAAAAATACATTTTTTCGTGTGTACGAATATTTATTTCACCCCACTGTAAATATGAATGGATATTTGGCTGGATTTATGTAAACGTTAGCATGGTTTTGTAGTAGAAGGCGTTGTGAAGAATTATATAAGCAAGTGATAAAGAAATGGAGAAAATATGAATAATCTTCTAAATGAAAATGAAATGTCAATAAAATAGGAGGAAAAACAGACAGACGGCAAAATAAGGAAAAGAGAAATGAATAAATTAGGAGAAAGAGGAGAGAGATGAATAAGAATAAAAAAGATAAAACCATGGTGAACAGATTTTCATGATTATACTAAAATCAAAAATGAAGGCATTGCATGGAAAGAAAGATACATTGAAAGAAAGTTGCATGGAAAGAAAGTTACAATTAGAGCGTAGTGAGCACAATAATATTTTCTGTTTTGTTTTTTAGGCATGGAGGCATTTTGATCTAAGTAGAAACATACCTATTTATGATCGTGTTTACTAAAATTCACTGACATTTACAGCAGAATATCCAGAATATATACTGACAGCAAACCGCCTGTATACCGTTGAATTAAATAACGGCACAAAAGCATAAGACAAGTGTTAGTCTCCTCAGTGGATTTATTTAACCTTTATAACAAAAGAATCTTAATAGAACTGATGTCCTACCAAGATTTATAAGCAGCGGACACAATCTTATCAACAAAATATATGTAGGTGACACAGTTCTCATATCTGACGCAAAAGGAATACTACAGGAAACCATAGAAACATTAATAAGGAAAGCGAGAAGGGAATAAATATCAGTTGTATTAGGGTAGAAACAAAATTTTTGCAAAACTTTTATTATCAATGATATACGAAGGCACATTGGAATACCGAAATAAATTATGTATTAAGAAAACAGGAAGATTTCGTTAAAAAGTGTGCTGTGTAATATCAATCTCCTTAGATGTCAATAACGTTTTAACTATTTCCTCAATGATGAAGAGAAAAATAGATACGACTAAGATGTTGTTCTCTACAATACTGAGAATGTCATGAACGGTGCATGTTATTGACGAAAACTTTTTAAGAAATATAGGAAAAAAAAGGACACTTAAACTTAAAATCAGAAAGAGACAATTGACATTTCTGGGACATATAATGTGGAAAGAAGACATGGGGAATTTGAACCGCTCAGGACATATTGAAGTCAAGAGGGACGGAAAGAAACAGCGAATAATCTGCCTAGCATATATGTGCTTTTTATTTTATTTTTGAAAACGAAGACACATGTCAACGTTTCATAGACAATATATATTAAATATTCCTACACGTATTAATGTAATATATATCTACTGACCTGATACGTAAAACATGAACAAAACGCTAAAGCCAGACTATAGTTCCTTCGTATTATTAACTTGAAACATATTTTATGAATGTAAATTTCATGTAATAACTGATAGAATGCTTGTTCTGTGCATGAAATTTCATGTTAATCTGCTTGAGATTAAGATTAAAACCATTCGTTGTTTCCTATATTTAATTTCCGTGGATATATATTCTTTTCAAAGCCATCTAGTATATTCTTCGAGTAAATTTGAAAATAAAACTGTTGGGATTGTTTTGCCCAATAAGTAACATAAATAATCATTACAGTATTTCAGCTGGTACTCTCAAGTCCATTCGACTTTTTCTCGCTTATCTGTTATATGTCCTAAATCAAAGTATATGACTTTATCATGCTACCCGACCCAGGGACAGAACACCCAGATGCCAGTGAATAAGGTTTAACCAATATTTTAATCGACTCGGCTGCATGCATCTCAGTCTTAAAAACAATATCTGTGCAAAAGTGCGGGATTCTTTTAACGTCTTTTCTTAATCTGTTGTCCGAGATGTTGTTCAGCTAGATACTATGTCTACTGAGAAGGCTGTTAAAACCAATCATGTACGGTATCGTATCAGCCCACAGTTTTGTTATCTGGCCTATATTATGGGCCTATTCCAAAGGTATTGATGACTATCCCCCATCTATCTATCCCATATATGATCAGTTGTGCCTAATTTTCACATATCACTTCGGAATACACCCTTCAATCCTTACTAATAGAGAGCGATTCATCTCATCCTTGTTTACTTTACCAAAACTGTATGATTATGAATATGACATGATTCCCATTTTCTTAGATTCCCATTATAAGCATTATAGACAACCTCATATTTTTCCATTTTCTTAGCGGTCCAGTGATTATGAACAAGATAATTCAGGATTCACATTTCACCAGTGATCCAGTGGTAATTGATATGGGTGTGACTCTCATGTTTCTCATTTTTTAAGAGTTCCTGTGATTATGAATATTATAATGAACTTTATGATTCCCATTTTTCAGGGATCCAGTGAATATGAACATGATCCTGACCCTTATTATTCCCATTTTCTCAGTGATTCAATGGTTGTGGGTATGAGAGTGACCCTGATGTAAGCATTTTCTCAGCGATCCAGTGTTTGTGGACATAGGAGTAACTCCCATGATTTCTATTTCCTCTGAGATCCAGTGATTATGAACATGATGCTAAATCCCATGATTCCATTCTCAGAGATCCAGTCATTATAGACATGAGAGTTAACCTTATCTTACCCATATTCTCAGCGACCCTGTGCTTATGAACACGAGAAGAACCCTGATGAATCACATTTTCTTAGCGATCCAATGATTATAAATTTGAAAGTGATGCTCATGACGGACATTGTGAAACATTCCTTGAACAGCTTCATGATTCACATTTTCATGATTCGCCTTCATGATTCATTTATTATCAGCGATCCAACGATTGTGGCCGTCATCCTCATGATTCACATTTTCCCACTCTATTAATAATGAATGTGACAGTCAACAGCGTAATTCAAACTTTCTCAGCGTGATTATGAATTTAACAGTCATCCATTAAGTATATTTTACGCGTTAAGCATATTTTTCGTATATGATATCGATCTATCATTCTGTTATTGCAGCGCTCATATCTAGTATGTGTGATATTTTTTAATCCTTAATTAATTGTACCAAATATCTCCACGCTTCTAACATGGATGATTTAATCTGCCTGTATTCCAAAATCCAAATACATATTTTAACATTCTCGGATAAAGCAAATATTCTGTATGAATTTAAAAATGAAATGATTATCGTATGTCTTCATGCCAAAAAATGAAAGAGGCAAGATTTTTAAGAGACGCGTGCATATGTTGATATCACTGATCATAAAAATGGGATAAGGATCTAATTAAGAGTGTACACACCTGTATGAAAACAAATAGAGAAATTCTCTTCGTTTACTACGTCTTGAAAACTAGAAGTTATTTGCTATAAAAATGTAAATATATACATCACATTGTGCCACAAAATATTTGTTTTTAAATATAGACCTAACTTAAGTCATATCTCTATTCTCAAATATATATTGACTGGATATAACTTTCATGCTTCGTCGGGCGAAAAAAATACCTATATTGTAAAAAATAATTCACTGAACGCGGTCACCCAAAGAAACTACTGTCATCGGAATCCACTTAGAGTGATGTGTAATACACAGGCCACGAAAAGACATTACGACATGTCTCTTCAGAATACAAAGGATTCGTTCACGATGAAAGGCGAAGTCATCTCGAAGCTTTTGATCAAAATAATTTCAGATTCATATATATATATATGCGTGTGTGTGTGTGTGCAAGTGTGTGTGCAAATATATAGAAAATAGGAAAGAACTCGTTAGGCAAATAATTCAAAGTTCTTTAGTATTTTTGTTATTATTTTTAAAAATTAGTGCTCGATACAAAAGTAGAGCATGAATATGATTATTTATTTAAAAATATGATTCCAACACGCTACATAAGAGTTCTCATGTTTCAATATATATATATATGTTCCTATATATATATATATATATATATATATGTGTGTGTGTGTGTGTGTTAGTGTGTGTGTGCGTGTGTGTGTGTGTGTGTATCTGCCCGTCTGTTTGTGCGTGTGCAATTTCTGGATATTTATATGTTTGTAAGAATGTATATTTTCTTTTTAATGCAGGATCGAAACAACATGTATAAATTGCAGTCATGTATATATACCACGACTTCCTAATTTTGTTAGAATTTTAGTTCTTTTATTCCTTCCTACATTCTGGAATAGGAGCATACTGAAGTGTGAAACTTAGAGCAAAAATCTCACACATCAAACGCCAAATCTTCTGGAACCGATACTCACTATACTTATTTTTATGTATCGTTTCTATATAAAGGGATACGTTTTCTATATATTTCAAATTCAGTTTATTAGTACATTAATTTCTCATACTTTCTGAAAAGAATATATCCAGATCATATATGCTGAAATTTTAAACTCAGAAATCTTGCTACTTTCGCAAATACGTAAGTAATAAAACCATCGCTCTACTTTTCAAGACACATTTTGTCATTTAGTTTTTCTATTTTAATGAAATTAAACTTTTTATCCTCAGGTATTATATTTTAATCGAAAATTGTGCGTAAATAGTGAAACTATTTTACAATAGATTGTAGAAGAACAAAGTGATAAACAAAAAATATATATTTTGAAGGGCTAAATTTATTTTCATCTGCTAAATATCTCCTACCTGTCAGGGTGAAGAAATTCCCCATGCAACAGAAACCACCATTCACATTATTCCATCTTTCTTTACTTTTGTTTCTGGACAGAACCCTTCACAATTTTCTCCTGAATATTATCTTCCATTTTCATCTTTTTACCTTCAGTGATTTCCTTATATTTACTCACTTCTTTCGTTTCTATTTCAACCGCATATCACTCCACCGCACGAGCATATCGACAACCACAACAGCTTCATAACGATGCCAACGGCCCAAAACACAAGCATAATCCTATGTATTCTTTAACTATCTTTCTTGCAGAAGCCACAGAAATCTCATCTTTGCATCTCCACCAAACTCCTCTCCTTCAACGCTGTCCCTTTTCGACGGGGTCTTCATTTTATATCTCCCAGTCCCACCCTATTCTTTTCTGCACATCTTCGTTTCCTTCCTGGATCTTCTACCGTTTACCCATCTACCCACTCGTCCTTCATGTGTCCTGTCCAATGCACCATCGCCATGCACTAGCGACCTGTCCCTGCTTCTTTATATTCCTGCAACCTCCTTCCAATTCCACAGTTTTTCTCGTTAATTTTCTGTCCACTATTATGTCCAATATTGATTTGAAACCCCAAGAAGCGGCCAAGTGATTCGGGATAGGTGTGAGGCAGAAGAAAGATGCGAGATGAGTTGGAAAGAAAGTAAAGGCATCTCAACGGGAGAGTGAAAGAAAAGGAGTAAAAACGGACGAAGAAATAAGGAACTTCAAATGAAATGAAAAATTTGAAAAAGTGATAGATGTTTAGGAAGAATGAGAGGAAATGAAATTAATGCAAGTGAAGATAGCGTTAGGAAGAGTGTATAGTTAGTAATGGTTATACTATTATACGTAATTTAATGAGGCTCATAAACATATATATGGGTTATGCGGAGTTAAGAAAAGACAAAATACCTGCTATTATGCAATGGAAGTGATCGTGATTGCAGCTAACCAGGATAGAATTGGAAAAATATGTATGAATGAATACAACGGAAAGGAATAACATGGTGCTGGATGAAGTTAATTTGGCGGAGCAAGAAAGAGAAAAAAAATAAAAAGCAAAATATAGGTAATCCAGAATAAATGAGTAACTTCAAATATAAACTGGGAAGCAAATGAGAAAGAGAGCAAGATAAAAAAAAAGATGCTTGAAAACAGTTAATCGAGTAAAATAATGGTGAGAAAGGAAAAAATCTGAATATGAACAAATATAGAAATTTAACAACGAAGAAATATTAAAAAATAATTGGAAAAAGTAGAAAATGATAAAAAAAAGAATAAATACAAAAAAGAGAAAAATAAAATGAGAAAAATTGAAAAAAAAAACAAAGAAAAACATGAGGAAAAATAATGAGAACCTATTTCTACCGCACGAAACTTTTTCCTTAGAAACATTTTTGCAACATAATATAACTTTTTTATTAAATATATACTTTTTTGCTTCTTCTTTCTTGTTATTCTATGATTATATACATTTACAGATTCACTTGGCTTTACCTTTCGCTTTCAAAATGTTTTTCAAACTCATTTCAAATATGGAAAAGGCAAATGAATAGAACTATTTGAAAAATATATAGCGAAGGATACTGAAGACGACATTGTAGGGATAATATCTTTGAAAGCACAGCTTACACATAAATCAGTAACATTACTTAGCGAATTATCTGAAAATAATTGAAAATACGACTAAATTTCAACGAATGTTGAACAAAATAAAAAGAAAAGATTTATTATATTTTGAAATGGACCAAACAAGTTGCCAACCAATGATGTAAGGCCTAATTCTTCCTGCTATTTAAACCTTAACTGGGCGGGGCGGGGGGTGGCGAGAATCGATAGATTCATACCTTTCCGTTGCATTGATAATCTTTGGTGATCTCTGACGTCAACCTCACAAATGAATACCTAGCGAGATTACATGCCCACATAGCACAATTTAATCAGTCACCATTTTGATAGAAAATATTTAATTTATCAAGAAACTTTATGCAGTGATCATAAATCAAATCTGCTGACGTTGAACAACTTCCGAATTCAAGCCTATGTATTGTTATTATATGATATTTAAGTAAAACAAAATGGATTTCTTGGACTTTCATTTCGAGCTCATCATCAGACACAATCACACAAAAGCTAACCGTGACCAAGTGTTTAAGTGTACCTGCCGAGTTCAACTGTTGGTGTACCAGAAAATACTCTCTCTCTCTCTCTTGCTCTCTCTCTCTCTCTCTCTCTCCTCATTTTTTGGCCTGGTATGACTTAAATGTAGAGGATAGCATGAGGCATCAGGTACTTTCTGGAGCAGTAGAGGGAGTCGATCATTTTACCTGCATCTTTAGCGATGGATCGTATATAAGAGTTCCACATGAGGTAAGGTGTGTGTGTGTTTGAGGCCCAATATTCTCTCAAGGCAAGAATCTCCTCGAGGAGACATCCATTCACCCTGACTGGTGGCCTGAGTGATGGTGACGGAATGTAACCAATTTGGTTTTTGAGGCTTTGAATGTAACCATCCAGTTTTCCCCAACAGGGAAGTTAGTGTTAGACCGGAAGGGAGGTCAGCTGCCAATCTCAGATAGTCAAGAGTTTTAGAGATGCGCCCGTATATAGTCGTACCATCGGCATAGATATTTACAAATGATCGGAGTATATTCTTGGGAAAATCATTTATATTAATCACAAAGAGGCTTGGTCCGAGATTGTATTTTAAATGGTTGAAATCACGCACACATTCTATATTGGAGTAGGTTGAAGTATATGCCATAGTTTAGTTCAGAGTTGATTATCCTTCATGAGATCCACCATTTTGCTCCTGTTAACATCACAACACTCGTTATAAAACTTCACATGTGCTCCTGACATGTGATCTGATAGTACTGCCGTTGTGTGATGTGGTCCGGTAAGTCACATTTTAGCTGTTTCAGGCTGACGGTAGGATTTGTATATGCCACACTCCCGATGAGGCCTCGGGCTCCATTTTCTAGGGTATTACTGATTATATAACGGTGTGTTTGTGTTCATATGTTAACGTTTATTTTTCACCCGATTCCGCCTAAACATTCTCATTTACCGGTGAAAGCCGCATCGAACCTGTTTCGTGTCTATGAATACTCATTCATGGATTTCATGACTTTCTCAATTAAGTTTCGTCGAGTCGAAGATACACAAAATTAGTTTCAGGTGCATTCAGGATATTTGCGACTAATGGTGTTGCAACTAATTTTGTCCTTCTTGTGCCCAGTCAAGCATTTATAGGAAGTAGTGGATTAGGCCATTCTCACACAAGAATCGGATCTGTTGGCAGCTATCGAGACGGCATTGTTAACCTCTCTAGAGGTTTTTCAACTCCTTGAGTAATGGACACCATGTCAAGAAGATGCATTCCTCCAGGCGAGATGCACGATACGAGCCACCTATCCAAGATTTCTGGCATATCACTATTTATACATATATCAGCGCGCGTTTTCATAAACTGCTCATTTCTGTGCTTCTCATAGATAGGATTTTTTTTTGCTACGTGCTTTTATTACATGATAAACTCTTTTCACTAAAATGATTGTAGAATCTGAATCATTATTGTAGACTTAGATTCATCCGAAATTTGAAACATTTGCATAACGTCCAAACTTGAAAGATATTTGAACGTTTTCTTTCTCCATGAATGCATTTCCACAGTTAATATGTCTCATGATTCTCTTCCTTAGAGTTTATTCTGTTGTTTTTTTTATTTGTCTCCCAATTCCTTTATTTCTTCTATCTTTTACTCTTTAATCGTCTTCCAGATCTTATTTCTTCTTGCATAACTGAAATATAAATATGCTGTCACTGATTTTAGTTGTTCAATTTCGAAAAATGTTTTCGCGATCGACGTATTTCCATTAAACTTTGTCCTGCTAGATTATATACTAAGATAATATTTCGAGGTTTAGCATGGATGAAATGTGTAGGTATTACTCTTTCATGTAAGACGTGTCTTCAATTTCTAAGCATGCATGATTTATTCAGCCAAATGAAACTGTGAATTAGGCTTCCTACTCTTGTGTCTCGGCAGGATTCGAACATGCATACCCTTTTGGGGGAGAAACACACATTCTGATCCATCATGCATTTACAGCTCGGGCACGAAGGAGGTAACAATAAAGCAAAGTTCCATTTGCCTTTATAGCACGCTGACAGTTTCAGGGTTTCCGAAATAATATATTGTCCGAAACGTAAACAAGGAAAAATAAATAAACGGATATCTATTAAGAATAACGTTTCCCGTAATAAAAATAAGAATACTATGAAATTAGTCACAGTAATTAGTCAAATACGGAGGGTATTAATTAATGGTATAATCAAAATATAACAAAAAATATCCACTTGTAATGTTAGAAAACCGAGAGACTATCATTTAAATGAACAATGTTTAGCTAACAACACCTGTTGTTGAGTTGAAGGTGAGTGGGAAAGACTACCCTCTATGAAATATATTCTATCTACAGAGTGCAAATTTAAACAACGATATAATAACCCTATCCAAACACATCAGGAAAATCAAAGAGGATAAAACAATAATCAGATACAAATGGCAAATAATAAAAAATAAAATTCTTCCTGAGGGCAAAACCTCAATAAAGTCTTTAATGCTGAGATTACCTACACAGTATATATATATATATATATATATATATATATATATATATATATCAATCTACTGCGCGTATATAAAGGAAAAGTTACGTAATCAAATGCATACTAATTATAAACAAGATGAAAATATACTAAAAATATAGTAAATTCTAATATATCAACTACAGATCCTAGCAAAAAAATTAAATTAATCATATACTACACTAAATCTAGAATATACAACTTAATTCATCGCAATGATTCTTCTCCTCCGGTTAGCGAATTCTCAAAAAACCAACATAGTTTATAAATTCAAGTGCCCTTTGGGAGAGTGTATCTCCAATGAATAAAATAATATTTATGTTGGTCACACCACAAACTCGCTTTCACGACGCTTGACACTACATTTGAATGAAAACTCTAACATTTTTAGGAATTTAAAACAACATGCCTGCCCGCACACACAAGTCCTTAACATACTTGTCGAAAACACAATTATACTTCGACATGAAAACAATAGACAAAAACTAAAAATCCTTGAAGCATTATACATCAAACAGTTGAAACCCAACCTAAACAAAATCAATATTCTTAAATGTCTATAATTGGTAACAAGAGTCATTGTTTGATACCAGTGTCTTCCCATACTTTATAGTTCTCCAATTCACTCTCGTGTGGTCATGTGTGACGTCATGAGATGCGGTGCGATTTTCGCTTCTAGCGTCTTATATGCGCGTGTTTATCGTTGCTTAGAAATCATTTATATAAACATTGACAGACTATCATCACTGTCTTGTCCGTATATTGTTTAATATGTTGTAATTGACATCTTTGATAATTTCATTGAATACGACAGGCAAGATGCTTTGACTTATTTTTTGTACACTTTCTTCATGTGATATATATTTTTTTTTCGGGTGACAAATTATATAAAACTATCCAATTGTTTTTTGTTTTGTTTTTTTTGTCCGAGCGCTTTCAGCTGTACATTTTAGTCATTTTCAAGTTTGAAATATATTAACTGTTAACAAGAAATAGTTTGTTGCATGTCTGTATTTATAAAATGTTTTCATTTTCTAAACGCGGTCAAGATATTGTGTTCATGTTCATATCGAAGAGTAAAAGAAAAACATTATCAAAAACATTTTTTTTTCTATTCTAAATAAGATCGTTTTATAAAAACACAATTGACAAAATATACTACCTGTATATTTATCACCCTCTCTCTCTATATATATGTACATGTGCACAAACGCACACAACACAAACGCACAAACGTATATATATATATATATATATATTCCCTACTGTTTATAGCATGCTGTGCTATGGAAGGACCGGATGTATTAACCAGTAGGGAATGTGTGTATGGTTTGAATATCGACTATTTTACCATTCTGTCTAGGTCGCACTCAATATTTCATCTTAAAGCATTGGAGTACATTTACATTAGACCTTGTAAGCCTTCTCTCTGCAAACAGAGAGATTGTTTCTTGGATTTGAATGTGATTGGACTCTACTTTTTTTTCTTTTTTTTTTTTACCTCATTCTCTCATTTCATCCTTTTAGTCCTCTAAGTTATACCCAGATAATAAACTTGATAAGATCTGGGTAGAAACCGGTCGTTTTAGTTTTTAGTTAAAATGCCATCAAAAACTTACTTATTCCTTGCTGATATATATATATATATATATATATATATATATATATATATATATATATATATATATATATATATATATATAAATACCAAACTGCAATTGGTAGAAATTATTCCACAGAGGATTTTTAGTCTATATGAGAGCTCAGTGTATGATACAGAGCAAAATATAATAATAATTAGAAAAAGAATTTTGAAATCCTTCAAAATTAATAAATTTATTTCGACGAATATAGGTATATTTATCTCGTCAGACCAACTACATTTCAGAAAATGTGTGTGTGTTTATCTATAAAGTTCGTTGGAATACACGGGTTATATAACGTCTCTTCATAGATATAATGTACATACCTTCCAAAAATCGAAATAAATATCTATGCATCCACTTTCAAATATTTCTTGTTACAATTCTTTTTACTTCTCTGCTATATTTCCTCATTTTAAAAAAATTATGTTCCTTTTCTTTTAACTTATATTTTACTTGCTTGATTTCTTTTATCAATACTTTTGCTTTTTTTTTCCATATTTTTCTATCATCCATACGCACTCAGTCGTCGCCTGCCACCCTATACCATTTTCCCCATTCATCATTTTGCCACATTTCATAACTAGAATAATCTCCCCTTGTTAATGCACATTCGTCCGTATTTTTTACTTGCTTCATGGTCTATTTTACTAGACTCCTTTATTAATTCTCTGCAAATACATTTTTAATGTATTTTTTTTTTTTTTTTTTGAATTATGCGGCAAGATGAATTGAGTTTAGTTGATCTTCTGGAATCGGCAAATCTTATTCAGTAATTGATATAATGCGAAAGACTCTGAAAGGAAAAAATGGATAGAACGCCATCTATTGTTGTTGTAGTAGAAATTGGTAAAATACAATTGCAATGGACTTTTGTTTTCTTTTGGAAGCCTACTTTTGTTCCTTTTTTTTGCGAACAATTTTATATTCTCTCAATTGTAACCCTAAAAGCAATGGCAGAAAGAAAATATTCATTGAAAAGAGAATAAGAAGGAAAAATAAAAGAAATATAGGAAGCAAGAAGGTGATCTGAAGGAAAAATAACATAAAAATAAATCAAAAACAAAATAATTCTGTCCTAAGGAAATTCTAAAGAAAATAGGAAGAAAGGAGATAGATAGATAGATAGATAGATAGAAAGCAAGGAAAGGACAAAGAAGAAAACAGTATATAATTAAGAGAATAAATACAAAAATATTGAAAAATACATACGAATGTAAAAAAAAACAATAGTAATATAAGAAAGCTTTGATATTAAATTAAAATTAAAAAACGAAAAGAAAATTCCTAAGGAAAGAAATTTAAAATGAGTGTTTGAAATAAGTATCGCAATGATATTCTTTTAAAAAAAGAAACGCAAATGAAAAACAATTAAATACATAAACAGAAAAATTCTAACGAAATGTCTGCTAAAAGTTAATGGAATTGTTTCGAAATGAAATTGGATAAAAAGGACGATTATTCTCCAAAGGAACAACGGCTTGAAATCACTGTGATGGAAGAATACATCTAAATATATAAGTATATACAAATTCAAATATTAATATAAATTATAGACTGATAAGAAAAATGCACCATCGATTACTACTTCATAGATGGAACAAAAATGTCCGTTTATGATGAACGAAAACCTGAGACATTTCACTCCATGAAAATAACAAAGAAGATAAAAAACGCCAATATTTTAATTATTTCAAAAGTTTATATAATGGATAGTCTATTTCAAATGCTAGTATCCACTAATGATAACGTTTGTCCATATATATATATATATATATATATATATATATATATATATATATATATATATATATATATATATATATATAACTACACTTGCGCATGAAAGAGAGACGCTGGTTGTTTAAAAAATTTTGAAAGTATATTTTTATGTCATCTATATATATATATATATATATGTGTGTGTGTGTGTGTGTGTGAGATAAAATATAGCTTGAAGATGTGCTATATTTATGGGTTATGGTGCTTAATATCAGGGATAGGGCGTATGTAAATATAAAATTGGGCTTATAGGCAATCATCAGGCCATGACGATTGCGTATGAGCATGAAACAAACTGTTGCCAATGGGCGTTGACTTCAATATACACGTTATATATATATATATATATATATATATATATATATATATATATATATATATATATATATATATATATATATATCAATCTACTGCGTGTATATAAAGGAAAAGTTCTCTGCTTGATCAAATTGTTTTCATTAAAAATTTACTATAAGTTTTTAAAATAGATCGAGCTGGGAACATTTAGCAACACTTTTCAGATACTTATTTCAAAAGAAAATGTTTATAAAAATATTTCATATTGTGTATTTATACATAATACCAAAAAGAAATATAAAAATATTACATAAATTTAAATTCTCTGATGTTTTTTGTTTTTTTTTATTTATTCGATATATTCACCTAAATCCTTGGTTCCCATCGTGGTACACACATCTTACAAGGTAGTGCGGCAAATTAATTGATGGGGACAATGATTTTTTTGCAGTGAGTCTGTGTGAGCATGGGTGTTGTTCGAGTTATTACATATAATGCATATACATTATGAATACACAAAAATAGTTGTCTGTATGTATATACCTGCGTAAATAGGTATGCACTCTACATAATATATATATATATATATATATATATATATATATATATATATATATATATATATATATATATATATATATATATATATATATATATATATTAAAATAAAGAGAAAGAACAGCAAGGTTTATAATCCGGTGTTTTTTTTATTTTTAATATAATTCCGCAGAGCATAAATATTATAAATTTAGTAATTTAAAAATATGGTTCCATCGCTACACACGAATTACCACGTTTCAAAAACAGAAACTAAAAACTTCAAATGTAATTATAGAATTAAATTAAAATCCCTCTTAAATTAAAATCTCATTTTCTAGCAAATTTTGGAATAACTTATTTTGAAATTTACTCAGTTTTATAAGCACATACATTCATAATATTAGTTTCTCAGGATACGGGGGAATTCAATCATTTTGACTAGGGGTGGTAACTGGTATTTCCACTGACAACTATTGTATCAAAACATGAGTTACTTTCGAAATGCGGTTAAGGTAGGGTAGGGGTGCCTGTTCAATAGATGATGACATCCATTTTTTGCAACTATTCAGGTAAAAAACTAATAAAAATGAAGAAAAAGCATGTTTGATATTAACAGAATATCATCCAAGAAAAATCTAAATATGCACAGGAATAGCGAAAGGTGCTTTGCGGAATTGAAAGTAAGAACTAGGATTATTTCGTTATAAACAATGAAAATAATTTTGAAACGCTATGCAATATTTAATCTCCGACGTGGAAACTAATGCTGGACAATCTAGTGACAGATGAAAAGGTAACTTAAAACGACTAATGTTATTCTACCAATGAATGTTAAGAATACCATAGACAAAACATAGGAACATCGAAGAAGTTTTAAGAAAAATAGGAACTATAACGAAATCTCTACTTACAATATTACAATAAACTTACAGATGAAAATTCTGGGCACATAATGAGGAAAAGACTACTTAGATAATTTAATATGCACAAGGTATCCTAAAAAGCAAATGAAACAGGGAAAGGCAGATAGTACTTAACGAATTCGGGTGGATAGATGCTAGATCATGGAGAAAACGTCTTGGATAAGTGTCGTAAATTACTCAGAGCCAAAAAAGTGAGGAAATTGTGAAGAATCCTGATCACAAGGGATGAGGTACATAAAAAAAGATTCTCATATACGCGGGCGAATTAGATAATTTTATTGGCGAGTTAGATAATTTTATTGGCGAGTTAGATAATTTTCTCAATGGAAAAAACATTGTCAGACATGAATGGTCTATTAGGCTATTTAGTTTCAATCGTCTTGGAAAATACGTTTTTCGAGTGTTATAAGTTATTTATAACACTCGAAAAACGTATTTTCCAAAAATTAAAATAATTCTTTGAATTCATCTTGATAATCACAAATTTAAAGGGATCTATAATTTACTACCTACAGTAATAACCCAAATCGTTATTACTCCTCTCTTATTGTCTTCTAAGTTGTGTTTGTTAAAGATTCCTGCGAATAATTCAACTTCTCGAGTAGTCATTAAATCTATCCAATGTAGTTTTACATTTATCCCTAAACATTACTGGTCTGGCATTAGTTCCCATATATGTTTTGCCAAAATTGCATTGTTCGCTTTTTAAATAATTAAATGTGATTTAATAGTTTTCAGATATTTAGACAATACACATTTAGTGCATATTATCTTTTTTCATTTTTCTCAAATATCTTTTTAGTGCCTTTGTAGAAAAAAAGAAACGTTTTCTGATTCTCATCTTGTTCTTGTTTCATTTTTACTTCATTCTGTGATGTCGTTTCAACCTTTCCATAACTACAATCCCATCACTCGATTTTGAGATCAGAACATTCTCATGACACATGTCAATATTTTTCTAAATTAAAATGAAAAGTAATTATAATATCAATAATTGTATTACTATAAATATTTATTAACCAGATGAAAAGCATGGATTCTTATGATAAAATCAAATATGCTGAATTTTACATATTGATTATATAAATATAGTCTAAATATTTTAACAATATTCATGTGCTAATAGCATTTCTGACATTGTATTAAATAATAAAATCTGATATATTATTATATAAGCATGGAATTGTTTAAATGTTCTCAGGTTAGCCCACTTTATTAAATCAGACCAGATGGTCAAACATCAGAGAATATTTTTCAATCCGTTCTTGGTTCACGCGAAGATTTTCCATAATACAGATAATACAAGTAAATGAGTGCAAGATGATTACATGCATAATTCTATTTCTTGCATATATAATCTGTATACATATCTGCCAGGCCAATGAGATTGTCTTACATTTCTTTTCTGTTTACAATATATATATATATATATATATATATATATATATATATATATATATATATATATATATATATATACATTATAAATCCTAAAGAGCCAGGAACAACTTATCTAGGTTTCACCTAGACGTATATTCAGGGTAATCTGACCTGAAGATCCGTTTTGGTGAAACCTAGATAAGTTGTTCCTGGCTCTTTAGGATTTATTTTATTTATACCAGCTCTACTTAGCGTATTGAGCACTTTACTTTTTAGCTTTATTATTCGCTTGGTTTTTTTTCTTTGGGTTAAAAACTTAAGGGACTGGACGATTTATTTCGCCCTGTTTTGATGTTTCTAGTTTTTTTTTTTCTTTTTTCCAATTTTTTCGTCAAGTCCCATTTTGTTTTGATATACTTCCAAGTGCAATCCGAGTTTTTCTTCTTTTTTTTTTAGCAAACGAGTATTACTCTTAGTATATATATATATATATATATATATATATATATATATATATATATATATATATATATATATGTGTGTACATATAATGTGTGTACATGCGTGTCTTCTGATTTTATATTTTCATGTCTATTCTTCAATTATATAGTCTTTTCTCATTCTTTTTCAGAAGTCAAATGCATTTCGAAATTGTTCATTTTCTTTCACATTTTATGAAATATTTGTGTTGATTTTAAACAATATATTTTCACCTTCATTATTTTCTTGTCGTGATAACTATAGAAAAGCTTTTTTTCCGTATTTGCAGTTATATGTTTATTTGAATCACTTTGAACATTTCGTTTGGCTTTGATTCTATGTTCAAACTCAAGGAACAACAATGATACTTGCTTGGAGTAAAACGTTATGTTATCTTTAATTCACCAATCAAATATTCACTTTCTCGTACTTTGAGTTATTCATGAGCGGTACATGATTAGTACTTAATATCCCTCCAGATTGTGTTACCAAATTTGCCAGTGATAGCGTTTTCTTACAGACAAATGTACAAAACGCCTCATAATGCCGAAAGCCATGTTTTAAGAGAAACACTTATTTAAATGAATTTCATTGATAGGACGATTTAATAAATAGATGTTGATTTGTGTTCATGCGGGATTATACGTATATTTTAAGAAGATGTGATAATCTTGAATAATAAAATATACATTTTCTAAAATGCACTTATATATAGATATATGCATATATAATAAAGAAACAAAATTGTGTACACATGTTTAATAATCATGAATGCACGAAATGAGTCAGCGCAGTCTCAAACATTTTTAGTATATTTTCATATATTTTTCACGCATACACACACATATGATATATGTATCCCTTATTTATTCTCTTATATAAATACATATGAGAAACCACTCGGTTATGAAGAGCTTCGCTGTTCAGCAAAGCTCTATTTTCCAATGTTCAAAGAAAGCTACTTCCCTAGTGAGATATTTTACTGCAAAGCCCATATCTGTTCAGTTTCGTAATCGAAAAGTAAACAAAGAAATTTCGAAAGAACTGTTTAAAATAAAAAAAAAATGTGTGAGTTTGTGACCCTGGGTTTCACGCATTAGAGCCTACACACACATATATATGAACAGTGTGGGATTGGGTGTGTATGCGCATCCATTTATCGATGCGTGCATACATACGCAATTGGTCGCTGTATTCAATGTTGGATTTTGCAGCGAACTTCTTTCCAAGTCGCAGTTTCAACGAAGAGACCGTCCGTCTATTTTGTTCACGGAATAATGTTTTCACGCACATACGTATGCACGCGCGTTCACACAACTTCTAACCGTTTTTTTTTTAATTTTTTTTTAATTTTTTTTTAATCTTAATATAGAGTCTGTGTAAGACTATGCAAGGTAAAATTATCATTTTAATTTTTTAATGCTGTTTTATTATCAATTTAAACCTTTTCTTTGCTTGTTTTTGGCGATTGATTTTGAACGCTTTCCAATAAGTACCTCGCATATATAATATATAAGTAATATATATAAAAATTGCATATATATATATATATATATATATATATGTGTGTGTGTGTGTGTAAAAACACAGACATCATATATATATATATATATATATACATATATATATATATATATACATATATATATATATATATACATATATATATATATATATATATATATATATATATATATATATATACATATATATATATATAGTTAAATGAGGGATATACATATATAGTTAAATGAGTTTCAATTATAGATAGATAAGTGATATATATATAGTCAAATGAGTCGTATATCGACTGTCGTAATCAGTGAAATGTGCATATATATATATGTGTGTGTGTGTATGTGTGTGTGTGTGTGTGTCTCTGTACGTGTGTTTGTGAATGGGTCATGGAAACTGTTATGAAAATCGATGATATGAATATCGCTGGAGGCGTGAAACTGTCATTACCATTCTATGTTGATTTCTATGTCCACTCTATGTCTGTTTGTATTTCTCTGTCTCACTTTCTTTCTCTCTCACACGCGTGAGCATATATATATATATATATATATATATATATATATATATATATATATATATTCGAAAATTATAACATAAATATATAATAAAATCACTATAAAAATAGCTATTTTTTCTACACTTCTGGCGTCTTATCAAGTGTTGGTGTTGAATGTAGAATAACATTTATGTTATAATTTTCGAATAAATTATATTTTTTCTACTCTGTATTGAGCACCCTTTTAAGAATGGTACATTTTGGTTATTGGAATTTATTCCGTATACACCAATCTTATATATATATATATATATATATATATATATATATATATATATAGGAAATGAATTATTTCCGACATATTGTTAATTTTTCAGGCTAATAGATATAGTTAAATTTACAAAACAGAACTTCTAATCGTATATGAATATCCATAAAATATAACATTTAACAAAAATATATTAACATATTATCTATACGATGATTAACAAGTAATCCTTACATAGAAAACGTTTTCAATTTTATATCTTTGATTATAAGAAACAAAATTAATATTGTAGTACTTTTAGCTTATAAAAATTTGCATTTAGAGTATAAACAATAAATTTTAAAATTTTCTTGAAGTGTAATGTCTAAACGCAGACTTGTATTCATCCTTTTCTGAATTTACTAAAACTATTGTAATGATCATCGAAAAAGATACAAAAACCTGATTGAAATTATAACCGTGGCCGTCTGTCGCTTTTTCTCTCTTCCTTCAGATGATTAGCTTTGACATTGTAAATCTTTTCAAAATTTTGCGCAAGATTACTTTGTTCGGCTTGACAAAAGTAGCAGTATCCCGAGAGAAAAGCTAATGAAAATATTAACATTATAAGTACAAACAACATCTAGCAATTATCATCTGACATATGTCGGTAGGAAGAAAGTATGAATTTGCTTTTTTTGTTGTTTTTCTTTCTTTTTCTTCTAATGTTCATTCAATATAAGGTCCACTAGCCATTGAATATAGAGGTTGTAGAATTGAGAAGTGCAATTGATGAGGATTTGGAGGAAAGACAACGGCTAAGCCGAAATCTTGAATAGGTTAAGATTAAGTGATCAGGAAAGTATCCCGTCTGGAGTCTGTCCCACAATGTGGTGTGGTTCTTGAGAAACTGGACAAGTGGGCTTCTTAATTATACGATACGAAGATGATCATGATGATCCGTCCAAGTGTACGTGACATGACGGGTTTTAGATGTGGAGGATTAAAACAATGTTGACTATTCGTATGTTTTTATATTTTTCTGTGGGTTAAAACTTTCCATGTCAAAAAAATATAAGCTATCATTGTTAGCTTCAGTAGAGCTAATTATCGTCCTAAGAAATGTGACATCGTGGGATGCCTTCGGCTTGACATCAATTTTAACACTGAACAGTAAGTGTTCTGAAGTAACCAAGGGTGGATAACATTTCAACGGGGTATTCTTAAAGGCAGTATGGTTGAAAAAGATCTAGGATTGTGTGATGACCATTTTGTGTCAAGAATATGAGCTGGATCCATGATTAGGATCAGTTAGTAATTTGTGTACAAGTTATCACAATATCTGCCTTGTTCTTTTCGTATTTTTGCAAAAGTTATCCGTGTTTTTAAAATCCCCTCCTTGATGCTAATGAATTCGCTAACTACTTAATTTTTGGCGGGTAATCCATTAAGTTAAGGATCTCTTGGAAGTGTCTTATGTAACTCACTAATTTTACTCCATTCATCAAATGATGATTTTATTTTCTCGTGTATTTCTTATCCGTCGACAAAACAAGTTTATGACCACTTCTTTCAATTTCTCATATTTTGTTACGTAAGCATTCCACTCCTCCTCCTCCTCCAATGCTTTTTCCTAGCGCCATTTTAGTTGTATTTAATACCTCAAGTGTCATTAGGTGCTTCGCTTCTGTCTGTTGTCACAAACATTTTTTGGTTCATTACTCGCAGTATTTCAGTACACCTAATGCCATTTTGATAACATTGCTGTAATACATAAGTATTTCCATAAACTTAATTTTTATTGTTTTTTCATTACTTCGACGGCACTGTGGTGGCAGAATGATATCTTTATCGTTTTACAAGTTTTGATTTATTTTATAGTCAGAGTTCTCTTGAAAACTATTTTATTACTATATATGCTTAGGATTCTCATTCAGTAGTCAAATCTACTTTATAATTTTTCATCGAGTTATTATAAACAACTTAAGAGATACGAGAATCAATTTTTAAGAGACCGTGTTTCGCATGTCAAACCTTCCAACTGAATATTTCACCTTCTAAATCATCTTGTAAAATTATTTGATTCTTTCAGAATTTGTTTTCAGAATTAAGAGGATTTGGCGACATACATAATTATAATTAACTAGACAAATTTTTGAAAAATATTTCATATGCTAACATTTATTTCTATTTTTCCTTGCGTTCTATGTGATGTGATGCAGTTGCCAAGTTTCTTGAGGCCTGTCATTGAATATTACCCCAATAATACACAAATCTCTTTGAGCTTACATAAGCACCTGTTGGGTCATTTGATGTCAGACCGGTTGGTGGAAGGCTTTACCAGTGTTAAACGGCAGTCGCTTAAACGATGAAATCTACGATGTTAATCTGAAGTAAACGTACATTCAATGCTAACTGCCAATGTGTCCGGTAAGACTGACTGCTTCTCCTTGACCCAAATGCCAATCATCTTCAAGTAATATAAGCGAAGTGACATTAAGCCTTCAAGACATCAATGCAACGAATATGTCAACCGGGCAAGGGACATTCTTTTGAACCACAACTAGATTAAAGAGTTGTTTTTCTCTTTACATATATTTTCTATCGAGAGAACTTCAGATAGTCAGGAGCTATCATTAAACTTTTACAATTTTTCAACTGTTTTGATCTTATCGTTTTCAACCCAAAGAATATGAACTGTTCAAATAAATATATATTTTATTATAATAGTTATGTTCTATAATTATAATAATAATTTGATTATTATTTTTACATAATCTTCATAAAATTTCAATATTTTTTTCTTGTTTTCAATTTATGTTACTATAATAGATTGTTTTTTTTTTTTTTTGGTCAGTGCTTGTTGTCTTACAACACTTACAATTTTATAAAATCATTTCACCCCAAGCAAAGCGGGAATGCCACTAGGACGCAGGGGGTTACAGAGAGTTAAAGAGAGAAAAGACTGGGTATGGGGGAGATTAGGAAAGAATAAATGGGGAACAGAGTTCAAGGTGATATAAGATGGCCATCGACGTTGCATTTCATTTTTTGAAGATTGTAGTTATCAGCGAAGCAAGGAAACGGATGGGAGTTCTACTGTCGAGACGTGTGAGAAAAGAAACTGTTGCAGTAGAAGTGGTGGTTACATATAACATGGTGAAGAAATTTGGTTCATTTTACAGAGTACTGATTTATAGAGTTGTGGGCAAACTTTCCATTTGTTTTGTTAATGATAATACACGCAAAAGCTTCATTTTTTCATAAGGTCTAATTTAGTTTAAATTTACTCTTTAACTTAATATTTCTTAATTCTCTGCATTCACTACAAATATACTGCTAATGTTTGACAAATATTTATCTTCAATTATTTTTCTCTTTTATTGAATTAATATGCTAAAAGAAGACAAAAGATAATTGATTTTAAAAAATTGTTTCATTTGTTCATTTGTTTTCTTTTCGATCGACTTTTTATCGTTTTAAAGGACTGGTATGCATAGTAAAATGTTTAATGGAAAATATGGTTTATGTGTATGTTTAAACGTTAAATATAAATACAAAATTACCTATACAGTTTAATGCAACAACTCATGATTATTATGCTCCATTAACTTGACACATAATATACCGATGCAAAAATCTTATTGATACATTTTAGATTTGATACATTTTTCAGAAAAGAAAATGGAGAAATATTTTTAGGACAGAAAGTTCATAACAGAAAGAAGCAAATATGACATCATATGTGAGGAAATATATTACGTTATTGACGTTTATCCATGTTGGTATCAAATTAAAATATTAGGCTTCTTTACTTTCTGATTCTTTTTTCTTTCTAACATTGTTTTGAGTCCTACAAAAATTTAAGTCACCAGTTTGATTTCTCTTTCAGGTTTCCATTTATTTTTCTTTACTTATTCACCTTTTTTATACATATCTTCTCTTCCCTCGTTTAAGAAACATTTTCATTAGCCTCAAAGTTTTCATCTAATTTTTGCTTTAATTCTTTTTTTTATTATTTTTCTTTCTGCCTTTTTGTCTTTTTATTTGTAATCTTATTTCCACCCGTGTCGACACATACCCTAGAATCTACATGCCAAATGGAAGAATACAATTCTTTAAGTTTCCTTGATATCAAGCTACACTTCATTAACAAAAGTTACAAACCGGAAATCAAGCAACAAAATCGAGCTAATAAATTTCTATTCTCATCATAACAACAAAATAAAATCCGATATAATCATCTGATTCTATTTAACATTACTCAGAATTTGCAGTCTTCAATATTTACATGAAGTAGAGAAATAAACTGAAAACTCTTCAAAATATGGAAATACTGCCCCTCCTGACAAACGCAATAAATCAAAAAACATATTGTACTTCCAACTCTGTCACAACTACAATTGAAAGAACTTATCTCATCTCAACCTAAAATGTTTGACTACTACAGCTAAAACAATAAATGACTTAGTAAATACAAATAAAATAATAAGCTAAGACTTGAAGAAGGTATTTACGCTACCGCCTCTAATAATTTTCACAAAAAATACATAGGAGAAGCTTCACGGAATCTAGATAAAATATTATATGAACACAACAGGGATATTTTACAAAACAATACATTAAATGCATTAGTTGCTCACCGTAACGAAACTGACGACAATTTTGATATAAAAATTGATACACTGATCAAAGGAGTAAATAATTCACTAAGACGAAAATGTTTACAGTGTGTCTTGAATGCAATGTCATCCAGAGTAAATGTCACAATTTCTGGCAGATCTTTTATTATTAAAATGTAATGACAAAAGTGATGAAAACAAAAAGAAAAAGAATCTAAATGAAATCGGTTTGATTAAAATAATAATAAAAACAATCTGAAATTCCCAGAAACCCTCTGTAGTCGCATCAACGTAACAAAAGGATGAAACACGTCACACAAACACAAACACGCGTACAAACACACAAACATACGCATATATATATATATATATATATATATATATATATATATATATATATATATATATATATATATATATCAAATTAGCTAATCATGTGTGGAATTTAAAACTTTTTTAAAGGCAACATCTTACAAATACAACAATATTCTGCATCGAAATAATCTTTTAAACCAAAATTTCGAAGTCCTTGCATACATATCAGAAAATTGTCTTAAGTGCAAGTTTTCTTAAGTGATTAAAATTTCTTAATTTAATCCCCCACCAATACAGTTACAATACACTTCTTCTTCTTCTTCTTCTTCTTCTTCTTCTTCTTCTTCTTCTTCTTCTTCTTCTTCTTCTTCTTCTTCTATCTTTTACAACCAACGTCGTGCGTTTGTTTATTTACTTTTGAAAATAATAATTTGGTTCTTTAGTTTAAAAAGTAATTAAAATGCGTTAGGTAGCCATTTCTTTCCTTGTATTTTTAAAAGAAAATTCATAATATATTCCATAAATGGATTTCATTGTTGTTTATGGCGACTCCTATTTTCCTGCATTTGACTCATTATTACTTCTCCGCTATACTTTTTCTATCGCCTCATTTGTTATTTCTTTTGATATTGAGAAACTCGTGTTTCACATAAAATGTTTTAACACTATTTCAAGTTATATTATTCTTCTATTTCTCAACTTGTCTCATAAGTACCATTTCACCCCAATAACCTACTTCGCCATGAGGTGCAAGAGTGCAATTTTAAATTACATACATTTATTTGCCGACATCATGAACCCTATTAATCATTATTTCATTCATAATGTAAGGTATTATGGGATAAACTTACAAGAACACTTCAGGTTTAATTACCAGTTTAAAAATAGGTCCCAGAGAGTGAACTGAAATGCATTAACATTCTGATATTATGAACTATAAAGAAAGTATGTAGCGTTTGTTATTCCTGTTTTAGGAAATAGTGTATGTTGTCTAAACTATTCAAAATAAAGCTTCTAAGGATATTGTAATGAGAATAATTCATTCTTCATCTTTTTTAATGGAATATGCTTTTCATATATGTTTTCATCTTTTTTCATCTCCTATTTCATCTCATATTTCCATCTCTTATTTAATTTCATTTGGGGATGTAATTTAATGCAATTGCAAAAGTTTTATAATTTCGAAATTATATCTCAAACTGGAGCCTGACAAGCTTTATATATTATTTCTACCTAAAATAGAGAATAAACAACTAATTGGGAATTCACCTCTGAAAATGTCATAAGTATTACTATTCCAGCCCTTAGGTAGATGAATAAAAATTGCTTTCATCAGCATGGCTGATGCTAACATCCAGATCAACTCACTGTTTTCTCGGTTTCACGTTTTCGATTGACACAAAGGGAAACAATTTTATTGAATTAAATGATAGATTTGTTGTTATCAAAGTTGGTTCACTGTTTCGTAATAGACATTATTCTCGATCTGATGATTCTGCGATATATCTAGAGGAAGCTGCAATTTCTGACCTGGTATCTCGGCTTCAGTAATTTTTATACCGCAGTAACGTTTCTTCTCTTTGCATTGTTTATAAATATTTTCATGGTAATTGTTCAGACGAGCTCTCCCCTTTGGTTCCTCCACTTAAATAATTTAAACGCAGTAGTAGATTGGTAAATAGATGTCATTCTTCCACTATAAAATTGTTAAATGTAACCGTAAGTTCTATGCTAATACTTTCTTCACTCTGACTTCTCATTTGTCGAAATCTCTTTCGGCTTTCGACTTTCCTGACAATAACGATCTTCAAAAATTTAAATGCAACGTTAATTGTCATTTTCTGTCTTCCTAAATTCTGTTCTTTTATTGTCATTTCCTTTCAATAATGTTCTCTCACTTTCTTCCACATCCAGTGCGTCTTAATGACTTTTCTTGATTTGGAATAATTTAAAAAATTTAACAAGGAAAAACCCTAATTTCATATCAATTTCAGATTCGAACACAAATCAAATATTTTGACGAAGATCCCTAAAAATAATGTAGATTGTTTTTACCAACATTTCTTTGATAGGAAAGAAACCATAATGTTGTGTGATGGAAATTATTAAAAAGAAAAAAAAGAAATATAAAAATGTAGAACGATGTAAAAATATGTAGAACGGATCTTGTTACTCTGGTTACACCGGGAAATATATATTTATTACTGTATATAATATACAATAATTGTGCCACATGGCCAAAAGGGAAAGTGGGGAGAGGCTGGTCTTCGCTAACTATCCTATTCCTAATAAATCACGATCATGACCCATTCATCCAATATAATTGCTCCATTTACCACAAGAACTCATTCATCACCATTCAATCCTACATATACCACAATGCCACATACTCACCGAGGAAACCTACAAAAACACCCCATGATATAAAAATTTCAAATTTCTAAATACAAAAATATATAAAAATTTCATGAAGCCTGAAATGAGGGGGGAGAGAATTAACCCCGAAAACAAACTAAAATTGGAGCAAAAGCCAACTAAAACAAAACAGATGTTAGTAAGACCCGTCCACCCCTCAAAATAATCAGATTGGCTGCTGTATTCTGCCGATAGACTAGCAGCGTCAGAAACACTATTCGTTTCTTGGGTACACCGGGAAATATGTAGCTTTTATCGTCCAAGAGCCGACTGCTTCCAATGCTAGGAATTAGTTCTACATTTACCTTTTTATGCAGCAATAACTTTAAACAAGCACATATCAATGTCTGCTAAACATTTTAATATTATTTTTTTTATGTTTAATATAATAATAAATAACTAGACACGTATATATAAAAAATTAAATGACATATATCTGTCTGTTTCTTTCTTTATTTATTTATTTATTTCTCCCACTAATTCGTTCTGTTTTAATTATTTATTAATTCTTTCAGTCGCAAATCTTAACCACGTGACTGCATTTTATGAGATCAGGTCTACATAGTGCGATAGGTAAAATGTCGCCATCTGATAATTTTAATTTCGTGCATGCCCGTTGTTTGTTTCTGATTTTGTCGACTGCACAGTATAGTTGGGTCACTGGGCAACGTCTGATAGAAAGTACTGCTTGGCATTCGCGCCGGAAGTTCCTATACGAACATTTCAGATTGTTTGGGTATCAATCTGTGGACAGTGCAAAGGATTCGGAAAGAGTTGAATTAGTCTAATGCTGATTACGAAGGTACGGCAGCTCAGAAACATCACTTTTACTTTCTTTTACTATCTCGGGGGAGGGGGCTATTATAGAACCTATATCTAGCAACAGGAATCTGCACCATGCCAAACAAGCAGGAGAACCATGTCATGACAATTACTGGGACCACATCACCCCTTACGTCTGGACGCCAGACTGCAATCCCTTAATTATTATGTGTGGGGCGAAATTGAGTGAGACATAAGCAAAACTCCTCGTAACACCAAACATGGACTGAAGGAAAAGATTACGGCAGTATTCCCCAACTGAAATAAGTAGACCATCCAGAAGAGTTGCCGGAGATTCCGAGGTCTTCTGGAGTCCGTGTTTGAAGCCAATGGCAATTTTATTTAATAAATTTACTCTTTAATATTTTAAAATATCTTTATGTAATTATGGTAAATACATCTATTAAAATGAGATGCCAATGTTATTTTCATTTTTGCGTAATTTAGACGACAATTTATTCACCTCACTTGTATATTCAAAGGGTTCTAAATCATCAGCTGACAAGCTTGTAAACGAGAAAAAAACTTGTAATAAAAAGTTGTTTAAGCTTTTATGTTTATCGGATTATAAGATGATACAAATACATATCAGCTTTACGGGTTCGAATCTCAAAATGTTTCATTTTTCAAGGAGACGATTTGTTATCGGGGAGAGGAAGGAAACAATTTGTTATCAGAGAAGTAACAGAATACCATAACACAGGGTGATCCAATCTTTGTGAACAAAAATGGGTAGACGGAACAAATTTTCGCATTTGATACGGGGGGAGGAGGTCTATAAGCTAAAGTCCTTTCCCATAATTTACTTGAAACACAGTTGTTTATGATTGTCCACGATGTATCTAATGATTATTTTGTTATTTACAGCGCTGTTTTATGTTTACATTCACTAAAGTTCTTAATACCTTCAATTTTACATCAAATCATCCATTTTAAAATTTCAAACTGGTAAACATGGCTACCAATTGGAGATCTACATTAAAGTTATTTCATTCAAATAATTATCATTGTTTTTACATCTGTGCATAACGAACAGACTTTGTTCCTAGCTGCGAAGATGGATGTTGCTATCTTTCAGTAAATTAACAAATAAGTTTTTATTTATCTCTAAACAAAGTAGATGAAAAGGCGAGACACTATGTAGATTATTATAATCTCAGTATACGTAGATATATATATATATATATATATATATATATATATATATAGATATAGATAGATAGATAGATTGAGAGGAGAGAGAGAGAGAAGACAGAATTAAAGTGATATATACGTATATGTAATTTTGTGTGGGAGAAAGAGGGTAAGAATGTCTGCATATGTGCATATTTATCTTGTATCGAGATCTCTCTTTTAAGACCTATATCCTACGCTCTCTTACACACACTTATAAATATATACTCATATATATTTATGTGTGTGTGTGTGTGTGATATCATTCATATTCGCGTATGCGCCTTTACTCGTACAAGTATAATCATATTTACACAATGCCGTTATTCTTTGATGGGATGGGTGCCCAGTTACAAGTAATATGTCTGAAAACGTCATGGATCCTGCACCCTACTTCCCAGTCATCGGGTAATCAAGTATTTTGATAAACCGTACACTTTCGAGGCGCACCCTGCATTATTTAAAATAATGAATGTCACAGGGTCACAGGGCGATAACATAACATGCGTCTTCAGAAATGAACAATGGATGTTTGTGGATTTGTATATTTGAAGCCGAACAAAAAGTCACTGGGTTTAATGATTTAACAGCCAACTCATATATATATATATATATATATATATATATATATATATATATATATATATATATATATATACGTGTGTGTGTGCTCGTACAACTGTTTTCTTTAGGAAATTGATTACTATAAGTGTCTAACGAGAAATTTCAATGTTAGAAAAATTATTCGTTACATACTCTCAAACACCTTTTGAAAGGTTTTCATCAACCTGAATTAATAATAATTTACTCTTGTTCAGACTTTATTCATCTTATTGTACTTTATATCATTTATTCTTAAATTTACCTTTGTAAAATAATATACGACCACATTCAGTTATGTCCATGTTTATTGGTTATACTTATTTAGTATTAATTTCAGCCAAATGATAAGTATTCGGTAGCTATCTTCAAAAATGAAAACGTATTCGTTCAGTGTTGACTATGATGGATATGCCTGTCCAAAACGATGAATTAATAAGAAATAAGCTAGCATTCAATTACTGATTTCAGAAAGACATTTGAAAATATAAAAGGAACATCAACGTCAGGTTTTAAGTGACGCGTTTTATCCTTTAGGATTTTATCGGACTTGGCTGTGTTGACGTTGCCACGTCTACACATGCGCATGAAACGAGAGACGCAGGAAGTTTTTGAAAATTTTAGAAAGAATAGTTTTTCCTCAACCGAGCCGAAATCATCTGTTCTTTTTCTTTTTCTCTCCATCATATGTGTCCCCGACTATTCCATACTGACAATATAAAGTCTACCAAGAATGGTGATATATTGTAAGAGCCTGAACGCAAATTTATTGTAGCTGAACTAGCGATCAAGGCACAAAATCTTTCAATTTTTCATATTTTTCTAATTACTGTTTGTTGATATATAAAATTATACAAAATCATATTATATATATATATATATATATATATATATATATATATATATATATATATATATATATATATATATATATGTGTGTGTGTGTGCGCATTAATTTCACATGTTACTGTAAGACAATGAAAATTTAACTCTAAGAAATATTTTAGGTTGAATTATTGTTAATTAAGTTGTCTTTTTTATTTGTTAAAGTAATTATTGTAATTTGATCCCATAAATACCAGTTAAATATCATATCATTTTATATCGAGAAATCTAAAGGAGATTTAATCGAGATATTTTGACAGACAGAAATTGTTTTAACATTTTATCTTAACCAAGGCGATAATTCTACAAGGGATAAAGGTGTTACAGGGAGTGAAAGAGAAAGAGAAGACGTTAGTCAGGTGAAATGGGAAAAGGACGATAAAGAAAGAGTGTTCCGAGAGACAGAAGGTGGCAATCGAAGTTGCACTTAAATTTAGTAGATCGTAGGTGTCAGGGAAGTGACACCAGATCAGGATGGATTATATTACAAAGCCTTCTTTGAATTTTGTCAAGAATCTCAAGATGAATAGCAGGATCATCAGATCTGATATGACAGCACGGACAAATGGTAGATTTATACATGTGCATGATGGATTCTGATGAGAAATAATTTTCTGGCACGACATACTGGACCAACTTTCCTAGTAGGCATAACCGTAGATTAAATATGCTCACTCCAGTTCAAGCTATTTATTGCCTAGCTAACAAATGATTAAAGGTCCTTTTCGAAAGCAGCTGCTTGGTTTACTTTGTCGGAACTTTCGGCTTTGCTACTAAGACTTTTAAATTTCAGAAATTTAAACGCCAGCTTTTTATTTATTAATCAAACTTTTATATATCCAACTTATCCATTACATTTTATCTTTTTTTTACAATAGTTCACCTAATATAAGGCCCAAGCGTCACTCTAGGTAAAAGGTTCATAAATGAAATTGCTGTAATGGAGGGAGAAGGAGAAAGTAAGAAACGCATATTATGAGGTAGGGTGGAACTTACTCTTTACCAAAAGAAGAAGGGAATGCAGACGATTTTTTCAAACTGAAAGATGCATGGCAGGTCGTCGCTGTGAAATTCTGAGCTTGCGAGAGTAAGAAATGCAGCTCGGTTGAACATAGAAATAGGGATAGTAGTGAAATTTTAGCAACGTTTCGTCTGTGCTATAATGGTTACAGTTTGGAGAAAAATGCATCATGCACAAGGCCGCATAATTGCTTTTTAACTCAGCAGAAGCCGGAGAGTGAGGCCCATCAGCCCAGATACAGCAGCTATACTCCATTCTAGGTCTAACCAGACTTTTTTTTTAAAAGACAGAGCAAGGTAGCAGGAGTAGGGTATTTTCTGTAGTGATAAACAAAACCGACCATTCTTCCAGAAGATGATAGGAATATACGAGTTCTATTTGAGGTCTGGGGTGGGCTTTAAACCCTATATGAATTCAAGTCAAGGAGCAAGGGTCGTTCATCGAGTTTGGAGCAAGTCTAGGGTTTGCTCTGTATGATGAATGTTACTACCTTTCTTTTGGAAGTATTGAATGATACAAGCCAGTCTTTTCTCCATTGAACTGTGCGAACTGATTCAGAGACGACATCAACAGCCAGACACTAGTCATCCAGATATTTAGAGGTTCACACATACACTCTGGTCCGTTCAGCATTTACTTAGCATCTGAGGATGTTCTTAGGCAAATCTTCAATATAAATTAGATAGTGATTATGATCGAGGAGAGACTATTGAGGGGACACCAGCAACGATATCACATAACTCAGAGAACAGGCCATTAATAACGACATTCATCAATCTACCTGAAAAGAAAGATTTGACAAGTGAGAAGACTTGCCCAGAGATTCCATAGCTGATGAGATTGTGTAGCAATCCCCTATATCACACCTGTCGAAGGAATTCAAAATATCTCAAGCGATCGCTCTCAAAATGTTTACACGCATTTCCCTGGCTTTATGCTTAATAATAATGAAGAGATCAGCAGTGGATCTAGAGAAAACTCAAAACCATACTGTTTGTCGCTTAGGGTGTTGTTTCTATTCTTACCAAGTGTTATTGATAAATATTTTCATTTCCGCTGGTGACGACGAAGAGGATTGATTCTAACATAGATGTTTAATGAATATATATATATATATATATATATTTAAAGTTTAGGATGTAGCTTTATCTAACCTCAAATATTAGGATTTTCTATGACATTTTTAATTCAAACATTTTTTATAAGCTGTCTAATAACTACATTAAATACTCGTACAAGATGTAAAGTTCCCGAACAACTTAATTCTATCAGTTTTCGCATGTATGACTTAAACTGAAGCAGCATAATCCGGCATTATACATATATAGAGAGAGAAAGTGAGAGATAGATAAAGGGTAGGAGAAAGAGGAGGAAGAGGGAAGAAGACAGCGAGAGAGCTTAGGTATTGAAAATTCTGATCATTTTCCAGCTATTTTTAGTGCATTTTTTATGCTACACAAAGTAGATTTTTAAGTACGTAATTGGTATCTTTTTCAAATCACTCTCTTGGTCTTTATCATTTTTATTAAAATTAGTATTACTTTCGTAGATTTTTATTCCAAACCTTTTTTCCGATTTATTTTTTAAGAGGTTCTTACATTTATATTTATTGTTTGTAATTAGTAATATTTCTTTTTATTATGATTCGATTAACAAATAATTTATAATTATTTGCTCCCATTATTTTAGCAGTCCATCTTTCGAAATACATTTTAAAAATTCAGTGGGTGATTCTAAAAATTTTATAACTTCCTGATGACAAAATGTATCTTCTTTATGACCGCATTATATTACTTGTCCAAATTGTGTTTTCACGCCAAAAATATCTACAACAAAGAAGAATGAAACTCTTTTCCCCTGTATAAGCTATTACTATTGCTACGAAGGGACCCCAAATTTTGAGTAGGCTACGCACGCCCGACTAATGACACAAGAAAAACACCTATAATTTTAGAAAGAGGAACAATCCAGGGATCCTGAAAACTACTGGCAATTTTTTTTTTTTGTCATAGCCTAGTCGTGCATTTGACCACGTTTTTTTCGCTAACATACAAGGAATGATCAGTATATTAACTATAATGTTATGATGTGCTATCTAATTCTCCGCAATATGCATAGCGTTGGAAATAGAAAAGATTCTGCATACAATATCCCAAATAACTCTAGTAATATGTTTCTGGCATCTCGGCGTAATGTTACTTCCTTATGCTTTTTTTCTATAAATACATTCATAGTAATTGTTATGATGAACTTTCCTCTATGGTACACAGACTTTATTAATTTAAGTACAGTACTAGATTGACGGCAATGTCCCATCATTTTACAGTTGAAATGGCTACACCTAACCGTAAGTTTTATTCTAACAGTTTCTTATGTCATACTTCCCGCTTGCTTTCCAGACAACATTGATTTTCAAAAATTTAAATGCAATGTCAATCGCTATCATTTTCTTCTTAATGTCTGTTCTTTTATTATTCTCGAGCCTTAATATGTTTCTTTTTTCTTTTCTTTTTTTTTTTGCACTCAGTAACAACTTGCGTGGCTTTGTTGCCTTGCTTGGTGAAAAATTATTAGAAAAAAGTTCTGCTGTGTTTTTTCAGGGGAAGAAGTCTTTAAAAAAATATTAAAATATATACTTAATTTCATATAAGATTCAACAGATAATTTTCTGAGAATAATTTCCTACCATTGGAGATTTTCTTTTTAATAATATGACCTATTTTATGTATTATAACTAATATATATACTATAATTTAATTAATCGAAATTCTAGTGATACTTGTGATTACATAAACTTTGGATTTCATCCTATAGCTAGAGGTTTGCAACACATATTCATTATCAGCATTTTTCCCCATTATGCATCAGTATTGATAATGGGAAGATCAGTCATTTCCTTATAAGGAAATATTCGGCATTCATTAACTGAACTGTAGTTTCTTTTCTTGTTTTTAATGTCATTCTATTTCTTTTGAAGTTTCCTCAGAATGTCAAAGACTTTTAAAAACTTTTTATTTTTATTTTTTTTGTTACATATGTAGTCCAACTGTTAAATCTTGATTACTTGGAATTAGAACTGAATTTATATAAGTTTCCCTATTTTGTAGTAGAGTATTTGTAAGACTGACTTAGAAATGATGCTGTACTACATAAAAAATATACAATTTTATCTCACTAGAATTGTCGAGTCAATTTTTCGGAATTATTTGTATCAAAAACAAAATACTCATCATTTGACAGAAAATTTATAAACATTTGATGATCCACATCTTCAACATTTGTGAACAACATCTTAAGGAGTTTAGGGGATAATCTTTTCAGTGCTTTAGAAATTGTTTGATAGAACTTGATTCTGTCTATGTTCAGTAAAATGTTTTCTAAAATTTTCACAGCAGAACCATTAAAATATTATAATTCGATCCAATACACTACCTTTGCGGTTACATTCGGTTATATTAATACCGTGTTTTTTTGTTTTTTTTTTACTCTACATGATTTTCAGAAATATATATAATTTGGGGAAACATTTTCTCTGTCAGCATCATTTGGTGTATTTAGAGTTAGCTCCAGCAAGACAAATTTCAAAAAGTTTATTTTTGTGTACGAAGGTAACTTAAAAACTCCTTTGGCTTCCTTTTCTCTTTAGCCTTTCTTTGATTTCCTCTTGTGTTTCTAAGACCAAGAGTGTCGTATTTTATTAATCATAGCGATCTTGAAAAATATGAAATAAAAGAGCGTATAAATCCTAATTGTTTACTAGTAATTTTTAACAGTATCATTAATGTTGAAAATCTTAAACCGATTCGGACTTCGCTAAACTAATTTAAACGAGCCAACAAATGTTTAAATTGATTTGCTTTTAAGCTCGTAATAAAAATAAAAGGTTCGCATCAGTTTTAATCATGATTTTTTTTTTATTCTGAAATTTTCAGCTTAATAGATTTATCATTTCATTAAACTTCTATATATAATCTATAATTATTTCCGGCGAACATCACTAACACTGCTGATAAGATATTGACCACATATTTCGTCATATCCTATCACCAAGATACTATACTGAGAGGACAATGCGCATAAATGTATTAGGTTGGTGCAAAAATAATGACGTAATAATGTCGTTTTTCGACGTATTTTTTAACGTCTAAAACGACATTATTACGTCATTATTTTTGCACCAACCTAATATATGCAGTGATTTCACAAACGAATCGGAGATTTTCATTTCCACATAATCACGAAATTATGTTTAAAACAGTCAGTACCTACGTCAGACAGTCGAGAGCGGTTCAGTTGCAAGTGTAGCAAAATTTGACATCTCTCATTTTTTCACTTCAGTAAGAAAAAGATTTCAATGCATAATATTAGGTTGGTGCAAAAAAAAAAATAATGTCGTTTTTTAATGTCAAAAACCGACATTATTACGTCATTATTTTTGCACCAACCTAATAGGAAACTATCTATAATGGATAATCTTTTGTTTAGTTTTTTTTTAACAATTAAAGTTAAAAAAAAACAACTGTTAACCATACAGTTTCCTTCTGCATTCACTGTCACTTAATTTTGGATTCCCTATCCCTGCATGTTGCGATCTCTAGCCGTAGTTATGCGACTCCCTTTGGACTGAAATCTGGCCTCGACCATCCGTTAAGCAAAACATTCCTCATTTATGACTGTTTATATGGACATGCATTGAATCATGTAAAAAGCGGAATATTGTCATAATGTTAAGTGTCTATCTGATTTGATGGTACTAAGTCAATGGGTGAGGTAGATATTTTAGTAATTTAATTGTGACGTAACTATACCTATATTTATAACGCGTGGCATATTGTTTAAACTAAACAAAATGAACTGGAAGATATGAAACCGCATTTCAGTATGTGAAAATTAATCTGGTTTCATTAGGTATAAGAAATCAGTATTTACAATCGTTTAAGCAAAGTATCAATTGTCTTGAAAGAAAATAACCTTTAACATCAGATACAAAAGTTATATAAAATAAATTTCTGAATATTTCTTGAAGTAGCATTCTATTTGTTTGAATATTGCCGTATCTATTATTGTATGATTCAGATTAACTGACAGGGTTGCTAAAATACTTTCGATGATGAAATAAACAGTTATGCAATGAGTTTGTTTATATCTTGAATTTAAAGAATTTATAAAACCTACATAGTCAAAGATAAAATATGATTAATGATTAACGGACTAAAATTATTGGAATTTTATTTTAATCACGCTAACACCAAGGATGTATCCCAGTAAAGCAATTATATTTCTATCATATTTCACACGTCGAAGTATATTTTTAGGCGAAATGTTTTCTACTTGTTGCATCGGTATCAAGCAACCAATCATTTTAAATTCAGAATCACGAAATTAATTTTATAAGAGACAAAATTGACTGTGAAAATATCAACAAGAAAGGAACAGTTGTTCCCGCCTTCATATAAGGAAGCCACGTCATTTGCGCTGCTGGCATTAAATGGCAAGAATCCAAGAGGAGAAAATCCGGATTGCACTAATTGCTAGGATTCTTCTTGTCGCTTTATCTTGCTGATATCATCTGCAATCTATTCACCTGAAAGCTTCGGCTTGTGTCTGTCATTTAAGCGATCAAATCGCCTGTTTTGTCACCCATTCAGACCAAATTTAAACCTTTCTTGTGTTCTACAGGGGGGGGGACATAAAAAGGAAACAGGGACTTGAACCAATTAAGACGATCAACGAATCAACCGCTTCAAAGAATCACCCTCACCACCACAACGTTTAACTTGGCATAAAATCAGAAGGAATTTGCACGGGATTATGCCATGATTCCTTTTGTTGATCAGATGACGGCGAATTTTATGCTGACAAAACAAGTTAAGGGAAAAAGAGAAGATTGAAGTAACAAACGGGTCGGCAAGCGGAAGCTAAAAAAAAAAGGAAAGGGAGGAAGTATTTGTTGAAGTCGTAAAATACTGAAAAAGGAGAAAGATAAAAAAACATAGGTGAATTGACAGATTGTTTGTCTTTATAGTTTGGGTAATTAGATTTTAGTGTGATTCAGTGCAATGGAGTTGGTAACCCCGTTTCAAACAATAGCTAATTTTGAGTTATAAATTCTTGAAAGGTTTTCATTGGTTGTATAGATACGAAATAGTGTGAGGTGTAAGGTTCTTGAATATTTCAGACACCATGTCTAAGATTACCACTGACTGTAGACTTCATAGGATCTGTAAGAAGGACCTGCGGTAATTTGCATACATATTGGTAAATATATCTGGATGAAAATACAAGGAAACTTTCAAGAAAGAAATAGAATGTATGTATGTATGATATAGACTTAATGGAATATGTAGAGCTATATCCTGAGATTAGAATTCCATATAGATTCATAATGGTTATTGATATTAAAAGATAATATCACTGCAAAAACTTGTAAATAAGCTAAAACTATTTTAAACAAAAAAAAAAAAAAAGAAAAAAAAAACAATATCGCAGAAAATAGTGTCCTAACTCATAAAAGTATTCCTATTTTGCATTTCACTGTTTTTCCTTATAACGAAAATCAAGGAGTTTTCCGTGACTTAAAGAAGTTGTGGTAAGCCTTTACACTTATGAACGCGCTTATTTAGAGTTCGATAAAACTATTAAGAAACATTGCGTGTGTCGTGTCAGTCGATTCATCCAAATAAAAATGTCTTTAATATCTGTCCATGAACGTTCAAAGCATTACTTCCACTGTTTTCACATTACATTTTAAACTTTTGATTTTATTCTGAACAATAGGTAATAAGGTATTCACTTCTGTGTCAGTATATACTATAATTAAACTTAAAAAATGAATTAAAATCGGTATTTTCCCAGTAAAATTATTTAACCCAATTATTAGAAAATACGTGTGATTACAATGGAATTCAGATTTTATTTTTAAAAATGATGATTTAAATACTGACAACAAGATATAAAAAACCAACGCTCAATTTCTCTTAGTGTACAACCGCCTTAATTATTGAAGATTCGACGGAAGTAAAATCCGTGATATTGATAATTTATGCTTCCATTTCTCTTACCAAAATATTTTACAGAAAAATCGTTCGTGAAATCAAGGAGCAATTTAAACTACTTAAAGTGTTTGTAAAATATAATATATATATATATATATATATTTTGGTGGGGTAGATACACCGTAATTCTTCTTATTATAATTTCTGTCGCCGTTTATTCCGATATCAAACACGTTTTCAGACATTCTCTATATTCGGAAATTAATATTTTACCTTTCGCCGCTCTTCATTTTCTGTGTATTTTTTTAATCATTATCTATATTCTTTAATGTACAAATATAAAATGACAAAATGATGCTATATGTTCGCAAATCAGGGTAGCTAGCGCAACTTATAGTTGATTTGCGAACATATTTTACGATTTCATAGTTCAATTTCATTGAGTGAGATTTAAAGCTGCTAAGGTAATCTCCAGCCATCAAACACTAAGAAAATAATAACAATTCTTAAAGATCTAACTGCGCATAAATAAAAAAAAGCAATTGGCTTCAGAAATAAAATTTGCACTAGAAAGGCTCAAATATTAAATGTCTTCTAGACAATTCTGTTATCATATATGAACTCATTATCCATAAATAACTATCGTTTTGCAGATGAAAACCAGTTTTGCAATAAAAATGAATTATAAGAAATTTATTTTAAACCGGATAATGCCGAGTAACCTTATTAGTCTCATGAAGTGACGCATTGCCATTTTTTCTTTCCTGATCTCGAATATCAGTAATATTTACTATTCTTATTGACTAACAAGATTCGGCTGATTTCTCTTTGACTCGGATCCAAAAAGATAATTGATCAATTTAAGGTTAAATTGCCCATACAAAATGCGAAGCATTTCGCTTAGTTCTCGCTCGAATTATTTACTCTTGTCTTATTCATATGCACCATATCTAATGAAACTATTTTGCACATAATAACAAAAACCATTATACAGATGCTTTTATATAAGCAACATCAAAAGAAAGAGATGTAAGGTGTGGACAATGAGTATTGGAGTAAAAATGTATTTCATGTCAAATGTCTGTCATAAAATATTAAATTACTAATGCTAGAAATGAACTACCTACAAGTACAGCAATATATTTCATAGAAACCATATAATAAACAATAGCAACCATATTTAATAGCAACCATATTTAATAGCAACCATATAATAAACAATAAATGAACTGGAAAACAGAAAAATATCTTTTAAATATCCTAAAAACTACAGAAAAGCAAACATCCTTACTGGTAACATAACTGGTAATATTGAAAAATGTTAACTGTAATTTCTTACTAAGGACTCTTAAATATGTATTTTTTACGACAAAGGAATAATGTTCAGATATCATTTACTGATACGTTTATTGTCATTAATATTCTTGCTTTATTTCTTATTACTATTGTGAATATTGTTAATCCTACTATTACCATTATTAATACTGCGATTGTGATGGTCAAGGGATAATGTTGCTCTTAGTGATGTTTTCTCTAAACATAGTAATTTGCAATATTAATTCCATTGTCCTCTTTTTTATCGAGATATTTATTGGCAGCAGATGTATTAGAAGTTTTTATCATTTTACCCAAAGCAAAGCGAGAATGCCACTAGTACATAGTGGGGTTACAGGAAGTGAAAATGAGAGAAAAGATTGGTTATAGTGAGGATTGAGGAAAGGACAAAATATGAACGGGATTCAAGAAGGTAGAAGATGGCCATTGACGTTGCATTTTTTTTTTTTTTTAGATTGCAATTATCAGGAAAGCGAGCAAGTTCCATGGACGGGATGAGCGAGAAAAGGTTGGTGTAGATGTGGCGGATGCATTTAACTATTTCAACACTAAACGGATTTGAACCTAGATACCAATCTAATGGCACACTTAAATTCATGCAAACGTTTGTCAGAACAGTTGCCATGAAAATATTTGTAGAAAAGACAAAAGAAAGCTACATTATACCGGTGAGAAAGTGACTGTTGTCAACATTCCTGCCCAGGATCGATTACATTACAGTTTGTCAAGAACCTCGAGAACACCAGGCCTAATATGACAGTAATATTCAATGCACGGGAAAATGGTAGAATTGTAAACGTGCAAGATTCTGACGAGAAACATATTCTGGCACGACACAGTGGCCCAATTTTCCTTGCAGTAGATGCAGCTAGTGATTCGATATAGTCGCTCCACTTCAAGTCAGTTGAAAACATGAGGTTAAGAAAACGCAGTGTGTCGCCCTCCAGGGGTCTAGCGTTTCTCTATGGTAAATAACTGATTTGCTTATTTATTATACATTATCAATTAAACATATTTTTAAAATTTGTTATTTTTACCGACCATTTTTCCTTCAATTTAATATTTTAAAAGGAGATAATATCGACTGCACAATTACGAATGCTGCTGATAGTTGAAGATATTTAATTTTTATTTGCATTCCTTATCGTTTTGTATTCGTTTCATTTATACTGGTATATGAGTCAACATTTCTTCAGGATTGTCTACATTTACATCAACTTTTTAATAAGAATTTATCTGCAAGATTTTATGTCAGCGGAATTTGTAGAATATTGAATATTGTTTCATTACTTAAATCTTATAAATAGATTTGAGGTCGTGCTTAACATCAAGCAAATCAAATCTATGATAAATTATAATATTTTTATTTCGTGTAAACAAATGTTTTTATTCGTCGTTGTAATATATGTAATATACGTATATGTGCGACATAATTTATACGTTAACTGAATGAATACACAGAGAACATATAAATATATAAAATTCATAAAATCATGCATGAACTTACGTGCAAATAAAAACAAACAGAGGAATGACATAAATACATGAATCCATCGTTTTTATCGAGGTTTGTTACATTAATCAGGAAATTACAAATGTAACAAACCTCGTTGCTTAGTTTGCAAACATTTAATAATAGATAATATATTTTCTGTACCCAACACCAATATCAAGATACACCCACCTAACCTCACCTGCGATAGCCATAACTTAATCTATTATTTATTCTGCACCTCATGTCCTAATAGTGGATATATTGGTGAATCTGGAAATAATTTTAGATTTCGCTTCAATAATCATAAACAAACCATACGTCAAAACAATCCTTATTCCCCCATAGCTAAACACTTTAATCAATCAGGACATTCATTAGAAAACTGCAAATGTTTATTGATAGATTCGGATTTTAGTTCCACATACACCCGCAGAAAAAAAGAAACATTGGATTTTAAAATTAAATATACATAAACTAGGGTTAAATAAAGACTTAGGTATTTTAAATTTTTATAAATATTTCAATAGTTAAGGATTTTTTTAGATATAGTTAAAAAAAAATGTATTTTTTTAAACAACATCTAAAATATTTATTACAGTTAGATTACAGTTACATTTAAGTTAGGAATATCCGAACAGTGACGTTCCATATCACGTGACGTCCACTTCTCGCGACAGACGCTACTTGCTAACAAACAGCAAAACTATATATATATAAAGTTGCAAATTAAAAAATAATAATGTTTTATTTTGTGAAAGTATTAATTTACATATATATATATATATTTGATATTTCAGGTTGCCCTCCATCTTTCACAAAATAAAACATTATTATTTTTTAATTTGCAACTTATATATATATATATATATATATATATATATATATATATATATATATACTCTATCTAAACTTTCATGAAACAGATATATACTCACCCACGCATAAACACATATAATGAGGGTGAGATTGAAATAGACTGAAAGAATGATAGAAACGTGAGATTGAAGTTATGTGGAGTGAATAAAGAATGTGAAGGGAATAACAAATATATTTATCAGTAAATATGTTAACTATGTCTGCTTAAGAAAAGAAGAATATGTATTTATTTGTAATCAGCCACATACCTTTTTAATGTAATGACCATATTTGTAGATGTGTGCATTTAAGGATTTATGCTTGTAGCTGTTGAAGTGCGCGCACGTGTGTGTATGTGTATGTATGTGCCCGTGTAAATCTGTTCATTCATGACATGGCCTTGTGTTTTATGAGTGACACGCAATTTAACAATAGGATAGTTTTGACATCAATTACAACATGACCATATAAAATGAATTGTAAACAAGAGAGTATGGCATCACAGTCAGAATGAAAATTGAGCACAGGGGTAGGTGGGAATTGATGTGTTGAATGCTTGGGTTTGGGATGGGAGAGCGAGATGGCTGATATCTAAATAAGAAAGCAACAAGTAATCCCACACTCTACTCCATGCCACGAAAGAAATTAAAATACTCATATAAAATAAGTATCTGCGAACAAAACATGTAGATAATTTAGGTCAGTGTATTTAACAGGTAATATGATATTATGAAACTTTCACATGTCAAACCATTCCTTTTTTTAACCGATCTCTCTAAAAGATAAAGGTGTAAATGATGAAGATCGGGTAATGGATAGGGATGAGCAATAATTTGCATGCCCGGAGGTTTGAAAGTTGTAGTGAAATGTAAGCCCGGCTTTGGACGGTCCAAACTGATAACCTTTGACACTTTCATGCCAAAAATATTATTGGCGACCTGATATCATCATGATTAATAAGGTCTGACTCAGGCGATAATCGGATGAACCAAAAGTAACTTTGTGTTTGCATACAAAACACCTTAACTTTGTCATATTACAACGTGTATAGTTGATTTGGATTAGCGAGGGAATAACAATGAAAATCTTAATCATCATGTTTCTGTCAAAGCACGTGATAGAAGTAATAATAAGGATAGTAGGAATAAAAAAAAAGCAAATCTTGAAATGCAAGTTTGAAATCTATACATATTTTTTTAGCACGAGGCAATAATATGGTGCGTAAATCAAAAGAAAAATGCTTTTATATGCCATGATCTTTCAGAGCTTAGGGGGATATAGTTCCCCACAAATTCCTGATTTTTTGGCCTACATAAATTTTGAGCCTGTGCTAACCCTCTTTCTGCTTGTTCACTCAAAAGTACGTTGCTCAATGTTTCCCCTAGTTTCTCTTGACTTCATTATACCTTGTGATTTTTTTTTAAAAATTCTGAATGAGATATATGCCGAAATTATTTACCGTTTTTTTGATAGTATCGGTTTACTTTTATCTAATTTTTTTTCTTAAAATTTATCATTATTAACTTTCTTCACAATGTATTCTCAGTATTTACCGTATGAACCACGTCGCTTTATGTTTTTTTTATGTGTAAAATTGTCAAATCATTCACTGTCAAAAAGTAGATTAGATATTATATAGCCTTTAATCGACTTTCCTTTGTTTCTTAAGATATTTTATTGGTAATACTTTGCACGGTTTCTGAAAGGCATTATCACGTTTCCTATGCATTTTGTAGTCCTGTATCTCACATTACATCCTCTGTTACTATACTATTCAGATAGTTGAATTCCATACCTGCTTGATTTAACATCTCCAATAAGTGGCGCCCAGTTTTCACACTGTATTTTTTATGACCACAATGCACCCTATCGTCTTACACCTAATAAATACTCCTTTCCACTAGCATTTCCTTATTACATTATCTAAGAAATTTTCATTCAACTTCTGAGACAGTTATCAACAAAATGTCATCTTCGTATCTCATGCTGTTAAAATCATATCGGCTAATAATTAATCGTAGTAGATCTATCTCTCTTCGGTCGTCTCGCTATATAACATTTTAAAGAAATTCAGTGGGGAAACGCGTTTTAATTCTCTTTTTTTTATTATTATTCTCTTTTAAATATTCAGTGGTATATTTAATATGCGAGTTTTATTGGTGAACCTGAGTGACCACTAGGGCTATCCAATTATTATCGTTTAATATAAATATGAGTGCTTAATATACGGGTTCTGTGGCTTTTAAAAGAATCTCTTATTCGAAAGGATATATTTTAAACTAAAAAATAATATTATTTTATCACCAGTCCGACACTGCAAATTAGTCAGCTAATTTAGTTGACATTTGCACATCGGCATACCATTTCGATAGCGAATATATTTGCAAGCCGGTAAATTTCGGGGATATTTCTGGTAGAACTTCGTATTTTTCTGGCTGACATTCATGATTCCATTCAGTAAATTCCATCGAAACAACCGCAGTTATATTCGATTTTAACGACATCTAATAGTAATAAAGAAAAAAAAAATGAATATACGTTATGCAATTTTAGGTTCATAAATCTGATCGAATAAAGCGGGAATACTGACAGACTTAAATGAATGAATGAAAAAGAGGTAGCGATAGTATAAAAATGTCTATGTATGTGATTGATGCAGTAAATATCTGGATTCATGCACCCCATTTTGTGTCTTTAAAAATTGAATCTTGGATAGAATTCTATCGGAAAAGTAAAAATTTCACATCGAGTAAATATTTCTTGGACACAAATAATATTATATGAACATAACCAACATATGTTTCATAACAACAATCTGAATGTACTGGTGGTTAGGCATAATACATCTGACCACAATTTCGACTTAACAAATGCCAGTCCTATCAGCAGAGAACAGGATTCACTAAGAAGAAATGCACTGTGAGTGCGCTAATGTCGCAATTCTCATCAATAAATTTAAAAGTAGGACTATACGTTATATCAGTGATCCTCGTAAAGTGAATAATAGCACAATACAGTATACGAGCTGGTAGAGAAGAAATTGGAAGAAGCAGATGTTGCCAATAAAATTCGCCGTTTATACCCCTTCCATATGTATGTGTATGTGTGTGTGCGTGTATATATGCCTGTGTACGCACGCACACGCGCGTGTGTATGATTTTCTAGTGATTATAAGTTGTTACACTTACAGATTTTTTGCTCGCTTACGAATAAAAAAGGGAAATTTATCGAAAATATTAATGTATAATGGTAGACATAAGAGTGTGTAAAATGAGTATTGACATTAGAATAATCAGTCGATTTGTTTTTGCAGTTTGATTTTAGAATTTTTAATTCACATTTCGCTTGTGAATAAGTATCCATTCAGCTTATGAAAGTATCCATTCAGCTTGTGATTGCTTATTTGTAATTAAATTGAAATTATGTTTAAATATATTTAATCTTTGTTATCTTTTTTAGAATATAATAATTAATAAATTGTTGTTTGCAATTACAAGGCATGAAATATGCAGTATCTGATACGATTTTTTTACAATGATGTTCATCTCGTAAAAGGCCCAAGAGACACTCGAGATAGAAGTTTACAAAGTAAAAGGTATACATAACGGTTAACCCTAGACTTGAAAAGTTTAAGATGGTAGTGATCAAGGAAGCACCTTATTAGGAGTTAGTTCCACGGTGGTTCTTGGGAAGATTCTACCTGTGTTGAACTTACCAATGTTACACGTACTTATCCAATGTTACACGATTGCCTTTCTTTTAATAATTCCATCTCAAACACTTAAATATTATGTCTTCGTTATAAGATAATTACGTCTAGTGACATTAATTCAGCACTTTTTAGTCTTGAACTTTTCAGTATCTGACCCAATGACCAAATATCGTAAGGAAGGGCTTTAGTTGATATCTTTACAACACATCTGGTAGAAGTTCAAAACATTGTCTTTATTCGTTGGATCCACTATCCCCCTGTCCGCATAAAATGTAACAAACAGAATACTCCCTCCTGTATTCCCTGTAGCAACCGCTTTTATTTTATCAAAATGCTCTTTTGCAAATCACCACGTTTATGTTCTGTATTTCTTACTCATTGATTGTACTATCACCTGAGGATGTGTAAAACGTTTAATTACATAGATAATTCTTACTACACTAGTGCCCTTGGCAACGGTACAGATCCCTGGCTACGTTTACAGAGTCCTCGGGCCACCAAGGCAACAAGATCCAGCCTGTTCTCTGTAACTACCTCCAGCTAACAAAATAGAATATAGTATGCAACGATTATCATAACGATCTTTTCGAGTCTATTAACAGACTATATTTTTAAAAGCATGAAATTAAAAAATAATGAAATTATGAAAAGTTTCAGCATTTTCTCATCGTTTTTCCTTTAATAAATATAGCTACTCATTTGAAGCTGTTATTTACCTGTAATTTTCCAACAGAATAAGCCCAAAAATAAACAGAAAATATGGTTATACCTTTCTCGGTTTTTCATGGCAATTATTAAAAGGTAACAAGAGACTTAGACTGAAAGGCAGAAGAGAATGGAAAATGAAAGTTACCGAGAAAGGCAAAGGCATGAAAGAAGGTGTTCAATATTAAGAAAAAATGAACTGGAAAGCAGCTTTGAAAATATGTTCAGGAATTCAGAGAGACGTATCAAAATGGAACAAGGAAAAAGAATGGAAGAAAAACACAACAATGCGCAGGTAACAACGAAATCAATGAAAAACAAAGCAGTTGCAGATTGAAAGAGAACGTCAGGTGGAAAAATGAAAATTTATTTGAAAAGTTCAAATATATGAATATGAAAAAGTCAAAAGAAGGAAAACGGCAGAAGATAATTGCATGATTAAATAGTAGAAGAAAAAGGGAAATAATTATATACGACGGATTAGCAAGAAATTCATATAGCAAAGGAAAAGGTAACCAAGAAGAATGTAAAATAGAAAGGTTTGACCGCAGAGAAAAAAGATACGAAATTATAATAATTTATTCCCCACCCTACTCAATGCCAAATATGAAACAAAGCTGCACCAGATATTTGAAATCATAAAACATACATGTGCATTTCGAACTATCCGCAAACAGAATGCACAATATATCCCTCCTTTTAGTAGATGTGTATATGATGGAATTACCATCGACATTCTACAGAGTTTTCTTTGTTTTAAAACCCTCATTGAGGAGAGAAAATGAAGCCAAGGAAAAAACAAAGTGAAGAAATGGTAAACAGAAAATCGACCAAGACAAATGAAAATGCGAAAGGTACAAATGTGCAACTGAGGAGGGAAAATATTAATGTTTGAGAAGTTTGAAAAAAACAGATTATTTTTTTCAATAAACTTAGAATTAAATGATGTTCACAAGAGTGTGAACATCATACATTTCCGTTAAAATTTTAGTTAAATTTTGAATGTTTGAGAAACTTTCTATGATTAGCAATACAGCACCTTTTCCAAAATTAATTGTACCTGGAACTTAAATATTGCACAGAGAAATATAAAAAATATGTCATTTTAAAATTCGGAGTTTTCAGGTTTTTGTGTAGGATTTGTTGTGTAAGTAAATTATTTCTAAATATTCACAAGTATAATTTAGTTATTAGATATTTAAAAGCAGTAAATATTTATTGCGTTATATCAAGTAATATTACCAATCTTAATATATTTTAATATTTACAAACAATTAATTGAGCATAGTTTACTAAAATAATATTGCATATTATTTACATTATTTCTTAAGTAAATAAACAGTAACACATTCCTTGTTACGTAAGTAGACATTATCGATCCAATGTTGATATCGTCTTAATATTTGATCATCCATATATTGTGCAAGGGAAGATCGAAGGAGCTTTATGAGAATAATTAAAGGAAGAGGAAACGAAGGTTGAAAGAAAACAAAACATAAAATGGCTGTGAGAATGAAGAACAGGTGTGAAGAATGGAGCCGTCATACAATATGCCGCCAGACTTATGGCGTCTGTAAATACAGAGCACGTCGATTTAAGATTGCTAAGTAATTAGGTCTGCTGTCACGAGTTCTCAAAATGTACACATCTAATATAGATGGCCCTGATATAATAGTGTAGATTCATATATAGGTGCTTGGATACAAAAGACAGGAAACAAATTATTGTTAGTCTCTTTTCGATGATACCCCACCTCTATAATTTTCTTCACATCCGTTCTAGCGGCAAATTGTTTCTAGCAAAGGAAAACATAACAGAATTTCAACTTAGGTGCAGTAATATACAGAAAAGAAGAGGAAACAAAGAAAGAGCATAGAGCCAAAAAGTATACTAAAATTAATAATGTTATTGACAAAAAAATGAGAAGAAAGTAAAAATTATTTATGTACTTGATATTGTATAATTGATAATGATAATTCGAGTAATTTGTGTACATTTGATACATAAAAATGATGTTACTTTTTAAATATGGAACTTGATGACAGACATCAAACTTTTCAATATGCAGATCACTAGAGATTTTAATTTTAAGTGCTGATGGTAAAAGTACGACTACGTTAAACTCTTTTCAAGACTACTTTAAAGACGTGTCTTTGAAATCTATCATACAATTATGTTTGTATCTATAAGAAATGCCTACAAATACTGGAAAGTATTTGGTGAAATAAAACAGTTTATTTCATAAGTTACTTTGTTAAGTTACATTTAATCTCTAAATGCGTTTACAATAGTCTCATCTGATTCATATCAACAAAGACACGTTAAATATTAACGTTTCAATATTGTATATTAAGAAAGCTTATATAATTAATATTGCAGAGGTTTTTATTTATGTTTAAAGTGGTGTGATTTTTCCATTTTATGGAAATGAGTTGAAGTTCCCGAGCACTCCCCCAAAATTTTGCTAAATGACTAAACAAAATTTTCTTAATCTTCTTTAGCACGTACTTGTATTTTACTTGGAACTGTTTGCAAATATGAAAGAGTAAGTCAATGCATGCATGAATTCATGAGAAACTAAATATACATAATATTCATTTATTCGACACATACATATACACACACACACACATATATATATAAATATATATGGAATAACGATATATGATTTTTTATATATCAAGAAAAAATTTTGAAAGAAATGATGTATGATAAAATAGAGAATGTTTTTCCAATTTGTCATGAATATTTTCTTTAATATCATACAACAATATCATATTTTCAATTGTCATACATCTTTTCTTTCAATATATATATATATATATATATATATATATATATATATATATATATATATAATTGTCATACATCATTTCTTTCAATATATATATATATATAGATAGATAGATAGATAGATAGATAGATAGATAGATAGATAGATAGATAGATAGAGGAATGTATGTATGTATGTATATTTCATTGAATACGGCAGATAAGATGCTTTGATTTAGTTTCTTACACAATTTCTCGTGCGATCTAAAAAAATTTTCAGATGATAAATTATATAAAAACTGTGCGAATTCTCTTTTTTCCTAGTGCTTTCGGATATACATTTAGGCATTTTCAAGAATTAAATATTTTAACTGTTAAATAAGAAATAGTTTGTTGCATTTATGTAATTATATAAATTTATAATTTTTCAAAACAAAGTCAATAGTTGATATTATTAAATGTTGATTATTTTATCTTAGATCGCATGAGAAATTGTATAAAAAAATAAATCTTGTCTGTCGTATTTAATGAAATGTGTATGAAAGAAGGATTGCTGCCTAAATACACACGCACACACACACTCGCGCGCACACACACACTCGCACACACACATATGGAGATAATGTGAAAAAGATGCGTTTCACTAGGGTGTGTTAGGCTACGCGTCTTCAGATCGGTATTTGTCAATAGGTTAAACATGATAGAACATACAATTGATTTCACATAGGAAACAGAATGAAACTATATTTCACCATTTCTCGACGTCACGTTAATATGCTCATATAAGGATATACAACTTAAGATCTATCGAAAATCCACAAATGATAACATTTACTTCTATCACAATAATAAAACAAAATCCAGAGTAATTATAGGCTTTTACTTAAGAAACCTTAGAAACTGTAGCCACCACCCTAATAAAATTCCTGCTTGAGGAAGAGAAATACATTAGAAGAACTTTCATACTCCTTCACTACCCAAATTATTTCCGTTACAATGCCAAACGCAAAACCTACAATAACCACAGAAAAAATACAAATATCTACAGATAATTATAATTTCAACAACCATAACAAAAAATAAGCACATAATCCGACTTACCATAACAGCAACCATCGAAAATAAATTATCCACACCTTAATCTAAAATCCATAAGCACCTCTACAAAAATAAGAGATATAGTTAGCATTAAATGAGATAGCAAATATAACAAGACAGAAGTAAGAATATACAGAATTGATTGTACACAATGCCCAATGTGGTACATCGGCGAAATGCCCAAGGAACTTCAAAAAAGACTATAGAATCATCCCAAAGATATGCTGTATAACTATTCTTTAAACACACTGGTAGTTCACTATAATATATCTGAACACAATTTCGACATAATAAATGCCAGTCTAGGCAGGAGATTTATTTAGAATAGAATGAATTGTGAGTGCGCTAAACTCCCAATTCTCGGCAATATACCTAAGAGAATAATAACAGCACTCACCACAAAATTAATAGTAGGACAATGTAGTATACGAGCTAACAAAGGTAGAAAAAAGTGAGAGAGAGTGCTGATATAAAATTCAACAGTCGCCAACGGCTCCAATATGAATAAAATGCCTGTTGGTCTCTGGTCGCCGGATTTGATAAGGGAATTTAATTAATCCTTCCTCTCATCCTAAAAATCCTATCGCGTTTTCCTTGCACACATATCTTTCATTCCGAATCCAAAGTCGCCGAACATAATACACGTCGGCGAAATGCATCGTTAAAAAGCTTTTTTCATTGTCCGATTACGTCCACCTTTGTTTAGGATAACATTCTACACCCTACTAACACGCATATATATATATACATATATATATATATATATATATATATATATATATATATATATATATATATATATATATATATATATATATCGAATTCCTATCGAGTTCGAATTACAGTCGAGTTCATTACATTCACCTACATGCAAATACCCTTGCGAAAGGTATGATATATCTCTTCTATCCCCAGCTATGGGTAAATAGCGGGACAGACATATAGCATTGGTTGGTGACTAGTCTAGGAGAAAAAAATCTTAGCTGGTAATATAATATTAATAACAATTTCAATGGCTACCATTAACTCACATTTTTGTGAATTCAGCTAGGATAAGGCATTTTAAGATTTATTAAGATAAATTGATTTGTTTTTATGGACTATCAACCCATTACAGGTTATTTAAAACCAGAAATATTTTTTTAAATTGTAAGAATTTGGGGAGATAATAAGATTTCACTGATACAAATCTTACTAATTCACCGGTAGCTGGAGGAAAGAAGTTGATGTATAACTTTTCCAAAGCTATTTGTGCGTATGTGTATATATGGAACCCGACTGGAATTGGAACTCGGTTCACTATTTCAAATTCCGAGCCGTTATCTATTACACCACTTGTACATCCAAGCTTTCAGCACCAGGTATTCCCAAGTGGTTACCAATCTAGGTATTGACCAGGCTGAATGTTGCTTAACTTCGGTGATCTTACGACAACCAGTGTTTCAACGGAATATGTCTTTAAACCATGCCTATTATATAGACACCAAATTGAGTAATATAAGCTTTTGTTAGATATGAAGAATCTATAAGGGAAAATTTGGACAATTTAATATTTAAGTCCAGTTCTCGAAGGAGATTTTTTGCCGTGTTTGATTTCATCATAATCAGTTTTGCTTACATTATATAAGTAATATAAATCCAAGATTAAAAACCTGTCAAATATGATAATAGTCAGTAGAAAGCTTTGTTAGCCTTATAGCTAAGCATTGGAAATGAGAGATTAATGCTTGTGACATCAGAAACTGCCATTTACTTACAAGTTTTACTTATTTGCAATAGAATAATTACAGACAGTAGAAAGATTACTTAACTGAAATGCTTGAGTATGCTTCATTTTTAATAGACCTTTTTCCGCTAAAAGACGACTTTTAAAAGTGTTAAATAAAGTAAAACCATACAGACCATCATTTTCTAAATTGATGTCCAACAAATACTAAACAAATATCAACTAGTTAAAAGTGATTGTTTTCTGCGTAAAATTTGGTACTATACACATGAATTTGTGGCAATTTTTAAATAATGTATGTTAAATAATTGAAAACCTCGTATGAATAGCAGAGGCAGTGAAGTCTGAAGAGACATAAATTTGCCGTTCTGGTTACTATCACCATGACGAATCCAACATTGTGAAGTGAAAATGTAATAAAGCGCGGTCATAAAGAATCTTGAAAAAAGTTATGGGATGCAATGTCACCACTAGAGAAGATGTTGCTTAAAAGAAAATAATGATTTGCTGGCAAAAAAGAAACTGGAAATATTACGCACATAAAAGAAGGCGTGTGTGGTCAACATAGAGCATGAAAGAGAGAAGTGCAAGGAAATAATGTCAGAAGTACAAGAGACAATAAAGAACATGCAGCAATGTTAAAGAAACACACACAGAAAAACAAAAATGAAAAAATATTACAAAATTGTCACTAACAAATCTACTCATGTCTTTAACATATACCTTTAAAAAGAATCGAAATAGCTTTAGTATATAATCATATCAACTAACTTTCTGTCACCCATAAAATACTTTCCTGTTGATAATCTTGTCTTGAAGGAAATGCATGCTTTTATTAGTTCAGAAGAATTAATAAAATACCGGAAAAAAATAGCATTTGCAATATGAACTCAGATTAATTTGGTGCTCTCTAAGAATTGCTCTCTAGGCAATACAACTGTTATGCCCATTATGAATTGATTCGGAAGAAAATTTATAATGCATCAATTTTTAAAGTTATGTGCGAAGAAAACAACTTATTTTAAACTTAGTGTGCAAAAAATAACGGTTATTTATTCTTTACAATTGAACTAAATCTCTAATGGAAATTTCTGTGTTGTCTGTTTTCCTTCAAGTAATTTGTTCACTAATAAATAGATGAGACTGCATTAATTCAAAACACGTTGCACTTTACCAGTGTAATACACATCCCTCAAAAGACAGATGATGCTATGAATTCGTGTCTGAAAATGGAAATATGAACCTAAAGACGCGCCCAGTTTTAAGAAATATTATTAAAAGTCTAAATGTCTATGACGAGGCGAAAAAAATGAAAAATGGCAATGATATCATTAAGCAGCTCAGAGATAAACAGATTATAAACTCGGCTGAGGACACTAATATGCCGGCTGTGTCCCTTTGTGGGTCGATTCAACTGATATATTTACGAGCGTCTGCAGAGCCATTCGCCATACGATGTCGTCATGGTGGGTCTAAAGTTTATGGCATCCACGTGTTCAAGTCAAGGCTAGGAACACCAAAATTAACTACCTTTATTCATTCAACAAGAAAAAAATCACGAAACAAAAAACAGATTTGATTAAAAGAGGGATTTTGAAAGTTATAATATATTAAACTAGGTATCTCCCCAAAAAGATATGCCTATAAAGTTTAAAATGCATTTAAAAAATAAAAAATAAATATATATTAAAGCTTTAATTTTAGTTTAATTTCAAGCCAATACATAAACAATTACTTTTCCAATATGTCTTTCAATCTGAATTTAAACAGATTAGCATCATATTTTTCTACTTATCAGTAAAATGGATAATTTCGTCCATATCAACAAGTTTATCAATTTAACATAATACTCTTTTATTAAAAAATATTATTTAAAATATTAAAACATTTAAAATATTCTCATATTTTACTGAATTGTCGGCACATTGAATTTATAGTCTTATTTAATGAAGACGCTTATAGAAAACTTTTATCAACTGTTATTTCTCCATTTTTGTGTATGATGATATAAGACGTCACATTCTGTTATTCTTGCGTATTAGAGATTCTCCGATTTGAGGTCATTCTCATATTTGTACATCTGAAATTTTTTGGTTGAGTAATGTGTTTGTTCCTTATTGGGTGCCTCATGGTAAGAGCGTTATACTAAGGTAAACCATGTTTAATAAATTTCAACTAAACTTTGGATATGAAAAGTAAAATGAATCGAAATTTCGTAACAACTGAAAAGATTTTTAACGGATTACCGTTATTTTATAACCGTCAGTAGTACCCAGAAAATTGACTATAAAACTAAATCGATATAAAAATGCGAAATCAGATTGACAAATTGACAGAATAAGATATGTGTTTATATACTTTTTGTCAAAACATGCCCATTGATGTTAACATTGTTAAATGAAATCATTCCAGGCTAATTTATAAATTCATTCGTTATATTCACACGCGAAATGAAATTGAAACTATCGAATTTATATAACGAAGTAAAACTAATATAAAAATCCATGACAAAAGTACGTATTAAAAGCATAACTGCAGTCTCTCTGGAATATATTTTTTTTCCGTTTCTGGGAGAACATGGTATCCGTTCTATTTTTTTTTTTTTTTTGTTAATTTGTAATATATATATGGGAGTGTATGATTCGGCTCATGTTTCTGATCTTGTCTGTCTATATATTCTTGAAATTCTTAGAATTGTGGATTCCAAGCAAGTACGTTTATATAGAGACAACGGACTTATTTGTCTTCCAAATAGTAATGGTCTACACTACAGTAGTGAAACTACAGTAAAAAAAAAACAAAATTAGCGTCTTTAAGTTACTGGGGTTCAACATAGAGATCAACTCAAAATTATTGATTATCTAGATATCACTCTTAACCTGAACACCAATACCTTCAAACCCTACCATAAGGAACAAGAAAGCTCCTAACTACATCAATGTTGACTCGAACCACCGCATTACTATTTTTTAACAGATACCAATCACTAGAATTAGGAAACTTTCATCTAATGAATATATATTTGATAAAAACAAAGAACTGCACGATAATACACTCCAAAAATGTGGCTTTCACAATAAACTATCTTACGTGAAACCCACAAATAACACTAGGGTGGATGAAATGACTTGCAAGCATATAAATAGAAAAATAAATATAATTTGGTTCATCATCCCCCTTCTGTAGGTTATCCCAAATTCACATCGGACAATTTTTTGAAGCTTACAAACAAACATTTCCAAAATAACCACTAATTTAATAGGAAAGTATCAAAATATGTTATTCCTGCACAATGAATATGTATAAAATTATAGATTCCCACAACAAAGATATTCTAAATAAATTTGAACGTCTCAGCAATATACTTAGTATGGATTCCCCAGGTAACTGCAGAAATAGTATACCTTGTCCAGTTGAAGGAAAGTGCAGAGCCTCGAATGTGATCTACCAGGCAACCATTTACACCAAACAGAACAAAAACAGCCACCATATTTACAGTGGAATTTCAGCGAGTGAATGGAAACAGCTTCCAACGTCTTCCAACCTAAACTTAAAATTTAAAACTGCCCTTTCCAAAAAAGTTTGGGAATTGAGGGAGAAAGACCTGAACCCTCAGATTGACTGTAAAATTCAATAGGTTTCATCGACACTCCTAATAATCATAAAGGAAGATGTAATCTGTGTCCACAAAAGAAAATTAGAATAAATAAATTTTATAATCAAAAGGTAATTTTAAACTAAAGGAAATAATTAATTTCCAAATCTCGTCACTGTAGTAAATTTAAACTAATCCAGTGTCATACTGAACTTGCGTGAACTGTTTTCACTTTACATATGTACTGTTACTTTTACGTCTTTCTTACCCCAGAACCTACCATTTTTTTTCAACCATTACGATAAATCTTGTTTCCTTCTCACCCATTTACGATTACTGCTATGATGAATATCACTACTATTTTTGGTATGGTCTTATTATTATTATTATTATTATTATTATTATTATTATTATTATTATTATTATTATTTCCTTTGATTTCTGGCATTTACACGTTTCTTTCCGTTTACATAGAGTGTGGGCTGTAATTGTCAGAACAATTTTTTGTATCTCTTTGAGGCATGGACTTCCAGGAATTCCTTCAATTAGTCTACTGGAATCTTTTCCAACCAGGGCTGCAACTACAACAGGGATTGTTGATGTTTCCATATGCCACATTTTTTAGATTTCTATTTCATGGTTCTTGTATTTTGACAGCTTTTTGAATATCATCAAAGATACATTGCAGTCAACAGGGACTGCCATATCAATAAGGAGGCACTTTTTTTTGTGGTCTTTAATAACAATGTCAGGGCGATTGGCTTTGGCTGTTCTGTCAGTGTATATAGCATAGTCCCATAGAATTGTAAGAGGTCCTATCTCCGTAACCGGGTCTGGGCGGTGTTCATACCATTTTCGTTCAGTTTCCTTCTCGTAGAAGTTGCAGATTTTCCAGTGCAGATATTGGCCCATTCTGTCATGTCGGGTTTTATATTCAGTGGGTTCCAATATCGTGCAATCTGATACAAGATGATCAATCGTTTCTAGATATTTATCACAGAATCTGCATTTTGGGCTAACACAATATTTTAGTATATGTGCTTGATAATTCCTACTTAGCAAGCATTGGTCCTTGCACAGGACCAATGCTTGCTAAGTAGGAAATATCAAGCTTCAGTTTCAGTAGGAATTATCAAGCTTCAGTTTCAGCTTTCAACCCTGCACTACGTAGCCACAGATGGGTACGGGTTTTGTCTACGTCATCTTGTTTGGTACGGGCAGAGTATTGGCCATGAAGCGGTTTATCTTGCCATCGCTTCTGTATCTGGTCGGTTGCATTTGTCTTTGCTGTCTTTTTTTTAATTATTTTGCAGTTTCAGCCGGTGTATCGTGATGTAGTTGCATTTCTGTGCCCATTTGAAACACCATTTTGAATTTGTTGGCTTCTTTTATTACGGAATAAAGACGCTTACTACTTTCATGTTCCTTGACGCATACCATCATCCAGTCTTCTGTAGTTTCCAAGTATCGTTGGATGCCAATTGTAGTATTGTAGGACAGTTCTAGTGGAACTAATCCTCTGCCTCCTTCGGATCTGGGAACATACAGACGATCATTCGGATGATGCATGCGGTAGCAAGTGAGGAGCTTTCTCGTTTTTGCGTCCATTCGCTTAATTTCAGCTATGGTCCAGTTAAGGACATTAAAGCTGTACTGCACCACAGGGACAGCCAATGTGTTTATGGCTGATATTCTCTTTTTGAGTTTAGCTCAGTATTTAGTACAGGCCTGCAGTACACCTTTCTTATTTTTCCTTCATTTGGGGGTGATGTATGCCATCTCCTTCACTAATTCCTAGGTATTTATAAGCTTCACCCTGGTCCCGTTCCCTAATCTTTGTGACAAAATCTAAATCTATTAAGGCTGTTTATGTAATTCTACCTTTCTTGAATGTTACTTTTGCACATTTATCTAATCCGAAGTCTATACCTATGTCATCACTGAAGTATTTTACAATATTGTGGATGCCCTTCAACTCATTGCCGTCTTTGGCAAAGAGTTTGAGATCATCCATGTAGAGTAGGTGATTGAATATTTTCTTATTTATTTTGTAACCATAGCTACTGTTGTTCAGTTCATGCGTAAGGGGGATTAAGGACAAACAAACAGAAGGGGTAACAGAGAGTTTCCTTGAAAGATTCCACGTCGGATATTCAGACGGTTGGATATGGCAGTGCCCCTTGTGAGACTAAGGTATAGTTTGATGTTCCACATTCCCATGCTGTGCTTAAGGAAATTTAATACCACATGGAAGACTTTTAAGGATCCAAGAATGTGAAACACTATCAAAGGCTTCACTAAGATTTCTACGTCGTCTCCTGCAATTTTCCAGGATCATTTTATTTATCAGTAGTTGATCTTTGCAGCCATATGAACCTCTTTTGCATCCCTTCTGTTCCAGCAGAAGAATGCTGTTTGATTCGAAAAAGGAATAAGTGCGGTTCGTCAGTACAGACGTGATCAACTTATACGTTGTGGAGAGACATGTTATCGGTCTATAATTTTTCGGTCGTCTGTTTCAGTTATTTTTTATATGAGGTATGTAATACCGTATTATTATTATTATTATTATTATTATTATTATTATTATTTGCTTATTTTTATTTACATTTTGACCCATCCTTGTTAGTCATTTTAATTAGTGATAATACTTCCTCTTTTTTTCTTTTAAAGGGTTTACTATATATATATATATATATATATATATATATATATATATATATATAAGGTTATATATTTGATATTTTATATATATTAAGGTTATATATTTGATATTTTATAATAACATAAATTTGTATAATATTATAGTAATGATATGTTATAATTATGTACTTAAAATATAATAATAATGGTATTAATTATAGTCATGTAATAATATTTAATAATAATATTTGATGAAGGTACTAATTAATTTCGTAACTTTAATTAAAATAATATTTTTATTTATGATCCGTTGATATAATTAATAATATAATACTATTAATATAATGATATGTAGTATAATTGATGTTAATATAATAATATATAGTATTAATATGTTTCATTGATGTATGATATATTGATATATATTGTATTATTTGGTGTAATGATGTATCATTTAATAATTCAAATATAATAATATTGTTGGTGTAATGATGTATCATTAAATAATTCAAATTAATAATATTGTTTAATGAGTTATTTATATTTTAAATACTATATTTTATTAAATAATATTTTATAATTTTTAATATCCTTTAATAATTTATTTACTATTATTTAATATACCGTTTAGTAATATTTAATTAAAATTATATTATTTAATAATATAATATTTTTGTAATGATATAATATTTTTTATAATATAATAATTATATAATAATTGTATATATTGTTTATCTTTAATTGTTATATATTTTCTTTTATATGGCTTTATTTATCAATTAGCACTTTTATTTACATCTTTGTTTCTTTATTAATTAGTACTTTTATTTACATAATAGTAATTTATATATATATATATATATATATATATATATCATTAATTTACCCTACTCTATTTATTTCGCACTGCAATCTTTTTCTATTTTTCCCCTTTTTTATTAACCTTCCTCTATTATTGGTTTGTTATATAAAATATTAAATCTTCTCTGAAGTTTTATTTTCTTGTAGATGGTAATAGTTTAGTATATGTTAATATGTGTTCTTTTTAATTTAAAATGTATAAAATTAAATTATAGTTTTCCTAAAATGAATATAATTAAATCATTATATGTTTATCACAGAAACTTGCAAACAGTTTTCTAGGAAATAATATCAGGTTCTTTATACCAAAACTTAGGAGACAATGAGGACATCACACAATCTTGTAGCTGTTCCTCACCAGAATGATTACAACATCCGCTTGTCAACTGAAAAGATTATTTTTTTCCTTAAAACCAGGTTTTCATCTATGTCAAGAAAGATTTTATTCGATGAGACTGATTTACCCACAATAAAATTGCTTCCCTTGTGAGTCCAGTCACTGTAAACGCAATGAAGTTAATGTTTTTATTTTCGGGCCAATTCAAAAATGTTAATATAATATTTATAAATTAAGAGAAGTTTTTGGATTTACTTTGATTTATATACGGTAATTTGATGCGCTAATTATGTTATTCTGTATATATATATATATATATATATATATATATATATATATATATATATATATATATATATATATATACTTTGATTTATATACGGTAATTTGATGCGCTAATTTTGTTCTTCTGGAATTCAAAAAAGTATATATATATATATATATATATATATATATATATATATATATATATATATATATATATATATATATATATATGGCCACATATAAGTCTGTTTCGCAGCTCATCAGTGTGGCTAGGCATCTGATTTATTAAAGCCCGGATCGAAACCCGAACGATTTGGCATCCGTCAGAGATCCTACCACTATTGGCGCACAGCAGACAAAAAGAAAATTTCAACGTATTATATACAAATTTATACAAACTCCAGCATCCAGAGTGCTCAATTCATTAATGAAGAGTGGTGCGTTAATAGCACCAGAGGCTACACTTTAGAAATTACCCTTTTTTCTATTGCGCTCGATCGGATTACAAGACCGTAATATAGTCCTGCACATACAAGCGTGTTTCGCTGTATCACAGTTCATCAATGTGGCTAGATATCCGATTGCATAAAAATTGCATATGTAGATATACCATTATAGTTTTGGTTGCATTTGTATTATTTTTATAATTACATGGAGGTGCATATTTGTATTTGAATTATAATTACATTTTTGTAGTTGGGGGTATATAAGTTGTGTGGATGTTTGTTTTTGTACATTATTTAATCTGTGTTTATAATTTTTTTTTTTCATTTATTCAAACTTAATTTAATTTTAGTTTCTTATAAATTAAAAAAAAACCTTACCCAATAAATAATATAATCTGATAGTCTATTACTATAGTACACTATATAAATAAATATTTAAATTATGTAACGGTCATTTTTCAGTCAGCACTTAAAGATGCCATGTGCATAAATCTCCGATTTGTGCCAGCGGTGAGAAAAATCTGCAGATTAGCCATTATATATATATATATATATATATATATATATATATATATAATGGATCCTTTTTCGAGAACACTAGTTCGGCTAGTCAAACCCTCAGTTAGGTTCAACTGTCAAAGATCCCACCTGCGGTTTATACTGCAACTATCTTAATTATAGTTTCTGGGATAGAACACATGTCTGTTATCATCAACTGTTTGAACAACACCTGTACGCTAAAACCTTCGGTCAAAATGGTAATAATTGACGGCTTCCGAGCAGTTCCATATGCCCAATTTCACTCAAAATGTTTTTTATGGTTTTCAGCCACTATCCAAATGTGCTGGACGCTGAGATTGCCACCTCAAACAGATATGACAGTGAATATCGGAAATCTCTCTACAAATGAAAAGGAAACTGGAGGTAATGTGGTTCGACAGAACGATACTGAGAATTCTATAGACTGACCGTGTAAATAATGAGGAAGTCATAAAGAAAATAGCAAGAAAAGAATACTTATACTCAGAATCAGTAACAAATATTTGAAATTTTTTGGACATATAATGAAGAATGAGGGCTTGGAAAACGTAATCCTCTCAGGGTATATTGAGGGCAAGAGCCATAGGCGAAGGTAGCGATCCACTTACCTGAAAAGATTATTTGAAATTACGACGGAACGTTAGTAGGGAGGATTAATAAAGCGAGAAAAGAAGTTTTGGACAACCATGATCGCCCATGTTCTGAATGGACGCGACACATAGAAGGTAGAAGTGGTGGTTTTTCAATGTAAACATTCATTGGGGAAATTGTGATGTCATTGTTTTATCATCATCATCTCCTATCCACAAAATTGCAAATATTCGACTAGTTCATAAGAAAATTGTGTTATTATGGTTTCTGTAGCCCAACTTAGAAGTGTAAATGCAAAGTTTTGGTGACAGGAAAAATATCTCTGCTGTTGAGCAAAAAAAATATATATAACACTGAATACCATTCCACTCCATCGGCATTGTTGGCCTTGTGTCATATTTGTAATTTTTTGTTGTAGTAAATATATTTTCCAGTTCACTGAATCTCTTGATATTTTGTGGGTGTTTTTCAATATTATTTCCCTTTGACATTTTTTCATTTTCGTATTTATCTTAAAAATATAATAAAAATGATGTATTAGCCATAAATGTTAGAGTGATTTACACCACTTCCTACTAGATTTGTTAAGAATTATATAATTAGAAACTAAAATATAAATTATGCAGGGAAATATTTTTGGAGATTATAGTCACTGAATGCATTAAAACAAAGCTCACCCTACATCAGGATATCTTTATATTTATTGAGACATTTATCATATATATGAGGTAAGTATCTCCAAATCTCATGTCGGAAATTTCACACCTGTCTTAAAAAATGTGATGCAACATGTATGAATCTTAATTTTATGGTGAAATGTTTTTTCTGCTAAATGAGGAGAATAAATTTGAAAGAAAATTCTGATATTATTATTTCTATATTTTAAGCAGAATTGGATATATTTACAGTTTAACATGCTTACATTGTGTTCACATTGCCTTTTTTGGGTCGTAGAAACAAGTCGATTTTAAAGATTTCTTAAATTCATCTGATTATTGGAACTTAATAAATATGTTGGCATTTATGTAAAAGTATTTTTAAGAAATCTCACTTCAGTATTTTAGAGAATGTTTCTTTCCTGCAATTACACTCCCCTTTTTAGTATAATTTTCAATTTCATGCCAAGTGCTGTCACATTGAGATTTACACATTTGAAGATAAAACTTGGAAAGGTTTACTGAGAAAATGAGAATTTGTAACTGTGAAAAGTCAAAACAAATGTTTTAATCTCGAATTTAAAAAATATTAAATCAAATATGCCCCTTTTTGAATATTTGAATTTTTTTTTAAATTCATATTCTAGCGCTGATAACAATTATTGCAATGCTGTTTTTTTTATTTTTACAATTTTTGCAATCTATAATATCGATTTAATAATTTGATATTCTAAGTCTTTATTTTTCAAATTTGTGCCACTCTGTTCATTGGATATTATTAGTTAAGAAGCACTAATTGAATAAGCAATATATATATATATATATATATATATATATATATATATATATATCCCAGTTTTTCATCAATTTTTAAACAGTGAAATTAATAACAAAATTCATATATTAAATATTTCTACTAAAAAGAATTTTGTCACTGACAGTAGCGAAGCTGCATCCCTTTTTCCATCGTAATAACTACTATTTTAGCCAAAGCTGACCACAGTTTGATTTATCTATTTAAGGAAACCATAATTCTCGCTGGGGCTTCTACATCTATATCTGTTACCTTACTCGAAAATTAATCAACAGTAATTTAAAAAATATATATTTTTACTTTATATATATATATATATATATATATATATATATATATATATATATATATATATATATATATATATATATATATATATATATATGTGTGTGTGTGTGTGTGTGTGTGCGCGCGTGTGTTATGTGTGCGTGAGTGTGGATTGGAAGGTTTAAAGAAGAATTTAAATATTTTGCTAATAATAATTAGAAAATGCATTACTTTCATGAAGATGAAAATGCGGACTACACAATTTTAACTATGACAAAGGAGTAATTTATTCAATAAGTATTTATTTTGAAAAACTAATATAGTGGATAGTGCATTAATTTCTCGTGTTTACGTGTCGATCAACATTTTATTCCATTTTCAGTGATGAATTACTCATGCCGTGTACGTTTTTTTACCATTTCGAAATTTCGATAATTCTAATACATTTATATGTATCTGAGCCAAATACTATATTAGTGAAATAACATAAGATATATAAATTTGTATTTTTTTGTAAATATGTTAAGATGTTTTTAAAATAATAATGATTTACTAATACAATTCCTACTACTTAACACTTAACACATAGCTGTGGGTAGAAGAGGTGATTCCTTTCCCAGGGACATTTGCATCTAATAAAATATAATGAGCTCGACTGGAATTGGAACTCGGCTTTCTGAATTCTGAACTGTTTTCCATTACACCTAACTACCCACCCACCCTTCCAAACTTACATCACCTGGTAATCCCAATCTAGTTAATGACTAGGCTCGTCTTTGCTTAACTTCAGTGATCGTATTAATTATTAAAAAAAAAACTATCTCTAAAATAACATCTAACCGCCAAGATGATGATAAAATAATTAGATCATTAAATCTGGGTTAACAAGTTGGTATAAAGTTGGGTGGTTCGGTTTCATTCTACAGCAATATTACAAACAGAACCCCAATTTTTGATCTACTAAATTCTATAGATAATTATATTCCGGAAAACACGCATAGAAGCAGGATTTCCAGGGCAGGCTTCTTGTGATGATTCTGCACTTTGGAGCCCTTTTAGGATTCTTTAAAAATAAGCTCGGTGTACTTTGATTATTAATGAAAAGAAAATTGAATCAAAACAAATGTTGTCCAAGTCATGACTTAAAACCCCCAATTTGGGAATTATTCCTTTGTATATTTTTTATTCAAAAAGTTTTATTTACAAATAGATCTTAATGAAAGGCTAAGTAATTACATAATGCAATTAGTTTGCAAAAATAAAATATTTTTTTGTTATTACGGTCCACCATACTTAATAACAGCAGCCATCCAGTTTACAGTTTGGCAATATGAATCCGTGTCACTGTAGTCATATAGCAATACAAATATCATATCACACACCCAAATAGACCTTTTACTTGGACTAACTGATGAAAGCCACCCTGCTTATGAAAATACATCTTTTGTTTTGAAAATAAAATGTTTGATTTTTTGTCATAGGTAATTCGAGTATATATAAAAGTAAGTATTTTCCATTAAATTGTCTTGATGTTACTATTATTTTCATTTTTAATAATTTGTTTTTATTCGTTTTTATTCGTTTACAGTATTTACTTTTCTGTCAATCAGATAAAGGCCATTGTTATTTTCTGCTGATTAAAGGATACAATTGAATTTGTAGACGTTTAAGTCAAATTTAAATGTTTTTTTTTATTTATAAAACGCACATCTGTGCCATTATATTCCCTGTAAAAATAAGAAAAAAACCATAAAAACCCTTAAAATCTTTAATTAATATTTTTCGTCATTAAGATTTTTCTTGATGATAATTCATATAAAGGTTGAGACGTGCTTCTATTTTTACAGTTAACAAAATAAATAAAAAGAAAGATGAAATTGGCAAAAATTCAAAACAATTTAAAAAGGAATACATGTAGAAGAGAGGAAGGAAAGAATAAAAACAAAGATATCATTTTTCTTTTATGAGTTCTATTTGTTGAAACATTTTAGGTTGACATATACTTCAACTGCACCCCTGGCAAAATATGAGATAAAAATGAGGGTCGACGCAAATATATAATTTCTGACAAGGTATAATTTTACATTTATTCTTATAGTACTTAAGTGATTATTTGTTTTTTTTACATTTTTGGAAACGCAACAAAACTATATGGAATGTTACCGAATAAATATGCTACAGTAAATATGCACTTAAAGACAGTAAAATTTTAGAACTCAGCAATAATTAATTTAGAAAATCTTTTGGCAAATTACATTAGCCAAAGTTTCCTCTTCTTTAGAAATGAACCATATCTTATAGCTTTTTAAAATGCTTGAATATGTATCTTACAGTTTTGTTTATAAAAAACTCATTTTATAATCTTATTTGTTCCGGCATATATATCATACTTACACATAATCATATCTGAATATATATATATATATATATATATATATATATATATATATATATATATATATATATATATATATATATATATATATATATATATGTGTGTGTGTGTGTGTGTGTGTGTGTGTGTGTGTGTGTGTGTGTGTGTTGAGAAGACGCCAGAAGTGTTGAAACAAAATGACTATTTTTGAAGTGATTCTATAACCTTTTTATGTGATAATTTTCGAATAAATAATTATATATGTGTGTGTGTATGTAAAACATTTTTTTTTAATTTTTTAATCAGACATTTTTATTACTTTACATGTTATTTTAGTGGATACCCGTATTTGGGTAGACGCCCTGTTCATTTTAAACAGTGTTTTTTTCGTCTACTGGCCTGCATAAGCGAAAGAAACTGAAAAGGTATGCTTTTCGAGAAGAATATTAATGAGTAAGTGTGAAAATGAAAAATAAAACAATGCTTTATTGTGAAGCTTTTCGAAGCCGAGCGTTAAAATACACCGGATCAGGGGGTAGCCCCTTCTGCAAAAAGGATCGCAGGTTTGAGACGTGCTTAATAGTACGTTTTCTTTATTAATTTTTCTCGAGTAAGCAAGCCCATAGAGAATATAAATATTTTTTAAAAATAAACCGAGCGTCTACTCAAATACGGATATCAACTAAAATATTTGAAGTAATAAACACACACACATCCACACACATGCACGCACACACACACACACACACACACACACACACACATATACATATATATATATATATATATATATATATATATATATATATATATATATATATATATATATATGATAAATATTACGAAGAATAATACAAACTTTTTTGTAATTTAATTACTATTTTTCTTTCGTGTATGTGTTTACATAACGAACAAAATTTCTAATTCCGCATCATAAATCATAAAGTCATAGGGATATAATAGAGGTTTTATTATAATTGAAAATAGATGTTTGATTGCCTTCTAATAATATTATTATTTTCTAAAAACAATAAAGTAATAAAACGATCATTTTGCGGCACTTTTTATATTTTAACAATATTTTATACGTATATATAAATATAAATATAAAAAGATAACTTAAGTGCCCGCATCCTTAAATGTATATGAAAAAAACACACATCACATCTCACTTAGGTCTGTACATTCTTAACTTACGTCGCAACACTCATTAGTTCTACGACTTTAGTCCCGAAAATGTGCTCCAAGAGCTTTTATCATATCCGTCTAACAGCTTATTTTATAAAAATGGCGTTGTTACATTAGTGTGAAAAATGCAAAGATTAAAAATTAATGAATAAAACGCAATATATAAATTGTGCGAACAAATTACATAGTGCTAAATACATCTAGGCATGCATAAGTGCATCTAGATACATTGTATTGACGTGAGTATCGTATGAATGCATATCTGCCACGAATGGATGATCAGGCGAGCTTTTAGGTTGCCTCACCACCGGATGTTCTGTAGAAAAAGACAATTGAATAAATATGAATATGGACGATGTCATTTAGAAAATAAGTTTGCAGAAATAGCTTGGTAGCTAAAACGTAAGATGCTATAGTAAAAAGTCAGTAGTTCCATTACATAATATGTATATATTATAAAGGAAAACATTAATAAAACCTTATTATCACGTACAAACTATAGATCTTATTAAAGACACAAAAACTTGCATAGAAAATCAAGATTAATCTAATCTTTTTAAATGAAATAATGATTTTGCTTTAATATTGTACGCATGATAATTATTGGAAAAATACGCTGGTTTATATGAAAGCGATATTTGTCTGTATTAATTGGAGTTGGGTGAGTAATGTTCTAAATATCTTAAGTGGAATTCCATTCTTATTTTATACATAAAACATTAAGTATTATGTATTAAATATGTGTATCATTAAAGAGTCTCAGATTTTGTGAAATTGCTTTGATTTTTTTTCGCAAATATGTTTTATTTTATGAATATTGCCATCTTTTGATGCGGTTTTACGAAAACAAGACAAATTGCAAAAGAGATGTATTTTTTTTACCTTCTGTGTCAAATAATGAGAACTTTTTAGTTCAGACTTATTCCTTTCTAATGAGATTCCTTTACATGTGGGTGGTGGATACTCTTCATTTCCGTAAAATTCTTGATTGAACGTCTAGATTTGTTTTTTGGTTTTTACTCCTAATATGATTTAATGATCACTTGGATTCTAGGCATCAATCATGACCATTGAAATGACAAATATTGACAATTAATAAACTACACTATTTCAATAAATCTTTAACTCATTTTGCTGTTTCTTGGATAATGAATAACGAAAAATAAAATGAAATTGAAGTGATAAAATGAATATTTATTTTTCTCTAAATCAGTTCATCATTTCTCTTTTGTACGCTTTAATTGTAAATTATCCTTTTTTCTCTTTATGAACAATCTTCTAAAATCTAATCCTCATTTGGCTTTTAATAATTCTCTTCCAGCTCATCTTTCTACTTTATATCTAAATCGTGAATTTTTATACTTACTCATCTCCTTTTTTTTAAATTTGCCATACCTTTTTTTTCATTTTTCATTTTCTCCAAACCCTTTCGCATTTTAGTTCATTCTCTTCAGGATTCCTTTTATCTGAATTATCAATACAATTTGTCGTCTCTTTTCTCTTTTGCTTCTTTCCATCACCATTTTCTGAAACGTATGTTTCTATTCTCATCTTACAAGTCTTGTATTCTCTTAATCTTTTTACATTAATATTTCATCATTGCATTTTTAATCACACACATTTTATTTAACAGTGTCAACAAGTCCACTTTTTATTAATTTATATTATTCATTATCTTCCATCTATCTTCGTCAAATGTACTTTTCCCCATGCAAATCTTCCCAGGCTTGTAACAACCAGGCACAAAATAGCGAAAAACTTAACGATATCGTCTGTCATTGCTAACGGCTGCCGCCACTCAGAGCACAAACGTTGTAACGGACATGTTCACATATTTATCTCCAACTTCTGACAATTAAACAGCTAAATGTCACGATCCCTTTGATGTAAGCTTCGTATTACAATATTTCCATTGGTAATTTTAAACAGTCTTTTCAAAATCCACTTCTAGCGGTTACGTAACCTTTGGCCGCGAATATCATTCGGCGTAATCAAACCAAAATTAAAGCGTCATGTATTCAGCACATGTTCACTGCTTGGATAACAGTTTCGTCTACATATACGTCTTTTAAATTAAATAAAATAGCAATAGTGGAAGAGGTTCAATTCAAAAATTACTATGCATTGATTGTGTTTTATTATTAATCAATATTATGAAATACACCTTAACTTATCAAGCATTTACTCCCATCATCAGAAGGTGGTTGTTTTGGGACTTAATTTAATTTCGGATTTGCTAAAAATTGTTACTCAGAAACATCATAATGCCCGAATTTGTTTATCAGGCATTGGATAAGTACTGTAAGGCTTACGTTGTGCTTTTAGATATCTTGAAGACGTCTGACAGGTTTTAGCATGCTTGACTTTATCCACAAACTCAAGAGCTATGGTGTCTCTGGCTGGATATTGAACCAAATCCAATCGTTCTTACCAAATGAGGGAATGTAGGTCAGTTTGAACGGATCATTAGGTCCCAACTAGCTAGCTATGCTGCTGACACAACTATTTACGCATGTCTTAATAGTAAGTGCGATAGTTCCGACAAAGTAAAACTGGTTGGTGCTGACGAAAATAATATCCAATCAGTTGTTAACTAGGACAAGAAATGGCTTGTAGATTTTTAACGCCTCCAAAACAAAATTGCTATTCCTTATTTATCATAGGGAGCTATTTTTGCCTCCTATCAGCATGGTTGATGCTAACCACCCTTAGAGTAACTCATTACACCTTCGTTGTCACACATTTCTACAGACATGAAGTGGAACGGTTATACTTAACCAATTGCTAGGTTAACTGCTAAGAATGTTGATTCACTGGTTTTGCGCTCCAGCTATATAATTGGAGATTTACGCCAAAAAGCAAAGAAGTATCTGTAATGTAATCGATCTTGACCTGGTACCTCGATTGCATTAATTTATCGTCTCATTGCTTTACTACTGAAATAAATCGATGTAAACGAATTTACTATTCTAATAGTTTCTTTTCTCGCTCTTCTCTCCTTTGGAAATCTCTTTCGTTTTATATACAATCTTCAAACATTTAAAAACGACGACAATCGCCATCTTTTATATTCCCGGAACTTGTTTTGTTGTCCAGTCTCCTCACTAAGTTTTTCTTCTCTTCTACTCCCAGTAGCATAATGGCAAGTTTTCTCCTGTTCTGCTCTTAGTAGCATTATGGACTTGCTTGGCTAAAATTATGCTAATATATGACAGTTAACCATTATTATTGATAATATGAATGACATTTGCTTGTGAAAATCAAAATGAAAATCCATAACAATATTATTTTATTATAAATTGTGACTTTATTCGATATAATCGGGGTTATCCTTCGAGTTCCCGCATAATGATGCGTTTGATTTTGTTTGCCTCAATGAGTGGTGTTGACTCCCAGATGGCTAATGAAAGTTATTTTTGCTTGAAAGATCCTTCGAAATTGATGACAGGTTTTTTTTTCTGGATGGTGAATTAGGCTTTGGTCGGTGTTGTCTTTCTTTTCGACTTCCTTCCTTCTAGTTCAGCTGATTGTTTGGATTCGAAAATTGTTGTTTCGTCTCTGACAATGGATTTCCAGAGATTCCTGTTCATTCCAATGGATTCCCAGTTGTTGATGTGGATGTTACATTTCTTCATGTCCTGTTTTTAGAACGTCCTTGAATCTCTTCTTTTGACCTCCTCTTTTCCGATTTCCTTCTTTGATTTGAGAGCCAATAAATTGCTTTGGTAGCGGCTTATCATCCATTCGCACCAGGTGTCCACACTATCAAAGTTGAATTTGTATGATGATGGTTGCAATGCTGGTCATTTTAGCTTGTTTCAGTAAGCTGAGATTAGTTCTTTTATCTTCCCAAATAATATTCAGTATATTTCGAAGAAAACGCTGTTGTCCAGATCCCAGAAGCATACAGGAAAATTTGAATTACTACTGTCTTATACACTAACGTTTTGATGTTTGTTATGATGTCACGAGCTTGGAAAGATATTTCGTGGGCTGATCCTACATATTTGAGACGGTGTTCTGTCTCATATTGAATGTCAATTATAACGGACAAGATAAGGAAAATGATCCACATTCTCCAGGATTGTTTCACCAAGTTGGATCTTTGGTTCTAACCAGATTTTTTCAGATGGTGATGGTTGATAGATTATTATATATATTTCTCCAGCAAGACATTCATTTCTGTAGTATACTGCTACCAGCAAGCAGAAATATTTCTCCTCCCGATGATGGCCATTTTGGCCGAAACTAGTCGAGGAACTAAATGAAATAATAATAAAAAAAACGAAAGAATATTAATCTACAACCCAGTGTGTCGGAAGATTTTAATTTTTTAATATTTTTTATTGTTCAATATATATATATATATATATATATATATATATATATATATATATATATATATATACTAGGTTGGTGCAAAAATAATGACGTAATAATGTCGTTTTTGACGAATTTTTTAACGTCAAAAAACGACATTATTAATTCATTATTTTTGCACCAACCTAATATATATATATATATATTAAATAACTGCAAATGTTTTTGTTTGTAATGTGGATTTTTTAAAAAATATTACTATTTTTATTTTACATAATTTTGTAACACTTATTTCCTGTGTCGCGACTTTCATCAGGCAAAGAGTGGATACTTCCATATATTATTAAAATGAATTAATTTTCCTTTTGTTTTGGATCTGTTGTCTTAATATAGCCTTTCTCACTTTCTCGGACCAGTCTTCATTGTTTTATTTGCCTTCACGCAGAACTTTTTCACTGCCAGTTCAAGGAAGACATTTGGGTCACTAACGCACAAAAAGAGAATGTCAAATATCGAGAATATTTAACATCGAAAAACATAAGTAAAATTAAGTCCTTTTAATAATATGTGAAAATATTTCTTTTGAAGATAATGTGATAGCAAATCTCTTCAGTGCACCTCAATAGTCTTGTTGATATTATTGGCGCTGTTGCCTTAATATAGCCGTTCATTATTCCTTCCAACATTTTTGCATCGGTCTTTTGGACTATTTCCATTAATCAAAGGTTCATAAAAATCCTCGTATTTTTTACGTTTTATTTTTTTTTTCTTCATCTTCAATATATGGTCAAATAAAATATAAACAATTCCTATCTGACAATTATTTTTCACGGTGACAACATTTGGTTTAATGACTTGAAATGAGAAATTTAGTCGAATTTCAAAATTTAAAACATATTTCTACTCGCGTAGAACTTCTGGTTCTTCATTTATCAAGTGTCTATTTGTAATCCATATTAGCACCTTGGTGCATATGTTTATTATATTACACTTTTCTTTCTGAACGCAGAACGTATTTGCATTTTTGTTGGGTAAAGTCTCTATTAGTTTTGATTTCATTTATTTGTATGCTCATTTAGTTGGATTTTAATGCCAATTATTGAAGTTCTTTTACAAGTGTCTTTTATACAAACATTCTATAGACAGTTTTCTGACAATCTTTGTTCTTTGGGTCCTTTATATAATGGTTTCACTGGCCATTTTATTCTAACTTCGGAAGTTTCTGAATTACGTTTTTGTCTTTGTTTCTCTAACACGTTAGATCTTTCCAGTCAATAATCTCTACGTTTTAGTCAAATCCATCCTCTTCTTTCTCTACACTTTAGTTTTCAGACTAAGAATTTACGCTTGCCCATTATTTTTCTTATTCATTCACCAATAAATTTTGAATGAACACTTAAGTTTACGAAGAGACAATAGCAAAAACTGTCTATAAATGTACTTATCTTATATTGTTTAATCTAATTTAAAAATATCGCTTGTTCTCATTAAATATTCTTTCTTTAATATTATCTTTTTGATGCACTCCTTAATAGAATCTGCTCCTCGGGCTTCCATATATTTATAGCGATCTTTTCGATGCAATATGACTGTGAATTATACTTTAAAAATTGTCCCGCACGCGCATGTGCAAGTAAACAGTGAACATTTTTCTTCAACTTCCATAATAGCATATGGTATAGAATCACTAGAAATGTTAAATTTTAAATATTCCTGTATTTTAATAATAAATCATCAGTAAAATTAAGGATAACATGTATTAAAGCAATTTAATATGCGCGCAGTTCCACTATTCTACATTAGTACCTCCTTATGTTATGCATGTTCAATGCTGGATTTATGACTTTAAGTACTGTTTTCCCTTCACCATCACTAGCATTGCTTCTTTTATTCGCAATTACATTCCAACTATGACACTGAACTCTTTGAACCAATGTGTTCAATTTTCTGTTTTACTTCATGGGTGCGCTTGTAAGCTAATATATTATTTTATGATTCAGTAAGATGAAATAGAGTATCGCAATTATTGCAAAATGATACATATTTACGCAGTCTTTCTTCCTTTGTATTAAAAAAAATACGCCGTTAGCTTGTAATTACTTGCTTTACCTGCTTCTTTAATATTTCAATGGCGCTTCAATAGCATTTTGTCTTATGACATCAATTCCAAAATCATTTCTTCCATTAATGCACTTGCTTGACAAGGCTGTCATATAAGGATAGAAATAATTTAAATCGGAAAACATTTCTTTCTAATTCTAACATCTACGCATCACTGGAGAGTAGATAGGTGTAATGTAAAAATTAAGTGACATAAAGTTATATGTAAATTATATAAATTAATATCTGTTCTATTCGATCTAGCTTATATTTTAGCTTTGGCAACTATCTATTCAATTTCTTCAATTTATGTACGATTAGATGGGAAAATAAGCACCACAAATACAAGAAGTGTTAAAGAACAAAAGGCAGTAAGTTTTGAGGATAGAAAAAGATTTTCATATACTTTAACAACCCTTACAATCAATGAGATTTTTAAGCTCACTAATTATAAATTTGATAAATATAGGAAATAATTTAAGTGAAGTTTCTAAGTGTCAACACAGTTCATAATTGAATCAACTATTTATTTATATTTTAGATAAAGTATCAGGTTACTTCATCACATTGGGGTTGAAATAAAGAGTAAAATTAAAACTTAATTTTCTTTCCAGCATTAAATGCAAATACACATATTTGATTGTTTTATATCACCCATCTCGTTACTCCAACTGTTAAACAAAATATCAATAAATATTAGTACAATAATAAAAGCAATAAATTAGGAAATATTTAAAGTGTATGCAGGATATCTTGGCCAAGAACAATTGGGAGTTGAGCACCTTGTTACAAAATATCAGTTTCTTCATCCAGAATAGGATGTTGGATTTCGGAATAGAAAAAAGCGTAATGCTGATGGTACATAAAACAAAGCAAGAACAATGAAAGGTATTAAACTGAACAATGATAATCTTATGAAGACGCTTATAAATTTAGAAGTTTTTGACTTTTTGGAAGATAATTCAATCCAACAGAGTGAAAGAAAATCACAAAGTAATATTTCATAAGGACTAGCGATGTATTATATTGAAATGCAAAAATATGAATAAAAGAATACGTAGGAAGTATCAATAGTAAACTGTAGAAGAGAAGTGAGAAATTTGAATCCAGATCAAGATCTAAGACCTAGAAGAGAAGGGGGAATTGCAAACACGCTAGTGGGAGAAGAACCGAGAAATGAAGAGAAATGAAGAGAAAAGACAATAGAACATCATTAAGGATCTGGTACAGGAAGCTGAAACTGCAGCGGGCCAAGGAAACATAAAAAGGCTGTATGAAATCACAATGTCTCTCTCTGGGAAAAAAAAGTAAACCCAGTTGCCCGTCAAAAACCAGAACCACCTCAGAGGAAGAGGAACAAAGAGGAAGATGGGCTGAATACTTCAAGGAAACACTCAACAGACCCGCACTATCCGTTCCACCATTCATTTTATCTCCTACCAAACTCCTCGACACAGAATGAGATCACAAAGGACATCAAGTCTCTTAAGTCAGGCAAAGCAGCGAGCTCTGACGATATAACACCTGAAGCATTGACATGCTGCACCAACTCCTGCACAAGATCTGGGAGCAAGAAAGAGCATCTGAAGAAAAACTACCGTCTGAAGCTGCCGAAGAAAGGGGACCTGCCAACTTGCAACAACTGGAGAGGCATTATACTGTTGTCCATCCTATGGAAAGTACTGACGAAAATCATCCTAGAGAGACTGAAGACAGTATTGGAAAAGACATTTCGGGAAGAACGGCAGGCTTTCGGTAAGATAGATGATGCACTGAGCACATCGCCACAATGCGTATCATCATCGAACAAACGCCCGTGTCCTCAGTCTTCGTCGACTTTCAGTAAGGTCTTGATAGTTTCGAGAGAGACCCTATCTGGAGACTGATGCAGCACTACGGCTTTCCGCAAAAGTTCGTCACCATCATCCAACAACCGTATGAAAATTCCACCTTTCAAGACATCCATGACGGGAAGCTGACGGAACCATTCTCCGTGCAAACTGGCGTACGTCAGGGATGTCTGCTGCCACCGACTATCTTCCTGCGGGTGGTCGACTAGATGATACGACAGGCCACTGTAGGCAGGATAACTGGTTTACAGTGGACCCTCATGAAGCATCTGGAAGATCTGAACTTCGCTGACAAGAGAAGCTGAGTCGTGTTGCAGAAGAAGCAGAGAAAACTAGCCTCCAAATCAAACACGGGAAGGCAGAGGTCATGAGGGTAAACAACAGACAAGAAAATCCAGCGCGACGACACCAAGACATCAAGGAAGTCGATAAGTTTGTCTACATGGGAAGCGTCATCAGTAAAGATTGGAGGACAGATTAAGAGATCAAGTGCCGAATCAACAAAGCCCGAGACACTTTCAACAATCTGTGGCCAATCTTGAGATCAACAGCCCTCTCAATTTGTAAGATCTGGATCTTCAGCTACAACGTTAAGTCGGTACTACTTTACGGCCCAGAAACCTGGCGAGTAAACAAGACCAACACCCACAAACTTAAGACATTTACCAACCGATGTCACAGAAATGTCCTCAATATCAGGGGGCCGGAAATCGTCTCCAACGACGAACTGTGGGTCAGGACCAGACAAGCCTCAATCTAGATTGACATCAAGAAACGAAAATAGGAATGGTTCGACCACACACTCCGTGAGCCTGCTTCTAGTGTCACTAGTCAGACCCTTGATTGGAATACACAAGGAAAGCGAAAAGGGTGTCGACCAAAACAGACTTGACGCAGAGGAGTTGACGCAGAGGTGTTGACGCAAGGTGAAGGCAGCCGGCACGACATGAGCCGAACTGAAGAGGATCGTCCGGAACCGCGTCTATTGGAGGGGTGTTGTTGCGGTCCTGTGTTCCCTAATAAATCAAGAGGCATCATAATAATAATATGAAAATAATAGGTGTTGGAAGACTTGGAAGAGCTTGCCAAGTATTTGACATCCTAGGAAAATCTGAGCCAGTAGGATGCTTGTATATAAAGTCGATTTCTGGAATACCGAAGAAACTTTCTATTACTTGATCGCTAATCCACAAGGGAACTCAATTTATAAAAAGCATAATAAATATTGTTATTATTAACAATAATATGTTATCGTTGTTATTACATTGTATCTTTATTTGTTGTTATTACGTTGTATGCTTATTACATTTCTATATATTTGTATATATTAGTTAATATAAAATATTTTCTAATGCAATAGTTGATTTCATGAAATGTATTACTGGCCGTAATAGACTTTATTCCAAAGTTAACTAAAAAAAACATTCATTTCTCAATTTGCATATTGTTAACATAATTAGATGAGAAAGTGCTTACAATAGACAATAGCCATAAAAGACTTAAATGAAAATCAAATTCTGATTTTGTCAGATTTGGAACAGTATATTCAGCAACAATATTCAAAAGATGGGGATATTCGAAGTAAAAGAAATAAAACGTGCATTCATAGTTTTAGAAATATATTTACCCAAAATGTCGGATTAAAATGTTTACCTAGATGTGCAGACATTAATCACTTTTCCATACTTAGGTTTGCTCTTAGTGACCTAATAGTGAATGAATCAAGATAAAAATCATATTTATATATTTTAAAAACTGTGATTACATGTAATCCAACCGAATCAGATTAATCAAGGTGAAAAGGAAGGCAAGAAAATTGTCTGTACCGGATGATCTACTTCTAAAGTTGCAACATTCGCGTCTTTTTCTGTTTATTATACTCAGACATAAGAAGGGTAGGCAATTCAGAGCTCAATCATGTGCCATAAATCCTGGGCTTAAATGGAAGACGATGCGACAAGACATTGTAAAATGCTATTTAGCTGTCATTTATCATGATTGGTAATTAATCATTGCAATTTCGGTTTTTATTGGGGTACGGATCTTTTTGCGTCTGGGATAAATGACATGTGCTAAAAACATTTTAACCTTTTTAAGAACGAATTATAGGTGCAAATGTGGCTATATTCATAATAGCCATTACGTTTAAGCGATTACATAGGGAACAAATGAATATATATATATATATATATATATATATATATATATATATATATATATATATATATATACACACAAAAAAAATGCATATAAATGCGCGCACGCAAGCACAAACGCGCACACCCAAACTCACACACACACACACACACACACACATACATATATATATATATATATATATATATATATATATATATATATATATATTGACTCATCTTAACATGAAACCAATGAAAAAACAACTATGCAATTAATTTAAAGTTTTATTGCTCATGCTTCGTAATGGTAGACACTTAATATAAACTCTTGAATATGTGAGTTTCTACATCTGCAGGAATATGCGCACATACATAAAATATCCAGTTCAGCGTGACTACTCAGTTACACTATACATATACGCGCTCATTTTTACGTTGATATACCCAACAGATATTGGTGCAATTGTGTAATTGTGTAAAATTGATATTTATGTGTACTCTTTACTGATAATTATAAATACATGTCGTGTACACTTTGCCCCGACACGAATTTCTAAGCGATCCCGGCGGAGTGGTCATTATGTTCACAATTAAGGAATGTTTACCGAAATCTTGAGTGAGGCGAGCCTATCACAGTCACGGCAATCACACTAATCCTTTTCTCCTATCTAAACTCTCAGTATATAGATTCATTTGCCCCTTGATCAAACAGAGCATGCCGCTTCTAATTGCATCTATCACAATGTCCAATTCACTATTAATCTGTGTCTTGTTGACTCTTGCCTCCATGCCTGTGTACACTGCATCTTATCAGTTGGTGATTTCAATTTGGCCCGCCTCAACGGTGAAAAAAGCTTGTTTGTTTTCACTCTCCCAGCCTGTCAATTCGTAGCACGATCTTTCTCTAGAAAATGATCATTATTTCATCGTTGACAAATCATTTTTGTTCACATTTTCGCATACACATGGAAGAAACTTCCACTATGGATTGGGAATATTCTCTGAAGCATAATTTATAAGTTTCCTTCCTTTCTTCCTTCCTTCCTTTATTTTTTTGTTTTTTTTATTTCCCCTTCACTGTGTTCCTTTCTATATGCTTTACGTTTGCCCTGGTTTTACTTTGACTTATTCATCCTTGTACACAAACTTGGTTAGTTTTTCTTTTCTTTTTCTATATTTACTATTTAATCTGACTTCTCTGTCATATTCTAATGAAGATTTCATTTTATTCTCCGCAACAATTATTCGATTTTGTTTTCAATATCGTATTTACTTTTTAGCATCTGTCCAAATCAAAAGAGATTGCTATTTATTTATCTTCCCAGTTGATTCTTCTGTTGTTTTACCTCCATTTTGTCATCAATTTTTCAGTCACCATTTATATATTTTTCGTTCTTTTTCATTTTAGTCTTTCTTTTTATCGGTATTTATATTCCTGATTGTTTATTTCCTTTTTATTTTTGTCTACGCCGTTAATAATTGTTCACTAGCAATTCCCACTCAGTTATGTTAGCTGCAAATAATTTACCTTATAATTGCTTTTGAAATTTTATACAAACATAGGTGCAATATCAAATGTATACAGATTTTGTTTTGGCAATCTATATCGAAACAATAAAATAATTTGAACTACAAATGTTTACATCTGATCATCCCTCTCACATTAGTGATAAACTGAGAGGTAGCTTGTATAATTTCTTTATTTATCTCAGGTTTTAAATTACGTCAGTCACATTCTACATTCTGTATATATATATATATATATATATATATATATATATATATATATATATATATATATATATATATATATATATGCATATGAAATGAGAAAGAATAGAATACAAATGCCGACGTTCGTAACATTCTATTTAAAAGATGATTTAATACAATAATAGAACAATATTCTTTATTTTAGAATATTACGTAAAAAAGTGATATTGCCTCAAAAAGATGTGAGGTAGCTTGTAAAATTTATTTATTTTTCTCAGGTTTTAAATTACGTCAGTCACATTCTATATTCTGTACATACACACACACACACACATACACACACACATATATATATATATATATATGTATATATATATATATATATATATATATATATATATATATATATATATATATATATATATATATATATGCATATGAAATGGGAAAGAATAGATTACAAATGCCGACGTTCGGAACATTCTATTTAAAAGATGTTTTAATACATTAATAGAACAATATTTTTAATTTAAGAATATTACGTAAAAAAGTGATATTGCATCAAAAAGATGTGAAAATAAAAGTACACATACACACACACACATATATATATATTATAAATTAACTGATTTAAAATATAGATTTTTCGCTACACAGTAATAACCATGTTTCAAAAACTGAAGCTAAAAACTTCAAATTTAATTATATAATTAATTTAAAAGTATTAGTTCCGTTTCATATTCAAGCGAATATTAGAATAACTTATTTTTTAAATTTACTTACTTTTAAACGCACATATAAATTCAGAATTTCTTGTTTCCAAGGACACAGAGAATTCAATCATTCAGACCGGGCCTGTAGGGTGTTCATTTTTATTAACTATTGTTGTATCAATTATGAGTTACGTTCGAAAAAGAGGTTAAGTTTAGGGAGGGTAGGGTTGTATTTTTCAACGAATTCTGACATCCGTTAAATGCATGTCGTCTGGTTTTTTTTTATTAACAGCAAAAAATTTTTCGGCATTTTTTTCGTACTTGTATACATAAAGATTCTTTCTAGGGGTATTTGGGTTAGAATACGTTTTATTTAACTACAATTTTAAAATATTTTTACTCTTAATTACTAATAGACTATATTTATTTTTAAAACAAGTAAATGTAATAGAAAGTATTTAAATGTAATAGAAATGTAATTAAAGTATTTAAAATTATTTTTTCATATAAAATATAATGATGTATATTACTAGCGCCCAATTTTTAATTTTATTTTTAAGTATTATTTAAGGAAAGTTTTTGAAAATGACGGCAAAAAATATTAGCATTAATAAATTTTTCTAAGTTTTCAGTACAGCTGTAACTTAAACTTAGTTAACTTTCTCTAGGAAAGTGCTGAACTATTAATGCAAGGAATTTTTGTCCTAATTTGTTCTCTACCATTTGGTTGTAAGGGGGTGTATACCAAATTATACGAAAAAATGCCGAAAAACATTTTGTCGTTAATAATTAAAAAAAAACAAAAAAACTAGACGACATGCTATTAACAGATGTCGGAATTCGTTGAAAATACATGGCTACCCTCCCTAAACTTAACCTCTTTTTAAACGTAACTCAATTGATACAACAATAGTTAATAAAAATGGACACGCTACCGGCCCAGTCTGAATGATTGGATTTTTCTGTATTCTTAGAAACTGGAATTTCTGAATTTATATGTGCGTTTAAAACTAAGTAAATTTAAAAATAAGTTACTCCAATATTCGCTTGAAGATGAAACGGAACTAATGTTTTTAATTAATTTTTTTATTAATTAATTTTTTTATTAATTAATTTTAATTAATGTTTCTTAATTTAATTATGTAATTAAATTTGAAGTTTTTAGCTTAAGTTTGTGAAACATGGTTATAACTGTGTAGCGAAAAAACGTATTTATGCTCTGTAAGTTTACATTGTTTTGTAAAAATAAAAATATCAATAAGAACACCGGTTTATATATCTTACTGTTATTTCTTCATATATATATATATATATATATATATATATATATATATATATATATATATATATATATATATATGTATGTATGTATGTATGTATGTATGTATGTATGTGAGTATGTATATATGTATATATGCAGCATAACATTAAGTATGCTTTTAGATTTCCCATCGGAATTATCTCATGCATTTTGCTGGACACCAAAATATTGTCCGACAGATTCATCTCAGTATTCTTGTCTTTCTTCTCAATGCTGTTATTTCGACGGCTTCTTCAACTAATTTTCAATTTAGCATATCTAATATGCCAAGGGTATTTTTTAAAGTTCTGAAATTATGAATTGTTTTGCTACCTTCATATGACTGTTTTCGATTATTTTTATTTGTCTGAATTTTAGTATATTTGAATATTTTTATTCGCTATATATGCTTCTGAAATACTTTAGTTTACATTTAATTTACACTTAGATCAATAGTTTACACAGAAAGCTTTATGCTTTTGTGTAAACTCTTGATCTACATGAACTTATCCCAGTTATTTCTTATATTCCAGTGAATCAGTTTATCTTCGTGTAAAGTATTTTATTCTCTACCTCAGCCATTGTGCTGTATTAACTTAGGGTTTTGCCTTTGGCTCCAACATTTTTCTACTGTGGTTTATTTATTTCAGACATTACATAACGATATCTAATTAGTTGTGGATTATTAATAATCATTCCATTTTGTACTTCAGTTGTGCTTTATGCAAACATGTCCATATTGCCTAGTCGGAAATTCCCATTATTTATTTCGTTAAATCTTCATCTAGATGTTTATTTTTCTAAATTTGACGTCTTGTGGTTTGCTTTCTTAACAGTAAATTCTAAATAATCTTCCATCCTTCCATTTAGAATGAAAATAATTGTGTGTGTGTATATATACATATATATATATATATATATATATATATATATATATATATATATATATATTGTCATCAAGTTTCCTGTATCTTTCTCCATTAAGAATTTCATTTTTCCCTCTTCCTCAGATGAAGTAGGTATTCCAATTATTAATATTCACTCGTATATATTGCTGTAAATAGTAGCTTATATTGGAGATTAAGTGAGAGCAATTTTTTCTTTCCTATTTTTCATGTGATTTGTCATCAAAACATCTAACCTAATTATTACAAATAACACAGAACCTCAAAACTGCCCACTCCATGGAAAAACGATGTTTAGGAATTCTTGTGCCCTCTGGGAGATTGCATCTCTAAAATATGCAATCAAAAAATAACACCCAAAACAAATGCGCAACATTCTGTCGTAGGTTGACTTGTCCCTTGTCGAAACAAAATTTGTGCATATTTCGACCAGCATATCACGAACAACCAAAAAACAATTCAAAAGAGAAGAAAAATATTAGTGGATAATGCGAAAATAGTCTGCAGCACCAATGCACGGAAAGATTCAATGTCCTACAAGATATAATTATGCAACATAAACAGCCAAAATTAAATTGAATATTTTTTCAATACAGAATGCGTTAAAAGAAAACATATTTTATTCATTCTTTCTTACTGTAGTTTCGTTCTTTCTAACCATTCCATATGTCATCATTGTGTAGTTCTTTATACTTTCAAATCTCTAAAAAACTAAAAGGATGCGACCAAAGAAATCATGCATACTCGACTAGTAGCACACGGTTCTTCATACTGACACGGACGAAAGTATGTGAAGAAAAAAAACAACGAAGCAAATATAAAATTCCAACTTTATGCATAATTTCAAGCCTTTTTCCAATATATTCGAAAACTTGGAAGAATGCCATAAAAAAGGAAACATATTCTTTGATTGAATTTAATAATATATATATATATATATATATATATATATATATATATATATATATATATATATATATATATAATTGGACATTTAAGTTGAAGTCAAGACTCAGTGGGGACAGATTCTTTCATGCTAAATACAATCATCAGGCTCCATGCGTTGTATTTTTCTCGACTATTTATATATACAGATCAGTGGTGCATTGTGGGTAGTCTATTGCTTTGAGAGTAGTCTATTCTAAAGGTTATTTTGGCGGCAGTGGTTTATTATTTACATTATTTATTTATTCGGATTAATTTTTTTTTTTTGTTTTACTTATTTATTTTATTTTATTTACTTTTATTTATTCCGTTCAGTTATCAATTTTTAAGTGATGTAGTAAAAATGTGTTTTCTTTTCTGCATTTTGAGATGACTTCTGATCGTGTATTTAGTAGTTTGTTTTGGTCAGGGAATTTAATTACAGCTATTTTTTCCTCCAAACAGAGTTTGCAATTTTTGGATTTAAGGTGTAGGCTGGTGTTCTTTTCCTTATTTTTCATGATATTTTTGTTGTGATTTGCTTTTTGCTTTTAATTTCCCTGATATACTTGGAAAGCATTGTGCTGTTCGTCTATTTACCATTTGTGAAAGATGTTTTGTCTCCGTAGTTTCTAGGATCCTTCAGTTACTCCTATCCATATTTTTCTTCGTTATCTAAAGATTTTACTGTACGTTGTTATATTACATTGTTTTCTAAGCAATTACCGATTAATGGACATTCGTTCTTTATTCTGCAGGTAAACGTGGGTTTAATTTGTTCAGGTGGTTTTGGCATATGCTTGATTAGAGATGGCGGGTGATTGGGAGAAGTGTGTATATACACTGGTTTATTATTGGGTTTTCAGTATGGTTTATATGTGTCTTTTCGTAGGTTGAAGGTGACATCTAGAAAAACAAATTCGTTTAGGTTAGTTTTTATGTTTATATCTCATATATTTTAAAAAATTATTATTGCTTTTCTAGTTTTGTCTGTGTTTTTTGTTTTGTTATAGTTTCTTAAGATAATGAAACCGTCGTCCCGGTAGAGTCCTTTATCATTTTTTCATTTTTTACTTAGTTCGTGTAATAAATATATACCTATGAGTTTACAGGTCTCGGCACCGTCAAAGCTTCCATTGTAGTACCAAAGATCCCTTCTCTCTTTATCCATACTTCTTCCATGTAGAATAGTAGTGATTTACAGGCGTGGTTAGCGATAGTGATATCATTTGTGTTTATTCTTATTTGTTCTTGAGCTAAGATGACGCCCTTATCTAGCATGGTTGATGAAGCGTAGAATTCTTTTATGACAATTTTGTTCGTTTATATGTTGCGGAAGCAGCCTGTAGTTGTTTTTGCGGTTTTCCACTGATTTAATCCTAACTTCTTCCTTAGCTCAGAATTAATTCTTTCTGGTATCGTTTTCGAATATCGAATAATCGAGACAAATGATACAGGACTCTACAGGGATATGTTGATGGAATCAACGGAAAACTTACCAAAACTCGTATCCAGACACAGTTACGAATAAAAACGGCAACAGTGAAAAAAGATAAAAAATAGGCAAACTTAGCATTTAAATAATATGCCCGAAGCCTAGATTACCTAGACCAAAAAACAAAAAAACAAAACGCTTAACATCTAGTCGTAACACGAGTTTCATTCTCACGCTATCTTCAGACGACTTGAATGAAAATGAAAAGTGTAAAGCACCATGAGAAAATTCCTTAAAAACCCATGGGTAACCAATCCTATACAGGGGAAAAATAAAATAGGCACAAAGAAAAGTACCTGTTACTGGGCTAAAATATCAGTTGTCGTATTGTAGGATCGGGTTCAGTAGGGAATAAAAATTACACCAATAAACCAATACGCTAGTCTGGTTCTGGTGGCAAGTGACATTCTATTTATTTTATCTTATATCTACATCTGCTAATTAACTCTGTTTTTGTATTAAGTATCCTGGTATTCTGGCTCAAACTTAATATGGCAATTGTTTCTTCCAGGCAAAGTTTGCATGTATCCCTAGCATTTTTACATGTACTGCTTTTTTTTTATAGATTCTCCAAGTAATTTTAAGGAAATACAAAAACTCTATAACGCTGTCATAGCCTTTTTGTATTTTCACTGTACTTATAATTCAATTTAGGATCATTGTACCTATTTCCATTCATTTTCAGTAGTCTCTAAAAATATTTTTTTTTCTTTTCCTTAAATTTATTCTTATTTTCTGCCTTTAATTTAACCAAATAAACTATATTTTCTTCTAAACAACTACCTTCCATGGGATAGGCACGTTTTAGTCTGGAGTTGCATGTAGCTTTGTTTTGTTTACAAATACTATTATTGAGTAACTTTTTGTCATGGTTTTCAATTATTTTTCTGATATATTTAGCACATCTGTAAATCACTTTAATGTTAATTTTATTGAATAGTTTCTTCATATTTTCAAAAGTAGCAAAGTAACTAGCAAATAATTTTAGAAATATTCTTCCGATATTGATTTACTGATTTGCTGTATAGTTGATTAAACCATATTATTTTGATACTTCTATTTTTTTTATTATTGTTTCGGTGTTGTTCACTATATGTTGTGGCCTTGTTAGGGCCAAAAGGAAGACACAAGAGAGGAATTGAGTTAAACAAATATATTAACAGACCAGTAACAATATAGCATTACATACATACATATATATATATATATATATATATATATATATATATATGTATGTATGTATGTATGTATGTATGTATAATTATTTGACTCCCAGCAAGATGATATTGTCATTAAGACGCAAGTATTCATTTCAAGTGAAAGAGAACGAGAAGATATTAGCACCAATAAAGGCAACTGGAATTCGAATTCGGCTCTCCGATTCCTCAATTCAAGCCGCTATCTATTACTCAACCGTGCCTCCTAATATATATATATATATATATATATATATATATATATATATATATAAATAATGCATTTGAAACAATATTAAAAATGTTATCTTTATTATTTCATTTTTACACAGATTATATTATATTACATTATTTTTCCATTAGAGATAAATGTGCATCTATTTATTAAGATAACTAACGATAACTAGATGGAAATTTACCGAAAAATAATAAAGCTTTTATTGTGATAATATTTCCCAGATATTTTATATTGTTCATCTGTTTCGTTTCATATATTTTTACATAAATCATTTAATTTTATTTCTATCACTTATAAACATTAAATCTATGTCCTTCATAATATTTACAGTTACGATTAGTTTCATTATACGAATAAATGTTTTCTTCATAGTTTGAGTAAACGTGCACAATTCCAACCTGCAATTAAAGAAATATCTTTTGTATATTCAATATGAAATCTTTTTTTTAATGCATAAATTACATAACTAATTGCAGATTTATATTTCACTGAAGTTATACTTAAATTATATTCTTTGTAGGAAGTTCAATATCCATCATTAATTTCAAACATATTCATCAGATTTTCATTATATGTTCATATAATTTTCCCTTTAATAGTAAATAATAGTTATCAGTATATATTACGTGGCAGCAAGTCTACCCAAAAACATTGCTGATTTAAGGAATGCAGATGTGAAATGGTTCCCATTCTTTCTTGGAGATTTTATAACAGCTTTGAATAAGACTTTGGAACAGTTTCAGCAGTTATATTTATGTATAATGGTTTTAATTTCCAAAATCTATTCTTTTACATTAAAATTATTCAAATAGTTGCCAAACTTTCATGATTTTTGTAATTTTCTTGGGCAGCGAAACCCATTAGCTCAAAATATTTTCTTGTTACAATAATTAGATCTGCCTTTTGGTCTGGATTGGTTTACTAGTTAAATTTCCAAGTTCTTTCAAAATTCATATTTTGTTTAAATTTATCTTTATTTTATACGACTGTTAAAATTTATCTTTATTTTATCCGAATGTTAATACTAATAGTTCGCTTGTTTCCCAGTAGATAATACTTTCCTTCAATAGATGTTTATTCTGTAATAGATCTGAGGAAACTTGATTATTATCGATTATATTGATTGATGGCTTTGTTTCTATACCCACAAATTTTATAACTATTTCCATGCCAACTATCTTGGCCGCTATTAATAAGTATTCTTTTTCCGATTTCTGGTACCCCCCCTTTGCCACTCTGTCACTCATATGCAATTATTTTTCTTTGATTCTTCAATTTTTCAGAGATCTAATTTTCTTCTACCTTTGTCTTTCTACTTTCGAGTTTCTTTTGTTTTACTATTTGATACAACTTCTTATTGGCAGATAATTTTTAATCAACCATACTTTTACTACATTCCCATTTTTGCCCTGTTGTATTTTTATCA
>OZ010573.1:78063406-78078406 GCA_963932145.1 Acanthosepion lycidas | reverse complement strand
AGCATTCCCTCTTATGTAGCGTGATATTATTCTAAATTATGATTAATATATTCATATATAAAATACTGGCTAGCAAGGGGGTTTCCAAAAAACAGGAATGTATTGTCAAAAAGTTGTGAACATTTTCCAAACATTCATATAGTATTGTTCTCAGGCGTAATTCATAGCTTCATTTGATATTTTGCCATCTTGTATCATTTCTTACTTTCATCTATCGTCTGAGATTCAGATAATAGGAAGATATGACTGCAAATGGATGAAAAGCAATAGAAGAAATACATTAAAATTTCATCTTCGAGGTTATTGGTAATAATATCTGTTTCACATTACAAAACTGTACTTCTTATAATTTGTTTTGTATTTGATTTCTAATTTTGCTTGAAAATGCAAGAAAAGCAGTTGTAGTAAAAATACAAAATGCAACAAGAAGCATAGACGAGTGCGCAAACATTATGTTTGATCATGAGTCATTCTAAGCTTCGTATAGTGGCTTTAGTTTCGAGAGAAAGTAAAGATAATAACTGTCCAACATGTGTATATATTTTTATTATGCTGTTCCTGGATCTAAAATTTCGGTTCACATGAGCCATCATCAGAGATGTTTACCAAGTTGGACAGTTTTTATCTTTATTTTCTACAGAAACTAAAGCCACTATATGAAACTTATAATGGCTCATGATCAAAAAAAAGGTAATTTGATTTTTGAATTTGTTAGGTGTTTTTGTAGTAAATTTAAGCATTTATCTATGGGGACGTTTGTATAAAGAGATTGTATAAAGAGATTGTATATCTAAACTAGTCATATATTTATTTTTAATGTGTATCTTTTTTAGCTTGTTTAAGAGGTCTCCTGAATTTTTTATAGATAGTGGACGTGACAGAATTGGTCGGTAGCATCACACATAAAAAAATAGAAAATTAACCAAATATTAATCTACGCCCAGGTTTTTTCCCTATTTCACCTTTCTTAAGAAAATTAATGCTCTTACAAACAAATATACACAACAGATTCATAAAATCAAAAGAAAATGGTTGAATACATCAACACAGATATAATGACAATATTCTCCACACGTGACAATTACTGACGTTATTTTTCAGTTAAAAAAATATGAAAATAGCGTTTCTCTACATTCCAGTTGCTAGGTACGTTCTGTTTTTGTTTTTATTAGTTACTTTGTTCATTTAATTTCATTTTCGTATTTTGCTTTGATAAAGTCCACATTGGACGAAACGCGTCAGCAATTACCAGTTTTCCGATTGTCATTTTTATTCATAAATATTGTCTCTCTACTGGTTAATTCGGAGAAATTTTCATATATATATATATATATATATATATATATATATATATATATATATATATATATATATATATATATATATATGCTTGAATAAATGCATTCTAGCGTATAGTAGATATTCTAATCAAATTTGAAATCCCTTTCCTCATTTTGTGAAGTCATAACACTAATCCCGATGCACCTTCAGTATCTAAACCTTAGAAGTGATGCACGCATGGATAAGTTTGCGTGTAGCTTTTTGCATTTACCAGAGAACACTTTTACACCGATTGCAGGCAATTCTTAAAGCTGTGATAAATATGGTTGTGGTTACGCTGACCTATCACCGCAGCACATTCAGACATGAATCAAGCCTGGCTACTCGGTCTTTGCTTCTACTTTCTGTGTGGTATAAATGAATGAATTCAGGGCCCTATTTATGGAGCTCTATTTTTGAAGAATGCAAAAGAACGGAGCTCCGGAAATATAAGATGTATAGCTCTGTCAGTCAGTTTTCGCTTATCATAATATTTTCCAGTGAAATAGGATATCAGAGGATGTCTTCGTTTTGCCATCACTTTGGACATTTATCACTGAATGGTCTGAATAGCCCAAGAGCTGTAATATTTTAGTGGAACATTTATCAGGAGAGGAGGTGAGAAATGTGCTTTGGCTGGTTTGTGCGATTTTTTTCACCCAGTACAAGGCCAAAAGACCGATGTAGAGTAGGTGTTTATTGTGTAACCGATAAGATTAAGGGGCGCAGTTTATGCGGATATGTCGGAGACATAACGGTTAAACCTAAACCTGAATAAGTTAAGATTGTAGTTGTCGGGAAAGCATCCTCCTCCTGCGATTCTGTTCCACAAATTAGCAGTTCTAGGGAATACGCTATCGCCGTGAAATTATTGCTTATTAAAGGAATACAAACTAACCCTAACCCCGACGAAGAGAATGAAGATGGCTCGCTTCAATTTACGCAATTTGGCAGGAATTAGCTGAGAGGGTTAGAATTAAGGGAACGAAAGCATTTTGCTTGCCTGAAATGGTGATAGTGTAGCAAGAGCTTTGTAATATTTTTATCGCTGGGAAAGTGGTTGTAAGGTGTAAAATCATTCATTACTTATAAGGACCCTTTAATGTTTTTGAACTCTATCAAAACTGGAAAGCGAAAACTGGGCTGCTGAAGATATAGCAGTAGTACACCATTTTTGGTTTTGAGGGGTAGAGAGAACAGACCATTTTTCCAGCATCTTTAGCAATGGATTGTATATACGGGTTCTACTGCAAAATTCAGTAACTGCTCGGTGATGAGAGTACGTTACAAGTTTGAATCCTGAGATATTGAATGCGATCTACCAGAACATTCAACCACCACCACCCAAAATTTAGTTGTTAAATGTAGGCCGGAAAAGAGGTCAGCTGACTGGCTCTGGTCATCTTGATTTTTGGATGTGCACCCATATAACTTTGTATCACCTGCATAAATATGCACAAGAGATCGGACTATGCTCTTACGCAGATCAAAGCCGGAAGATGGTTGTACCGAGAAGCGAATCCTTGGGAAACGCGCACATTGATCTCATGGGCCTTGCTCTCAGGAAAGTCAAGATAATTGTGAAGATTCTTACAGTGATTCCATAGTTGGAGAGCGTGTGTAGCAGTATCTTATGCTAAACCTTGTCCTTCAATATATTTAATGGGATCGTCATACATTTATTGTAAAATATCTCGCTGATTCTGTAAGTAATAACATCAGCAGTGGTCGATCCGTATGGTTTGTTTGTCTACAGATTATCACTGAGTAGGTACTCGACCACTTTCTTGTTGATATTAAGTAATATCGGGAACACGAGTAGAATACTGAAAACTAACTTTTGTAAAGGGGATAAACGAAACACAGATATATGTGTGTGTTTGTACAACAAAAAGGCTGAAAAGTTTCTGCCAAATCTAATTCCAAATATCCGACCGAAATTTTTTGTAGAAGCGCGTCTTGATCTAGTTGGGAAGTTTTCATCGAATCCATATATATATATATATATATATATATATATATATATATATATATATATATAGAGAGAGAGAGGGAGAGGCGGGGGAGCGTGATGAAATTTTAGACATACTGTGGTAATGACAGTAAGTGAGTGCTGTTTGTGGAACAGATTTTTGTTGTGATCATATATTTATGATCAGCTTCCAAGTACGTATCTTTATTAGGTTAAAATTTTGATACGTAGCTTAACATAAATATTCAATATATAATCTATATGCTTAAAGGAATGTACATATTTGAATAGTACATGTAGCCCTTAGTATTAGAGGCAGAATCATTTCTGAAATAAAGCATAGATCAGAAATTTCTCAGCTTGAACCATTTTAGCCACGTTATATATTTGTTTTAGTTTTTGTGACAAGATATCTGCAGTTTACAGTTGTATATCTTTCATTCGCCATAGAAAAGCTGAGCGAGCTATCTTTGATTTAAAAATTCCATTATGACATATATATATATATATATATATATATATATATATATATATATATATATATATATATATATATTCACATATATGTACATGTTGTTTATAAGCGAGTTATAACAACCATATAAACACACAGAAATATATATATATATATATATATATATATATATATATATATATATATATATATATGTATATATATATATACACACATATATATATATATATATATATATATATATATATATATATATATATATATATTTGTTTACTTATGTATATGCGCATAATGCCTTTTCTTATTTGATGCGCATTAGATAGCACTTCACGTGAAGGAGAATTTGCTGGTTCCATCTGATGCAACTCTCTCTGCCCCTCTCCCCATCATCCATCTATCTATCCCGACCCTATGACCAGAAGGCGTTTCTTCTCTCATCAGTTCTTTAGTTTACCTATACGCTCCCACTGTCATGTAAATGCCTAAGGCTCTTTCCTAATATTACTTTCAACATCTACTCTAGCAAAAGCATTCATCTCTAACATCAGTTGACAGCTTTTCCTTCCTTATTAACGCTGATAACGTCAGCCGGGCATATCTATTTCCTGAACTGATAAAGAGAGGTTAGTGAAGTCCAGACCTTTAGATTCTGGCCCCGGTTTTGCCAGTCGGGTCTTCAAGATCATGAACCCTCAATTTTACGTTCCTCTTTCCCATTTCGTTTCGACCAAGCATGAGCCAACGATGTACTTACACGACGCACAAACAGGTACAAGAAGAGCAATAGAACGCCGAACATGTATAATGACGTTGATTCGTTTTCTTCGTGTTATTGTAGAAAGTTTTGTCTGAGGTTGAATCCGTTTGACTCTTATTCCCACTATCATTTTTTTCCAGCTTTATTCTTATTGAAATAATACGGTAAAATGAAGTAGAGATTATTTTCATAGATACTATTTCTTCATAGATTTACTTTTCGTGATTGTTATTGGAAAACTAGGATCTACAATTAAAACAAAATGTAAGGAATACATCGAAAATTGTACGATTAAAACTTGGAACTAGATTTTTATTCATTGATTTATTATTGATCCACAAAAACGATTACAACGATGTTCTATCTTTAGATTTGACAAATTCTAAATGTTGAAAGATTTATTGGTTGTTATGATGGGTGTGGACTACTAAAAAACTAGACCATCACTTCTTAGACTGACACGAAAAATCATTCACAATTAGGATGCTGAACAGGATACTCACAATAAAGAAATATCTTTGTATATTAAATAAAGCTAAATAAACATCATATTGATGGCTTAATTGATGACACTGACATTTTAATGAAATTGTAATAACATCGAATAGCCATATATTTAATATAAACGAAAGCCGACTACCATGGATAATGTTGACAGTCTCTTCTCTCTGGGGAATTATTTATCCCAGCATCCCTTCTACATTAACAGAAACTTGCATATAGTTTCAACGGCATTTTAAATTTTGAGAAAATCCAGAGTTGAAAGTTTCACTAAATCTGAACTTATAGCCATAAATTATGCAAAATGTTAATTTAAAAAAAAGTCATATGAGATTATGAAGAATTGGTACGTTCATTTTCATGATGCTGTCATTCCCCTCTTGCTTTCAATTGCGACAACTTACTTAATTACTAACCAGATAAGGAAGTTCTATGTAATACCATTTATTTTGTTTCGAGATTTATGCAACCGCGTCATGCGTGATCTAAAGAAACTTTACTTGGAAGTCCAGTTGCTTCAAGTTGAGAGCCATACTTCCTTAACTTATCTAGATATAAGTAAATCTGGTTTATTATTATCAGTTTCAATAAATTCTATGGATATTGAGCAGATAATTCCTTTTCGCTCTCGTAACAGAGGCTGTAGGAGAAATTTTGCCACCAACCGTTTCATGCAAAAATACTACCATCAAAATCTTCTTAATAATAATTCATAGAAGTCTCAAAAGTAAATTTCCTCTGATCGGATCACGCACTCATTCTATATTTTCAAGGGGTCTGCTTGATGAATATGTGTAAATACCAAAATATGTATTACTGGCGAAGTTTTGACTACACTCACAATCCAGTAAGTCCTTCTTGGATATTCGAATAGTTTTCACGGGTGAATATTGAAGAAACCAGTTTTCCTTTCTTCACCTTTTAATTACAGTGCCACTGTGTAAATTGATTTTGGTGATTTTTTTTTTTAATTTTTCACAAATATCTGTATATATTATCGTATGCTTATATTGTAAAGAAAGAAAGGAGATTCTATAAAGAATAATATTTTTCTGTAGTATTTATTTTGTCTTAAGAATATGTCAATTTATGTCTTAGAATCAAAAGCTACAGTTGCCTATACCTCACTAAAGGATTGTGTGTGGGTGAACAGGAATAAAAAAAGAAAGAAAATGAATTACTAAAGTACATATATTTTAATATACCTTCGTTATTTCTGTAAAGCTTGGGTCATTTAGCATAGGCCAATGAAAAAGAATGGATCAATTCTGTCAGTGTTGTCTCCACAACATTTTGAGAATTAATGCTTTATCAATTTTCTGAAGTTCTTTCAAGATCTAATTCAGTTAGCATAGATTCAAACATTCAACGTCACAGACTTCAGTGGACGGGTCATGTTATATGGGTGAAGAGCAGGAAACAAAAAAAAATCTTGTATTATGAACTTTATCAACACTCTCAACAGAAATAAGTATCATTCAGAAAGCGTTGAAAATTTTGCAACAATCTGCAATCTCAAGGGCAAACAATAAGCGAATTGCCAGAAAAGGGCAAATCATGAATTAAGATTAATCACATATGTTTATCTCAAGCAGGCCACACGGATCACATGAAACATCTCACAGTGAGATTCCTCTGTAACTACTAAGCTGCTCAGGCTAACAAAGATTTTATCTGCAAACCCTGTGGTAAGTTGTATTCTAGTCAGTTTGGACTAATCACACATTTGAAAAGTCATAACCAACGAACACAGGAGGCACTACTTCCCAATGATTAATGAACTATCTCTGCAAAATTCTTACAAACTGATTGTCGGCTTGAAGAGCCACTGTCACTCTCATGCATGTAAATGATGGTATTACACATGTAATGAGTTGACAGTCGTGATGGATGCATACGTATTTGTGTATATGTGCATGTATGTCTATGATATGAAAACATAGAAGTAGAGAAACGAATTTTAAAAAATGGTTTAGTTTTCTTTTGACTAGTTGTGATTTTCTTTTCACTAGTTGTGATTTTTTAAAAAAATGAATTTCAAACTGCTTAAGATAATTTTCTCGACAAATGAAGGTTAGCGTTTGGGCGCAAAAATAACAGTAACTGCATTTTCAACCAGCACGGTTTTCTATCGAATTGCATTAAGCCTTGTTTATCGCTTTTGCAACTGCAAAATGTTTTGAACATGCATCACATAAGAATGGCCGACTATTCTACCAATCATAATATATCTTAGGTTCTTTAAGCATACTTTTTGATAACGTACTTATAATGCCGTAACAAAATTACGTCAGATTAAAACACTTTGTTTGATCTATGTTCACCTTTTACTGTCAATCACCTACCGGCTTATTGTCAACTAAGTTAAAGATACAGCAATCTTCCAGACACTTCAAATGGCTGGGGTAGAATTTCAAATGTATTCCTCAATTAAATCAAGATTTACAAAGATATCAGTCATCTGTATGAATACGACCAATTTGATCTACTTAAGAATAGATCAAAAAGGTTTTTTAATAACATGTTTGTACAGAAGTGGCAAAAACAAATAAATGAAAGGGATTATAGACTATCAGTCGCGTTAAGTGAAAGGTAACGTTGGCAAGATCAAGCATGTCAATAGAGATATAAAGAGAAATCCTAAGCAAACCTGCGAAAGAGAAAAAGAAGATGATAATTACAGAAAGAGGGGGGGGGGTTAAAAAGAAATGAAAGTAATGCAAAAATAGATAACGTTAATGGATTATATAACATTAAAATCAAAATGGAAACCTTAATATATTAATAAAAAATTCGGCATGACTGATTTGGAAATGAAGTTTAAAATTCAGGATCTACAGAAATCAAAATAGAAAGGACGAAAGAAGTTGTTGAACAAAATAAACTGTTAGGGTAGGTACCGCCAAAGAAAAGCGAAACCTAGAATTTAAATTGCATTTTTAAAAAAGGAAACTTCTTTCTTATATCTTTCATTTCAGTTTTAATTTCAATGTTATGGATTAAATTTACTATTTGCAATAAACAGAATACATTGATATTTTTCAAACCGAATTCAATCGATTTGAATGATGTTTTAAAGAAGTAAAATTGCTAAAAGCCAGGCTTATTAGCGATTCTACAAATACAATATCATAATCTTTATTAAAAATCATTTCAAAAATAAAATATACATGCATGTTTATTTTTCGATTCAGAGCAGATTTTCTGTAACTTGGAGTCCAGTTTTACAAAAGGAATTTGATGATTTACATTCTCCAAGTACTTGAATTATAAATAATATAAACATCAGGCCGTCCAAAGAAGAATTTCCCGAGATTTCCTGAGATTAATTTGGAGTATTTCACATGAAAAAGATTATTTCTAAAAAAAAAAGAAAATGTCAAAAAAAAACTTTTGAAATAATTTAATTCATTTGTGAAAGCCAGAAAGTTCTTCTCAATCATTTGAGTTGGCAAGAATTTCCAATCAATGTGTTTTTCAACGCAAAAAAGACGTTAAAATTTCCCATAGTAATTAACGCAAGAAAAACAAAACTTTCACCGAAATTTCGAAGGTTTTAAAAAGGGCAAAAAATATAATTTAATAATAAAAAATCATTTGGTCTTTTCTGTAAATAGCGTAAATATTTTGACGACAAAACTCTGTTTGAGTTATTTTCCATCATGTATGCTCATTTTTAGCGACTCTTTTGAGGTTCATATATTAGGGAAAATAAATATAAAAATAACAGAAATATAAAAATAGCAGAATTTATGTTTCACTAAAATTGTAAGTGAAGCAGAAAATATAGATGATAAAGAAAATACGCATGTAATTGTATGTTTCTTATAAATGAACGTAAAATAAATCTGAATAAAAAACTAAAAAAATGAAGACGAAAAGTATCGAAAGTTCTTTAATTATCTTTACCCCATGTTCCTTTGCATTTCTTTCTGCATCGTGAGAGAATATTCGACTAAGTGTCGAACTACATAAGATTTTGAATAAGAGAAATCCTGTCATGGTCAGCAGTGATGGTTCCCATGTTTGCTGGCATTTAGGACAAACAAAAAAAATAAAAAATAGTAATCGGGAAATTTGCAGCTGCGTGTTTTATTTTAAAGAGAAAATTTCTTCTTTCACGTATAATGAAAGAAGAAATGAGATGAAAAGATGGTAGGTGAAAAGTGGTTGGGAGTGGTCGAACTTAAAAGTAAAACGAGAGGAAGAGAAGGGTTAGTGTTGTTGGATAAGGAAGATTAAATAGCTGAGGGTGGAGAGACTAGATTTGAAAAGGAGGTGGGATATGTTGACCGGCTCATGAGAGTAGGTAGAAAGAATTAATGAAAGAAAGCGAGAGAGAATTGACCTTTGTCAATTTTATGGATTTTACAAGTATATGAAAGTAGCTGCAGGGAGTGAGAATATCTTTATTTCCTCATTGAGTTCGCCACCTATTGTATCTTTTGGCCTGGAGTAGAACTCGAAGACGAGCAAGTACCGCAAATGAAGGGGAAATGAGCTGTGTTGTCAAAAAGAGAAAGGTGCGTTGAGTCAACAAAGAGTGGAAGTGTGCAAGTTTGAGTCGAAAGGAAGAAGGAAGAAAAAATGAGGAAAGGATAATTTGAAAAGAAAAATGAGTATAAAGAAAGGATAATTAAAGAATGGAAACAATTTAGGAAAGATTTTTCTCCATTTTATTTCAAATAATTGTGACTCTATTGAAATTTGACTTTTCTTTTCACAAATTTGCTCTCGGACCTTTTTCCAAAACGCCGTTCGTTCTCCTATTAAAGTGTCTTCAGTGAACATAAATAGAAATAATACACAATAAACACTTTCTAGATATTCTTACGCGTGAGAACACCAATGTGATCTTACATTAGCATTAATAGATTTATTGATGTTCAAATACATTAGTGTCATTACAGAGGAATGAAAACAAAAAATTTAAAAATGACCTAATTATAATAGTCTGCAGATTCATATGAAGTTGTATATAACATTTTAATTATATACGTTTGAAAGGGAGAGCGAAATAACAAGTGCGTTTCACCTAGAGTAGTTTCATCAGGTTATATAAATCAAAAGAAATAAATTTCAATGAAAAGACTTGTTTAGCTTGAGGTAGATAATCGTTTACCTATTTGTTTATGTGTAGACAAATGTGGTAGATAGCAATTAAAATATCAATATTGATCATAACTATAGTGTAAGAGATGGTGATGCTAATGATGGAGTGAAAGTAGAATGAATCTGCTATGAAATATTTCTGTCGCTTAAAAGAAACCAATAAAACACTTACAGTAAAATGGAAATTAATAAGAAAAGCTAGAATATGTAGGTCAGAAAATGACCCATGTCCTTTGTGCATACATGAGAAAATATATATCACTAAGGTTATAAAAAATTACTGAACCAAAGAAATGAAATAGCTATTCTCTGCCGTCATTGTAAAAAATTTCCCTTAAATAATATTTAAAAATAAAATAAAAAAATGGGCGCTGGTAATATACATACATATGAAAAAATAATTTTAAATAATTTAAGTAATTCAATTACATTTACTTGATTTAAAATAAATATAGAAAGAATCTTTATGTATACAAGTACGAAAAAAATGCCGAAAACCTTTTTGTCGTTAATAATAAAAAATACCCAGACGATATGCGTTTAACGGATGTCAGAATTCGTTGAAAAATACACACTTACACTCCCTAAACTTAATCTCTTTTTCGAACGTAACTCATAATTGATATAACAGCAGTTAATAAAAATGAAAACGCTACCGCCCCTGTCTAAATGATTGGATTTATCTGTATCCTTGGAAACAGGAAATTATGAATTTACATGTGTGTTTAAAACTCAGTAAATTTAAAAATAAGTTATTCCAAAATTCGCTTTTCGCTTATCAGACGATTTTTTGACTGAAGGTGACAATTTTTTTGAATCTATTGCGTTTTCCTTTTGGATTGACGAACTTTCTTCGGCCCACAAAGTTATTCGTTAAATTAAGTAATTCATTAAGATTTATTTTTCTTTCTTTCATTTCTTTTGTTCGAATTATTGTTTCTTAGCTTTGGCCAACATTTTTTTTTTTAGTCCGGTTTGGTAAAGTCTTACCGGACTACTGCCTTTTTTTCTGTTTATTTATTTTTCTTTTTTTTTTTTCAGTTCTAGCTTTGAAAAAATAAGTACAGTTTACGAAAAGAAAAAGTTTTTTTTTTGTTTTTGTATTTCTTTGCATTTTCTTCTTGCATTTAACAGTTTATGTTAATTGTTGACGTGTGAAAAAAGGAGTGCTTTTATTTATTTATTTTTTTTTTTTTCCATTTTGAACTTTTCATTTTTCTTGTCTAATTTGTTTATTTTTCTTTCTTCTAGGCAGCTTTTGGACGCCATTTTGATTTTTTTTTTTAAATTTTAACTTTTAAAGTCTTACCAGACTATTATATTCTTTCTTTTATTTACTTAAATGAACTAGTTTTAGTTTCATTTAAATACTTTATCAGTTTTATTTTTAATTTGGGTTAACTTTTAGTTTTCCTAGTTTTATTTACCAGCCTTTATTTTAAAGTTTATTACTTTCCTTTTTTTCTTTTAAATTAGTTTATAAATAGTATATTGTTTATTTTTTCACTGTTGTAACCAGGCTGTGTTTTTCTTTCTTTATTTGTAATCTTTGTTTAATTTCTTCTCATTTTTAGAACAAATCTAAATTTTTATTTTTGGGTGTTCTTTATTATTTTCTTTTTTCCCTATCCCTACTCCCTTTTCTTTTTACACTATATTCGGATAAGTTTTTAAGACCCGCTTGGAGAAGTCCTTCCTTTTAAAAATGGCCGACGAGGTCGGTCGGTCGGTCCGTAGTAAAAAGGACCTTTTTGGGGCTGCCGCTAAGGCTGACCCACCGGTTAAAATAAAATCGAAGAAAAGGGGAAAGGCTACCACTAAAAATCCTTTACAAAAGGTGAATGTGCCGGAGTTTGCTAGCTCTGGAAAATAGGAGATTATGCGTAGCTCAAAAACCACCAATGATTAAAGGTGCTGAAGGAGGCACAAGTTAAGGAGACTGCCTAGGATTCGCCCTCTTGTTGGAAGTCCCCACCGAGTTATATCGCAGAGTTCTTGGAAAAGACGAAGGGCTACGCTCATCTTGTAAAAGAAGATTGGCCGCTTGAAGACGTCCAAGAACTAAAGGTATTTGAAAAGAGAATGGTGACTGTCTTCGTGGTGGGGATTTTTGGCCCTGGGGATTAAACCCCAAAGAGTAATTAAAGGTTCCGGGTTTTTTTTTTCATGTGGAACGTACGGCTGCTAACAGCCGAAGATTGCCTGGAAATTACGAAAGACCTTATACTTAGAACAGTATACGAGGGTCGGCGAAGGACCAATGGGCCTTTATTGAAGGGCCCTCCTCAGCAAACAGGAGAGCACCTGGCTATATTTTTTATGCAGCACGGACAAATTTTAGGGGCTCTTTCCAACAACCTGAACGGGGGATGGACATTTGATATAATACTCGATCGTTTCCATCCCCAACTGTTTGGATTTTTGCGTCCGGAAAAGGCCGGTCATCGTGACCGGTAGAAAACCTACTTGCTGGAGGTGTGGAGAGGCTGGTCACCTCTCCTCCTCCTGCCCAGGGAAGAAAGCATCTGGAGTTCCGGCCGTTGGCGACCAAAATCCCCCTCTGGCCGAGACTGTTAAATCCGCGACGCCTGTAATGGTCTTATCTGCGACACGGACCAGTGAGAACAATCCTTCGGTTGGGTCTTCGCCCACATTCCCTCCCCAACCGACGCCTCCCAGGAAAAAGGAAGAGTGGATAGCGTGTCGTGGGTAGGGACGGAGGGAAGAACCGAACAACGGGACCTCTGTCCCAGCATGACCCCATGGATAAAAACACCTACAGTCCCATTACCTCTACCAGCTCTGATGGCGAAGTCTCGGCGGACAAAAAACCAAAAATCGCTGAGCGCACCGGACCCCTCATTCTCTGCCCCGTCTTCCCATTCATCAAAAAAATCTTTTAGTAATCCACCTTCACCCAAATCACTGAGAAACACACCGTCTAAACCCATATCGCAATCTGACTGTCCATCAACAACACCTTCCCCTTTTAAGACCACTTCTAGTATTTCACCGTCTAATACTCCCATAAGCAAACCTATACCGACACCTACACAATCTCCTCCAAGAAGAGTAATAGGAGCCCCGAGTTTCAGATCGCAGCGGATAGGAGAAAAAAGAAAATCAAGCCACAATATCTCCCAGGGGAAGACGTCTGCCGCGTATCCCTGGAACAAGCGGAAAGAGTTTTCGAGCAAACAAGAAACCCGAAAGCTTTAAAAGTATCATGGAGAGTATTGACCGTCGTGAGATCTGGCCCGGGTACGCGGGAGATTTGGGGCATGATAGAGAGGGAAATGCGTCTCTGAAATTGGTGCCCCAAGCGGCCTATTTGCTTGACCCCCAAATGTCGAAAATTAAAGAAAATTGCACAGGGATTGTCCCCGTTTTTGTTCACCCATCCTTGTATAGACCCCTTAAATGAACGTATCCTGCGGACCTCGGCGGCTTGTCTCATGATGAAACCGTCGAAATTGAGATGGCGTCTGGATCAAAGGGACAGGCTGTCGGTGTCCTCACACTGGCCATGTTCTATCCTGGGGGACAACCCTAATTGGTTTGATAATGTCACTCTGGTTGGCAAGTGTTAATGCCCGAGGCCTGAAGTCGGAGTCTCGAAGGGTGAGGCTCTCTCGCAAACTTCAGCGCTTAGAGGTGATTATATGATGTGTGCAATGATGTTTTTCTTCTCGCTATTATGAAGGCATTCTGTCTAAGGGATTATCTCTTTATTCAGCGTGTTTTGATGTACGCTCAAGGGGTGTCTCTTGGCTGGTGAGCAAGTAGTTAAAGGCTGTGTGTGCGCTTGTCTTCACAAATCCGGCGGGCAGACTTCGCGTGCTGGATGCTACCATAATGGATAAGGCATTGGGGTATATGAGCCCATTGTCCAGACTGAGTTGTCTGCTTTGTTTCGGCAGGTCGGGCCGTTTATGATCACATCAAGTCGGGTAGTTTTAGCGGGGCACTGGAATGCTATCCTTGACACCGACATAGATCGTATAGCGTCAAATCCAAATTCGGGTATTAACAACAACTGGGGCGTGAAACATTTTCGCTAATTTGTCGATGGGTTTGATCTTGTCGACAAATACCGGAATGATCACACTCAGCGAGGGGTAGTTTGGACATGGACGTGGCAGCTATGCTGTAGTGGTGCGTGCTAGCTACCTCGACCGAGTTTTTGTTAGGAGAGTCGATGTAGGGCTTTTAGGGTGTCCAAGTTTTCATTATATAGTTTATTCGGATTATAGGCTTGTCTGGGCCCGTGTAAACTTAGATATACCTAAGGTTAGGATGGCTGGCTACTGGGAATTCAACTGCTCGTTATTTGGCGAGCAGGAATTCCGGAACCAGCTGCTACTAATGTTACAAAGGGAACTGACGGGAGCTATAGTGGGAAATGCCTGGTTGGATGAATTAAAATCTAAAATTCGAACGTTTACTGCCGATTTTAGTCGTCGACTCAATCTAGATAGATTAGCGGCGCAAATGGCTTGTGAGAAAAGAGTTTATCGGGCAGTTAAATCCCGTAATAGTGGGGAAGTAGCCATAGCTTAGGCAAAGTTGGAAGGATCAAGCTCTGGTAATTAGGGTTAGTTTAAAAACAATGTCCTCTGAGGCAACGAATATGTGGGCAGAATTGCGTGCAGAGGAAAGTAGGAATACGTCACGGCGGCATATCGCGTGCGTTACATTGCCGGATAAGCGGACCGTGACTACAAACTCGGGCATATATGAGGTTTTTCGGGATTACTTTGAGATCATTTTACCAGTGATCCCGGTCTGAGCCCTGCTGAGTTCGACGCCTAATTAACCGACTTTCCCTGCCTTGAGGCAGCTGAAGCGGCTGAGTGCTAGGGT
>OZ010573.1:78038406-78053406 GCA_963932145.1 Acanthosepion lycidas | reverse complement strand
AGTTGCTATTACTTGAACTGAAAGGCCTTTAGTATTATATCAGTTTGAAAGTCCATTCGAAAAAGTCTATTATCAATTGTTGCGCCGTATATGCAATGTAATCAGCAAAATCACTGGATTGCTTTCTTGCACGTGAAAAGTTTCTTGTTTTAATATCATTATGGATCAAAATTACTCGCTAATTTGTCTAATAGTACTTGGCTCAGATTCACATATATCGTTATAAACAATTCCTTTTGAATCTCACGAAGCACAGAGAAAAATATTTTTTCGCGCCTAAAAGAATTTTAGTTTGAGACTTTCAACATTCTCTTGTCTCTACGTGTTTCTCTATAATAAATTAATTTGTTATAGTCAGTGTGAGAATTGTCCAACATGACGTTTATACGAAAACCAAGTTTCAAACGATAAACTGGGTAAATTTATGTATGTCCACGTGGAATGTATTTCAATCGTTTTTTAATAATGATTATAAATGGCGTCGTACAATTGTTTAATTGTACATGCATTAAAGACATGACTATATTTTAAAAATACTTCTAAAATTTCAGTATTATTGTGCAAAAGTGACGTTAATTTTTTTTAAATAAATGGATAGTTTGACATCTGATGAAATCTCTATATAAGTCTAATAGAAATGTTACAATGCGTTTTCGTTTCCGTTTGTTAAAATGATACAAATGACACTCGCAATTTGCTTTGGTTGCAGTCATGTAATATTAGCTGTCCTAATTTACTTTCTAAAACGTAAGTGATTTGTTTTTTAAGGCTTATCAAACTATCGCAAGCTATTTAAAGCAAGAAAATATTTTTACACCGTAAGAATTGTTTTTGAGATAAGAAACATTAACTGATATAAGTCCTACCGCACACCCAAGTTTACAGCACTTGGTATTCATAAACAGTCACACCAATCTAGGTACTGACCAGACTTTGTTGCTTAACTTTGATGATCGTACGAGTACCACTGATTCAATCTGGTATGGCCGTAAGCCAATTACTTGCTAAAAGTCACGCTAATATAAAAATATCAATATAATGTGCATATACTTTCAAATTACTGATTTTTTACCAGTTGAAATTTAAAGCTTTTATTCCTGTTTAGACGCATTGCATATAGAAGCCTTATCACACCATTATTTGCTTTGAGTTTAAAGTTAAAAAGTTAAAATATAATGAATTACATAAGTTATGCACAAAACTGAACTATTACATAAATCTTCCTCTACAACATGGAGTATATTTTAGTTTGCGTCAAACATTGAAGGATTAATTCTCTATTAAAGCTTCACCTCTATATCACACTGTATACATCACTGTATGAGGTATGCTAAAATATTTATTATGATGCCAGTTAAGTGTATATTTCGGTTAGCTCCTAATTAAACTTTATAGACACTTATGCCAGTAACTGGACCCGGTTTATATGTTATTATGACAAATAATTTCATAAATACATATGCATACGAATATATATATATATATATATATATATATATATATATATATATATATATATATATATATATATACAGTTGTATTTATAATACATTTGAGTTATTAATACATATATTTGTGCATATGCATTTTTTTATTTTAGTGATAGAAAAGGTTTATAAATATTTTTACGCATCTGCAGATGATTGTTAATCCTAACATACAGTTATACATATTTGTATGTCTGTTCACTCGCTCATATGCATGAGAGTATTGGAGTATATATAATTATAACCTAATTTATTTTTCCTTTCATTTTTCTTCTTTTTTTTTTTTTCACTTTCTCTTACTGGACATCATCTTGTAATATATATTTCGTTTCTCGTCAACTTATCACTCACAAATTAATTTTATTCGGTTGACGCAGTCAAGAGACACAATTTCATTCTTCTAAAGTCAGAAGCATACCATATTCGATCTTGTTTGTCTACCGTTAAATAAATTAAATCGTCTTATATATCTCATAGACTATTCTACGCCCATGAGTGCACGCGTCACTTCTAATTAAAACCTACACTTGAAACATGTCTCTAATCAACCTAATCTTAAAAAGTAGGCAGAAAGCAAAAAAAGGTTTTTTGTACTTTCATTTAATATGAATATGTACGTGTAGCCTTACAGCATTTATGCATATATTCTCAATATTTATTTCGATTAATAAAATAGCAAAAGTAAGTTGATTTTTTTCCAAAAATTAACAAATAATTTCCATCATAAAAAAGATATAAGTTTTAAGACCAGATGTAGTACGTATACTTATGCTTGACAATATTCTCCATTACTATATCCGAAAATATTTCTTCTGCTACTAGAATATTTATTTTCTTTTAAAATCCACATAAACATATATTTTGACTGGTATATTTATTGTAATATTTGATTTTATTGTCTTTACATTAACTCTAGAATCTAAGAATTAAACAAAGTACAAAACAAGCTTTCAAACCGTTCTATCGCTGAATGTTTAATGAGGCTAGAAAATGGGAATCATTTATTTCCGAAGAGTATACCAGGGACAAATTTGGGACAGACATCAGCATCCCAGGAAAACTGCAGGTGCATACAAGTGATGCAAGAACAGGAGAGCTAGTGACTGACAAGGATGATAACCAATAAACGAAGAGAAATATTGCAAAATTCACATCCCAATTTAATGCTATTGCCGCTCCACCCATCATTGAATGACTTGCATAACATGCAACGCATTTCCTCCCGTTTCGGAGTCATCAAGTCATTATTGACACTACAGCATCGGTTAGTCCGTCTCACTTTACATATAAATTATTACTAGATTGAAGAATGGTACTCTTTCACCTGGTCAGACACGTTACGCTTTTAACATGAAACACTTTGGAACATGAAACACATTAAGAAACTCAGCTGACTCCTACGTAGTCCGCTGGCTCTTGCACTCACAGGTTTAAAATACCTTGAGCATGCATGAATCCTGATGCAGATCTCAAATTTCCTGCAATCACACCACAAAAACATCTCAATTATGGACAGCCTTGAAAAGTGCCTGGGAAGGAATGCCTACGCAAAGAATATCATGCCTACGCGTAGATATCATGCGACATCATGTAACCGCCGTTATTCAGGCAAAGAGACGAGAAAAACGTTATTCGGTAGTTGTGTGTAATTTTGTGGTGCTTCAGTTTAATTCGAAGGCAAGTACGGCGTCAGAGTTGACTTCTGTTATTATATTTCTCTAATAATCAACTATAATAATAAAATAGATGTATATGAACAATATAATCAACATAGAATAGAGTAACGACACAAATATAGGACCATATTCGTCACATATACAATAAAGTCAAACAGAAAAATATTATTTTATCAATACTTACATATTTTTACAGAACCTATGAAAAAGCTAAAAGCTAACGAACACACAGATATCATTTATTTATTTTTTTCCTTTAATAAATCGTAGTAACAATAATAATAAAAGATCTTCAAGTAACAACGAGTAAGACTGATACCGGAAATTTTAAATTCTCTGTTTTTAAGACTTCAAGATAAAAACGTTAAAACTGATTAACATTCTTGAACACGTATTTTGTTGAAAATATCTTCGAATATTTGCTTCAAGGTCATGTAATAATGACAGACAAAAAGACGTACATTTATTCGGAGAGCTCTCTTAGCACGGGTTATAAAAATCAGCGCAAACTAATAATAAATGATTCTTGTTTTTAACTAATATATACTGATAATTTTGCTATTTTAAGTGTTTCATTATTAAAAAGTAGTAAAAATACGCTACAATTCTGATTTAATGTAAATACGTAATACTTGACGTGTAAGCCAATTGCTAATCATATTTTCATATTAGTAACAGCTTATTACTCCTAAATATGATGCAAATTAATAGATTTTCCCCAAAAAAAAATTCAGGGCTCAGCAAATTTCTAGAAAACCAAAACCACATGTTATCCTAACGATAGATCATCTAATTTAATTGGCCCGTGAAAAAAATCTAGAAAAAGTAATTAAGAACTCGATGAAGAAAGCATTTCTAATTTTTGGAGCTTTACAAAATTGTTGATGTAGCGATAAATTAGTTGTCCAATGCTGAGAAAAGTAATCAGAATTACTTATTAAATAATATTGCAGATATAATTGGTGCACTATATTTAGCCGACGTTTAATAACTCCAAACATTTAAAAATTGGCAGTAAAAAAGCATATTGTAAAATACTGAACAATACACAAGAAAAGTACTTGTATACTTTTTTTTATCTTTTTTTCTGCATGTGTGCGTTCATACCTCACAAAAGAAAATAAAGCTTTCAAAAGATTGCTCTGTTTATTTTACATAATTATCGGATAAAAATACTGGTTTTAGCGTCTGATTAACGATAAAAATGAATTTACATACCTACTTGTGTGTAAAACCCCATATTTAACTATCTAGAAATTTCTGAACTTGATGGTTACCCTGATTATTTTTACTGACAGACAAAAGCAGTGGCTATAAATATACTAACGTGAATATGGAAACAAGGAATTTGCATTGTCAGTATTTACCATATATCTGTCAAATAATTTAATTTGCTTCACACGAATTATATTGATATAACCGAGAAAATAATACTTCTGTCTTAAATGCAGTATTACAGGACAATGACCTCGATACGCTTCTTTGAATAATATATTCGTCAGTAGAATCCTATCTACATTTAACCAGACAAATCGATTAAATATATAATAATAATTCTGAGCAAAGCTTGAGAAATTAATACACATAAAACTAGAATTTTTAATTGCAGAAGAGTTAGAAGGATCTCATATTCTATTATATATATATATATATAGAGAGAGAGAGAGAGAGTGTGTGTGTATGTGTATATACATATGCATATATGTGTATGCTGATCCCTTATTATAAGAGAGTATGTATATATGGGGAGTGAATTTAGATATGCAGGCTAACATAATAAGAAGACATCTATCAACAACACATCTATCATCACCAGCTATGAGAGCTGGTGATGATAGATGGTTTTATGGTTTTATTAACACTCATGGTTTTATTAACACTTAGGTAGAAATTCACTTTCGAAAACAGTCCAGAAAGGAATTCAAGTTTCAGTAACAAATACAAAAAACAAACAATGAAACATTAAAAAAATATAAGGAAAATTTATTCCTTTTAAAAATGTATTCTTTTTATTTGCCTGAAGAAGGTTAAGGGACCGGAAACGCGTGTAACAGAAATACGAAGAATAAAATAATATAATATATATACTAAAACAAATCTTCATTATAACCAAAAACGTTTGCGGTTTCTCAGTTTTTTTTTGGTTTTTTTTTAAATATGCATTTTTTCTTGTTGAAACAACTATAACCATATATATATATATATATATATATATATATATATATATAAGTTATGGGATAAGAATCAATCCATCGCCTGAGCAGGCACAATTTTAGTGCTGAAACATGAAAGCTATTGTGTTGTGATTTTTAACATGTGTTTGTTTTGGTCTTATATAATACACACACAGACAATATATATATATATATATATATATATATATATATATATATATATATATATATATAATTATAATTAAAACCAAAACTGATTATTAAGTCTACATAAAAATTATCTTAGGAGTAAAGAAACTCATAATCGTATTAGACCCGTAGGTTCCCAGCGCCCTCGGTAATATGGACTAACTAAAGTTCATAAAAATGATTTGCCCTTAAAACCTATTCTTTCTATGATAGTTTCGGCATAACATTAGTTTGTTAAATAGTTGGCGTAGTTGCTTCAACCGTTTTCGCAGTATGTCTCATATTTTGTATTTGTGACTCGTTTATATTCTCTGAACTTTTTTTAGAATATGTCCTATAAATTCTAGACATAAGATAAATTTCTTTTAATATAGTGCGTCTGTACACAAATTTCCCCCTTCAGAAAAGTGTATAAATTTCTGCAGATGTTCTTTATAGTGGCTGTTTGGGTACTGTTATTATTCCCGAACCCTTATTCTTTATTTATGTATTTGGAAATGAGTAGTGTTTAATTTCAATAACATTATGTATACCCAAATTGATGGGGTCTCTATAGGTTGCCTTTTTGCTCCTCCATTGGCCAACATTTTTGTTGGATATTATGAGAGCTTATTGTATGAAAAACTAGTTGGAATACTTTTGTTCCGCGTTCTAGGAAGGTGAACTTGTTCCGCGTTCTAGGAAGGTGAACCTAATTGTCACATTATTCCATCGTGCTTTGATGATATGCTCTTCATTCACTCTCCAGCACCCTTCAGCAAGAGTTGGATAAGATTCATTACATTTTATGTAGTAATGGCTATCCTACTAATGTCACTAACCGACTGAAGGAACGTAAGATCGAACGCTTCATTAGAACCCCTGTGTTTGGATCCAGACTATGTTCAAATTATTTGAAATCGCTAAGGGTTGGTGGAAAATGTCAGACTGATTGAAAGAGTTTCTAACTCAATTTCTTTCACTTTTTTGTCAAATTACGTGTTGTTTTCGGGACTTGCCAGCCTTTGTAAATGAGCGTTTGTCTTATCTGAATAAAAGTTCTGTACTTTACAAATTCAAATGTCAGTGCAAAGCTGACTATATAGGACGAACGTTTCTAAGTTTGGAATCTCGATTGGGGCAACACGTACCTGCAGTTATTAGATTTAATCATCATAATCGCACACGTTTTTCGCAATCTGCGCATGAATCTGCGATTGGGCAACAATTTTGGAGAATGACCTATGATGTATGTATTAAATTACAGCAAACTTCTTTATGTAAGCTGGAGAATTTTCTTCGGTCACTTCATTTATTTGGAGGATCTTGAGTTTCTTTCATATATTACACTCACGCTGAAGTATTTACAACATTTGAATTTACATATATACGTTAATTTACATGTTTTAGATGCACTAAAATCTTCCTCCAAATTACTTATCTATTCATACCAATTTTGATACAATTATTTTGCTAAGGTTGGTCGCTGAAGACGTGTTGACCGAAAGGCGCCTTGGTTAAAAAAAAAAAATGAACATTAAACAACGCTTGTTTAAAACAATTTGTGCATTCTGCGGTATTAAATTGTTATATATATATATATATATATATATATATATATATATATATATATATATATATATATATAGGAAAGTTGTGTTATGGCTCCTGTTCTTTTAACCCTCTTCTTTTCATGTTCATATATGGCTTTGGTGACATGGACACTGGTGTTAAATTTCAATTTCGAACCAGTGGTGGCCTTTTCAACTACCAGCAGTTAAAAGCTAAAATACTTCTTTGAAATAGCGTCATGCGTGATCTGATGTTACCTGATGATGCTGCACTTGTAGTAAGCTCAACCCATGATTTTTTTTAACGTTGATAGGAGAAACAAAGGACGAAACTATATGTATATAACTTAATAGAGACTCAGATCTAAGTGAAAAGTCAGGCAAAGATACTCCAGATGAGTCAAGAGTAAAATTTAAGGAGAACCTACGAGCAAAACAGTCTCCTTTATCAATAGAAGAAGTTAACACCTCAAAATGATTGATGGGAGGAGGGATAGAAGACTAAACCTTATTTAAGACACTATTGAAGAGCTCACAGCAAACATGTTAAACTTGTTAAAAGCTAAAGGGTAACTCATTCTATTTGCAAACAAAAACACGTTAAAATTTGTTACGAATAGATCTAAATAGGCATCTGTACTCATGGAAATTTTCTCGCTGGAACACCCAGAATTGAATCCATAATAGATTTGTGTATACAAAGATGATTTTGGTTTAGCCAGGTATTTCTGAGAAGGAACAAGAGCATCGATGCCGGCTTTGTACACAGGAAGAATCTTATTTTTTTTCTTTGTCACACTCGTGATGAGTTCTGAAATGTGTCTGTATTGGGATCTTCGTATGATTCTGTAAATCAATACAGCTCCTCTATTAGATCGATGCATTCAATAGATACGGAGAGTGGAAGGCAGTTTCCAATGGATGAGAAGAGGAGGTCTCAAGCGGTGTTACTATATACTGTGTGAGATTCACAAAGCAAGTATACAGTTTCTTATAAGTGAGGTAAGCAGTTTCTTGGAGTTTCTTGATGCTATCATTGCATCCCTTACCAGTTGAATTTCATTAAACTTAAAATAAATTAGTTAATATAACGCTCATTAATACTTTCACCATGATGAGTACAACTGAGATACGTCTATATGTGCGTGGGTTTTGAGGGCTACCTTTCCGTTTCCATAATGCATTAAGATGTGATAAAACCTACTTTGTGGGGATGCATTTCTGATCCCAGTTTTCTTCCATAAAATAGAAAAACTTGTTATGGAATTCGGGGGAAAAGAAAGCAATTTTCAAAAGTTCAGAAAAGAAAGCTATTTTCAAAAGTTTATCGATCGATGTTTTATTCTTTAGTCTTCATAGCTCTATTAATTTCTTCATCAGTCGGTTCATTAGTTTTTATATTTACAGACGGACTTTGATTGCAAGAATAATTGTGTATATATTTCTGCGATCATCTTAAATTTAGTATGGTCGGGCTTGAAATATGATTCAAAGTTCTTTTTGAAACCAGAACATTTCTTATCAGACAACCAAAACCTCCAGATATTATGATTTTCCACTTTTTTCCATATTGTCTATGCTGTTTTGTTTCATTAATTTCCTTTCCATCTTTTATGAGATATTGTTTCTCAAATTTTTCATATTTTCTTTGTTATTTTTTTCATATTTTTCTATCCATTTCTCCACTTCTGTTGGTTTCTTTCTTGTATCAATTTTTCAACTCAGGATTGTCGGCGTATGGGTGTATCTTTTACTTATAAGTATTCTTGGAATGGTGTCACATACTCCAGTTAATGACGATATAATGACATTATTAATATTTCCTCTATGTTTTGATCAAGATTTACTAACATCAGTTTGGACTGTAGTTTATTTCTGAATTCTAAATTTATCCTTTCCTTTTTAAGAACTTGAATGTTATACTTCAGTCTTTTACTTGGTTTATGTGGGTGGAATTTAGATATTTTTTGGCTGTTGTTGTCAGTCTAGTTACATGTATTCTATGATCTGATTCAATGTAGGAATTGTATACATTGATATCTCTCTCAAACTGTCTAATCCAAGAAACTGAGATGCTGAAGTCAGTATTTCTTTTGCTACATTATCTGGCATATGCCATGTGCTGCGTAATTTCATGCGATGATCAATCCACGTGTTAAAGATGACGTTTCTTGAGTAATAAAACTTTAGTAAAAATTTTCCATCGCAGTTTGAGACATCCGTTTCAAAGAATAATTACTTCTTTCCATCAAAGAAGCAGTGGAGGTTACAAATGCATGTGGTAGCATTAACACCCCGTCACTTAATGCACTGTTTTTCTCATATGCAATATTCTAATTAACTCTGTGTAGGATTTCAATTTTTCAGAAACACAGCTTTTTCAGTTGAGGTATGATCTGATTTTAATTACGGCCATTAACAAAATTGTTGGCAGCCATCAGTTTTTCTGACTGGTGTGCGATATTGTCTATTACAATATCTGGTGATTTGCAATATTGTATTTTCCACCTCTATATTGTTTTTCCTACTTGTGTATTGTCTAAAATACATTGTATCGCAAGTGACTAATGGAGACACAACCGAGTCGACGCGCCTTTTCCATACAGCATCAATGTTTGCTTTACTGAATTCTTCTAAAAGAAAGTGCGCCCTGAAATTATCTTAGAATTAAATGTACAAACTGGCAGTACCTCAACTAACATGAAACCCAACACAAAATTAAAATACGTGAATGTTTGATCCAACTAGCATTTTACAAGTATAATATATATAACTCCCCAAAAGAAATAGAGTTCAGGTTATCGAGAAATCACCTTTCGAAGATAAAAAGAAAGAATATAAAAGGGCTTTAAAAGAAGAGGGGCATAAAACCAAATTGGAATTTAAACCTCACATAAAACAACAAATGAGAAACAATTCGAGGAAAAGAAAAATACTATTTGGTTTAACCCCCTTTCAACTTAGATGTCAAGTATAAAATAGGTAACATATTTTTCAAATTACTTAATAAACACATCACCAAAAATTCCGAATTACATAATAAATTTAATGAAAACACAGATAAATTAAGTTACAACTGTATTAGTAATTTAGAAGCCATAACAGAAAGACAAAACGCCAGAAATTTAAAAACTAACTTGCAGCAAAACATTGTTGACGGTAATATATGCAATTGTAGACATAAAATCAGATGTCCATTATATGGATTTTGCAAACTGAAGCAGCAATTTACAAAGGAGAAGGAATAGATACAAAAGACCAGAAAAATACGCATAAGGTGTACTGAGGGTAACTTTAAAAAGCGGTGGTACAATCATAAGTCATCTTTTAAGCTAGAAAGCCTCAGAAATTCTACTAAATTAGCCAATCATGTGTGGAAATTATAGGTGAAAATTTTTTAAAAAATCCAATTGTAAACTGGAAAATTTAAAAAGGCTAATCCTCCCAACAAACATAGAAACATCTGCAACTTTTGTCGACAAGTGAAGTTAGCTATAATATCATTTTCAGACAAAAAATACTTTTAAACCAGAGATCGGAAATTATGTCCGTTGTATTCGTACTAAAAAGTTCCTTTTGGTTTCATTTGAAGAGAGATAAAAAAAAAACGCATGTATATTTCATTTAATATCCCCACCGATATATTTCCAATACACTTGATTTCCCCCATCCTCATCCTCACCTTCTACCACACCCCTCCCGCTGTGCGTTTATTCATTCATTTATCTTTTTTTTATTTTTTAATATAGCCTTCATAAATTTTTATTTGAAAAAAAATAAGGTGTTAGGAAATCAATTGATCAAAATCGCCTGAAGATACTGAAATGTTGAAACCAAAGTAGCGGAATCGGCTATATTGCTATACTTAAAAAGTCTACATGTTATTTTTTTTATTTATTTAATTTATCTTTTTATATATCTAATACTACTGTTTCCTGGTCTAATTCAACTTTGACCATTAACATCACTGTATTTTTCTAATGTTTCATTTCGAAACTGAGTCTCTTTACGCTTACTCGATTTAAAAAAAAAACAATTTCATCCATTTTTTTTTATTTTTTTTTTTTTTACATCGTTCATTTTCCACTTATAACTGTTTTGTTTAGCTAATTTTCTAACTTATCCGACTATTTCTTTTTCGTGTATTGTATTTTTTTAATGAATTATTGAAAAATACATAGTTTCTTTTCGTACTAGCTCTTTCCTGCCAAATATTAAAGACCAATCATCAGGAGATCTTTATTAGACATCTTACCTGAAAGAACAGATGTAGCAATCTCCTCAGTTCTCTACAAATTTCACAAACTCCAATACTGTTAATTCTGAAGCCGCAAATATATTCATGTAACTTTATCAGCATAATACTGTAATTTAAAATGTATTTTAACATCACAACACTGTTCTCACCACACTAAAAAAATAAACTAGTCACGGAGAATTATTATCTCAGCAATTCCTGTACTTACGAGGTACTGAGATGAATAATTATATTAACATCGTCTGAGATGAATAATTATATGAACTATTTGATTCTCAGAACAATATTCTAATAGTTGTTGTTTTAAACGTGATACACTTCCAAGGTATTAAATAAAGAAACGAAATGATTATCACGTTCTGATTATAACATTTATTAACAAGTTCCTGGCTGATTTGATACTTCAGTTCGCTTGTTCATTAAGACAGGAAAAGAGCCGCAGCTCTCTATCACTACGGTCTGAGAAAATGGTACGCTATTTAACATATATTTTCATGCCATATCAATTCCGAGGTAAGAAACTGTAAATTTGTTCCCGCCTATGAAAGAAAGTATCATAGTAAGCCGAAACAAGTCTTAGATAACACTCTCTGGAACACTGACAGATGTAAATCAAAGCATCAAATAAAAGACTAGAAAGCGATACACAGAGGTAAGCTTCAACAGAAACTGCACAAATGAGGATATTGTACTGAAAAATGATTATTAGATTTTACTAATTAAATACCTGAAAACATATAACATATTCATGGTCAACTGCTTATTCCCATTTTGCTATATTTTTTTTAGGATTTATGATTATAATCAAAAGTTTATCCGTTTCTTTAACGCTTTCTATAAAATTCTTATTGTTTGTGTTAAGTGTTTCTGAATATTAGATTTTTTTACAGTTGTTTTGTAAATGTACATGAGAAATACCTGCATATTATTCAATCTGTCCTAGCTTTAACAGATCAGTGGCTGCTTAGATACCGTGCCACAAAAATCAAACTAGTGATGTTCAATCATCACCGAGCGGACTTTGAATTTTCGTCTATCGCGATGCACAGATCTATCGGGGAGGTTTCTTACCTTGAGCGCCTATTGTGAATTAAGCACACCCCAGACATCACGTGGAACTCGTGTATACGATACTGGAAATAATGGTCGGTTTCCTATACCGTTCCAGTATGTACCTGACTCCCCCTGATATTTACTACATTTAAAAAGGAGCTCGATCAGACCGAAAATGGAATACTGCTGTCATATATTGGCAGCGGTGGCCAGTCACAATTTCCCATTCTCGATAACGACCAAAAGCGTTTACATGATCTTTTCCATCCTATAAACCCTTTCTCGTAGATGAAACGTTACAAGCCTCTCCATGGAAATTTTTCAGGCAAAAAACATTGTTTAGCTCCACCAGTTCTGGCCTTTAGTGCTAATAACCACCATGTTATGCAAATTGTATCGAACCACCCACATTCCCTTTGTATACCATTTGTGATATGTAAGCTCCACTTGATAAACTTCTTCTACCGAACCACTACTTTGTGAAATCGACTCCCAAGAGGATACTTCCCCGATTACTAGACTTTTAACCTGTTGATGTCTTGGGTTAATCACTATCTTCCTCATATATCCTCATAAAGTGCCTTTTACTTTTATTTTCTAGCTGGAGTGACTCTTAGATCTTGTATAGGGGAACATTATTGTAAAAAAAACGAAACACAAGATTAACCATTCAATGTGAAAAATGCTTTGAATCAACTTGCAAGAAATTTAGTAAAATAACAAAAGAAATCTTCCCAGATGATAAGCAAATTTTCTTTAAAAGTAGCTGAAGATAAAAGAGATATGAAAAATAAATTCAAAATAGGAACGGCATTTTCTTCTTTTGGGTGTGACTGTGTATAAGAGAATATGAGCTTTGCTTACGAACAAGCTCAGTGCAGACGATAAAGTAGTGAACAGATGGAGAGCTTCGTTTGAAAATGAGGGAAGCGATGGAGTAGGGGTAGCTACTTGCTAAAAAGAGTCGAGACGATTCTTGTCGCCATACATCCGGGGAGGCGGGGGTCAGAAAGTGCATTTATGAATGGCGACCAAGTTCTTTTGGGAATGGATCAGTTTCAAAGAAAGAGAAACGCTCCAACGTACAGGAGTCAAAGAGGTCGTCTGAATTGGGCGTGAAAGATAATGATCAGTGTAGAGCCCCTGCAGCACTGACAAGGACGCGCCTAGGTCGAGGCCCAATTATATAAAAAAAACTACGGTAAAACTGTGTGCGAGGTAACAGTAAAGAATAAGTTGAAATTGACACAGGTAGAGACGTTAATCAGAATGGGAATGAGGGTATATAAAGGATAGAGTTCATTATCAACTACTCAGAATGAATCTAATGAATCTGCATTCCAGGTTCATACTCCGAATTATACTTTTCGCTAGATATTCCTTAGTTTCCCTTCTAAACTTAGAATTATTATATTATTTGCAATTTTAGATATATTTCTCAAATGAGTTGAGAGATTTTTCAAATAAATCATCTGAACTCAAGTTAAAAAAGGAAAGAAAACAAAGGTTATTTGTTATGGTTAAAATCCACTGATGTGTACAAAAATTCCGATTTCAAACCAACGCAAAAGTTGCTTTCTTTGCATCTCATATTGGGATGTAATTTTTATAAAAAAGTATTAACTTCTGTGAGACTTGGGCTAATCTGATTAAAAGAAATTAATTTTAAAAGTGGTATAACATATATCTTGATCACTGTAGCTCCAATTTAAATTTAATATACTTTAACGAAAAGTAGTGTTATTTTTTATCAGTTCAGAAATCCTTTTCAATTCTGCAAGATGATTTATTCGGGTAATTATAAAAAATATTTGCACATACAACATTATGAGGAAATGTAGTTATGATGAACATCAAAGGTTAATTCAAATCATTTTGCCTCGAGTTGAAGTTCATTTACTTATAAGCAAACAATTTTAAGTATATGTTTTCGTCAAGTGCAAAAAATTGTTTAAACATCTCTTTACAAATTCTGATTGGTTCTGTGCATTTCATTTCCTGAGTGTTATTATCCGTTTATATTCAAGCAATTATGTCAATTTGCTACCATGGCAGTGGTTGTCTTTTGTCTCCTTGCTGAAATAAATAAGTTTACATCCGGCATCAACCTGCAGTATTTGAAACCACGTAATTTACGATATCACAGTTGACGGTTATAAATCGAGCAATATTGAAGTGGAAACTATTGTAATACAATATCATCCTAATTTTAAATCAGTCCGTTCGTAAAATAGTTAGTTCTACAATGAGGCGACATATCTATGAAACTAACTAATGGGCTTGTCTCATTTGTCTCTGCTTCGCTTTGTCTGCACAAGCACACTTATTCTTATTTACAAAACAATACTCTCCTGTTTTTAATACATTGTGACAACAGATCATTTATCCTGAAAACGACAGCGCGATGATATTAATTTTAAAGAACACTAAATTTGTGCAGACACAGTAGAAACATTCACTATCACGAAGATACCTTCAGGCGTTCAAACATCTACTGCAAATATTCAGTATCACGTCCATTGAATACTAATTTAAAATCATAAAAAATAAGCATATAATAAGCATTTTGTGTACGAAAGTATATAAATACATCTATAATGTTGCCTTTCTAAT
>OZ010573.1:78023406-78030906 GCA_963932145.1 Acanthosepion lycidas | reverse complement strand
AATGATATAAATGGTGAGAATACAACTTTGCACACATTTATTAAAATTACATTAAGCCACGAACCTCTGGATGAATGTTGTGATCCCTGTTTTAATGAATTTAACTTGTATAAGGTCTTTTTTTTCTAGTACTTTCATCTGTTCATACAGACATCATCAGTTATGGAAATTGTTTTGTTTTTTTTGTTTTTTTTAAATACATCCAGATAATAACGGAACACGAAAGATTAGATGTGAATCGAAATATGCTTTATTATCTGTTAGAAATTCTGGAGCGTGAGCTCGCAACGCTAAGGTTGATTTTTTTGAAAATTAAAAGAGTTCGTTTTTTTACTAATCTGGTAATTGAAGAATACTTTTGTTGTAGCATTTTTTCCAGTCGATGTGTCATGAACTGAATTCTTCAATAAATAAAGCAATGTCGAAAGCTATTTATTGAACAATTACTATTAGGTTGGTGCAAAAATAATGACGGTTTTTGACGACACTATTTTTGCACCAACCTAATATATTAGCAAAAAAAAAACGTATATTAAGGATATATCAAGTAAAGTTGAGAACTGGAAAATCATTCAAGTTGTAACATTCGAATCGGAGCTTTCATTCAATGAAAAACAATTTGAAAGCATAACGTGCTAAGCAATGCGTGCTCACTGGAAATTATCACGTAATTGATTCTTTAAGAAAAATTAATTCATATTTAACTCATTAATATAAAACATTTTATATCAACATTCAATGAAATGGAAACTCTCATAAGACCCAAATTAATCCCTGCTTCTGTAATTTCTTCTTTGCATAGAAAAACTAACTAAAAAACTGTTGTACGTTTTAGGGGAATTTTGGTGACAAATGGATAATATATAATATAATTATAATTTAAAGTAATTTTCCGAAATATTTAATTTTTATTGGGTAATGTACATCCCTACGCTGCAATACTTTGAAGTTCAACAGAATCATATTTTTGAGTTTAATATTGGAGCGAAGATACTTTATTAAATTTATAATTATAGAATTATATAGTTATATCCTTCCCATTTTATAACATTATCAAAATTCCATTCTAGAATTGCTATCTATTAATAGATAAAAATGATGAAATATCAACATTTTCTTATTATAAGCAGAGTAATAAGCACAAAAAATGAAAATGATTAGTTAATTTTGAGAAGAAGCAGCTTCATTTTTTTAATTCCTATTGAAACGATATTAATTGTCGATAGCGCAACTCTCACAATTGTTAAAATTTTACAAACGATATATCTAAACTTAGGTCACAAACATTGGGGTAAATGCTCAATTATACTCAAACACATACGCGCTCGCGGATGCGTACGCGCACACACACACACGCTCGTTCGCGCGTGCACACACACACACACACACACACACACACATATATATATATATATATATATATATATATATATATATATATATATATATATATATATATATATAACGAGGCGCCGATCACAATAGGATGTAATACGGCATAGTTTATACAAAAATGATTTCAAACAATTGACCCTGATCAATGACTGATACGTTTATTATGCAGTAATTCAATGAGGAGATAGCTGGGAAGAATCCACTTTCTAGAAAATGTAATGAATAAAATATAGGGATCTGAAGCATTGTTTTGCATTACGAACAGAAAGAAAATAACATGTTCTTATAGGATAAAATCATCTTGGCTCTGTTGAAAAGAAATTTTATACGGGTTTATGAATAAATAATGTTGTAATATTTATGTTGACAAGCAAAATAAATAGCTTTCAAATCTATTTTATGCATCATTATTGAATAATTACATTTTATGAAAATGCATATTGACATTTTATACAATAAGTACAATGTCATTTCAAGGAATAAGGAAAAATTAAGACATTGCGGTTCTGTGTAGGCATTTTATTTATCAATCTACACACGCAAATATATATATATATATATATATATATATATATATATATATATATATATATATATATATATATATATATATATATATGGAGAGAGAGAGAGAGAGAGAGACATAGAGAGAGAGAGAGAGAGAGAGACCATGAATTATTATTTTCAAAAAAATCTCTGCTCATGTCAGGAGTATTTCCAGGATAGGGTAATGTTATAAAAACTTTTAAACAAAAAGTTTGCTTTCTATTATGTAATTTTCCAGTATTTTTGATGAATGACAAACTGGTTACCAGATATTTAAATTATTCATCCGAATTTTCTTCTTTTTATGTATTTGGTATGTTTTAAATATTTTCTAATAAAAAGAAAACAACATTTTAACTCTATACGAAGATATTTTGACTACATCCAGGAATTTAATATTGTACCATTTTGATTCATAGACTGTAACAATGAAATATTTATATTTTTGTAGTTGAAAGAATCTTGACAGAATATAAATGCAAAATTAAGTAGATGAAAGGAAAATACTTGCTAGCGCCGAGAAATATACGAATCATATATTTCTATATATTCTATATGTATTTCCTTTCGACTTGCAGAGGAGTTTAGCAATTTATCGGCACGACAAAAATTTGATAATTATCTAAATACAACTTCACATACAGAATGGATATCTCGACTTTTTTATAATTTTTCATAACAAGTTGAGATATCTTTTATCACTTCTGTCACAAAAATTTGAAGACATCTAAATATTGATTCAGATTAAATGTACAGACAAGAAAAAACATATTTTATCGCAATTTTATGAGAAAGTATTTGATTGTAGGTGCTAAATCTAAGCAACGCTTTGAGATTTTTTTCTGTAGATGTTAGATGCCGGTTTTTATATCTATGGAAACCGTTTATATTTATTCAAAATCTACTTTCAAATGAAAGAAAATATTTAATCTGAATATATAATCAGAATTTTTCTTGAAAAAAAAAATGCGTATTTTTAATTACTAACATTTTCACCTGTTTTAGCGTCAGAAAGTGACAAAATATCAGTATAGTAATTGATATTTCATCATAGATTACATTTGAATAAATAAAACATTTGAAATAATGAGAAATATTGCTTAACATGGGAAATATATTTATTCATTAACAAAAGGATATAATGCAGTAGAATTAATAGAAATTTCCACAATCTGCTAAATGTAAGGTATCAATTACATTTTCCAATTACTATTTTTATACACATTCACATAACTGATTTCTTTTGGCATAAATGCTAAATTATAAGATAACTTCTTTCCAACATTATCGCTAAATTATCTTTAGAAATAAACGAAAGAAATAATGCATATTGATTTTTTTCCTATTAAAATTGTTTCCTTAATTTATTGCACACGTTGAAATAATCTAACCTTGAATCCATTTGGAATATTTTACTGATCAGAGTTGATGCTAGTTGCCAGCAAAGCTTATTAAAACACTTATATCTTGAGTTTTTAACAACATTATGAGCATTATTCCGACTTTAAATAGCGTATATATATATATATATATATATATATATATATATATATATACAGGTGTTGGACAAAATAATTGGAACACTTGTTAAATTCAAAGAAAATTTATCTAATATGGAGTTGGTCCTACTTTAGCCTCACAGACATCTTTAATACGTCTAGGAATGGAATCATACAGCTTACTGACTTCATTCAGAGGAATTTTCAGTCATTCTTCCATTAAAACCTTCTCCAGCTCTTTACGACACGATGGTATAGGATAGCGGCTTCTAACTTGTTGCTCCAAAATGCACCACAAATGTTCAATAATATTGATATCTTGAGATTGGGGATGTCACTCCATGTGCTCTAGCTCACTTTCATGCTCTTCATACCAATTCTTAACCACTTGAGCGGTATGTATTGGAGTATTTTCGTCTTGGAAGATGCAGTCACCATCAGGGAATAACGTCTTGATCATTGGTTGAACATGATCTCCCAAAATGTTCAGATAATCTTTGCTGTTGATTCTACCATGCAGGGCAACTGAGACATTTCCATGATATGGCGGCCCAAACTATCACTTGTTTGAGAACATGACTTGCTTCCATTTGGTCTGCAGACCAGGCATTGTGATCTCTGCACCACTTCAACCTCTTTTGAATGTTGCGAGTGGAGAGAAGAGGTTTCCTCGCAGCGACTCTTCCATGATATGCAGCCTTATGAAGCTCCCAGTGAACAGTTTTAGTAGAAACTGAACTATTCAGATGGTTATTCAACTCAGAAGTCACTTTGGCCGCATTTGTCCGATGATTTCTTTTTTGCCACATTGCGTTTCAATGCACGTCAGTCCCTGTCAATAAGTTTGCAAGTCCGGCCTGAATTGCTACGGTTGCTAGAGGTCTTGCTCTGTTTCTCAAATTGCATCAGTGTTCTTGATATGGTAACTCTTGAAAAACCAAATAGTTCAGCAACCTTAGTGATCGAGGCTCCTGCCAATGCGAGATCCAACAATTTGCTCTTTTTTGAACTCGGTGAGGTCACGCATTTAGCTTAAATTTTACTAAATTTTAAAAATAAATACGACAAAAACAGCAAATTAGATAAATAAACGTGTTTACAATAGATATGACCTGCAATTACGAAGTTTTAGTTAAAGTTCTTAATATAATAGGTCTTTGAAATATAAGAGTGGATTTTGCAACTGTTCCAATTATTTTGTCCAACCCCTATATATATATATATATATATATATATATATATATATATATATATATATATATATATATATATTGCGTTATGTTTCAGTATTTCTCGTACCTCTGAATACCTTTTCTTTGTACCTCTGAATGATCGTAGATGGGGAATCCAATCAATTGTATCTATTATGTGCTATTTTACGTGTATGTATACCCAATTTCCTTTGAAAAGAATTGCTTATTATCTCCGTTAAAATAATAAAACTCTTAAGAGATCTTATTTTGAACTTTCAAAATCATTCTTTCTGATAATGTTTTTACTTACTAAATAATATTTCATGGACAAATATTAACTCTTCTTCATTGAATTGTCAGAGATGAGAAGCTACTTTGAGTTATCAATTGTGATATTAAAACTCTACCAATATATTTGGTTCAACAGATTGAACTTCAATGTTTAAGACATCTCTCTTGATCTCTCTACATAATACTGGTCGTTTTTTTCGTGAGCCTCTTCTGAAGAATATACTCCTGTATGTTTTTACTGTAGCAAAAATATTTTCTTGCGATTTTCACCTCTCTTTGATCAAACATTACTTGCAACAGATGTATAGCTGCTTATTTGCTTTGGTGTCAAATTTTCCTTTGCAAATCTAACGGCTCACTTGTTAATGTTTTAAGAAGAAATCGGATACCAGAAAGATATTGATCCATGTTATCATACAAAGTGTGCTGTAAAAGTTAAATTGAATAAACAGTTAGGAAAATGATATCTACAACTACAGCATTCGCTACTATTTCCGAAAATTTGGAATTATATTCAGTAAAATTTTGCAATTTAATGCAAATCTAATTTAATAGGATTTACCATTGGTTTGTTTGCAAAATTATAGTTGTTATTATAAGTAAAAAAAATCCTCTGTCTTTACGAAACAGAATTATTTTATGTTAGCAAGCAAACGAGATCATCAAAGCCTGCTTATATATCTTACTTTTTCTTGTTTAGATTATGAGAAGAATTGGTTTATTCTTCTGAATTCTTTTCCTCTATTAGTAAAAGTTTCTAAGTTACATTACGGATGTTTTAATTTTGTTTTCATTATTTGCCCTGTGATTTTTTTCTAACATTCTTATTTTTATCGTAAGAAGTGATATTTTTGTTCATTTTAATAAGAGAAATATCTCTTATCGGGTAGCGTTCTTTTCCTATTTGATGTTTACTTAGTACTTCTCCGAGTTAAGTAAGAGTTCTGTATATATATTATATTTATATTTCGACTGCCTTTTAGTTATCTATTCTGATTTAGGTTAATTAGAGTTAGACGGGAAAGCTGCGGAAGTAGAATAAGCTAATAGAAAGACAAAGGGAGAGAAGGTGACGAAGGATCTACCTGTCAATCAGCCAACTTCTGTTAGTGGAAACAACAAAAAATACTTACGAAAGTAAGAAAGAAGAATCATGAAATCTGAAGATGTTAAGAAGAATGTCGAATGTCGAATCCGATGTTTGCAACTAAACGAATTTGCCAGGTTTCCTGAAAATGATGTCATAAATCTAACGCTATCGCAAAATCAAACAAATTTACGCACACCAAGGAATGCCAACACTAAAACATACATCAACGCACAAAAAGTGTGAGTTTAAGTGAATAAAAATTTCAGGTATTCTTGTGCAAGGCTTCGGTGAAGAAAAGTCCACTTCGACAATAATGATGCTGGTTTTTCATTCAGCAAAGGACGATTTTTAAATAAACATTTTAAGGTTTTTATATTTCTTGGTCTAGTGTTCATTAAATTGTGTGTGTATGTGTATATTTGTTTCTTTTGAAGGTATCTGTTAGCGGGTTTTTGTATAGTTGCATACTATGATGTCTGATGAGTTATATGTATAGATTTTTTGAGGACAGTGAGTTGCAAGATATATGGTTGAACGTAAGACTCGCAAATTTGTCTCGATGATTATGTGCAATTGTTATTACAATCAGTAAAATTAACGTTTTACCTTATGTTGAAATTTATGTGATATATTTATTCTCAAATATGCATTCATTTATATTGTTTCCATAAATGATATAAATAATTTGAAAATTTTATGTATTATCAAACAATCGCCTTCTTTTTCTCTTCATCTTTTGTTTTAGCTCTCGCATTCTTTTCTTGGTGGCATATTATGTTAAACATGCACTCAGACAAATTGTATTACATCAATACATAAAGTCATAATTAAATAAACAAGTTTCAGCTTATTTAGTTTTACGTTTATATCGCGACATACTGATGCATTGATTTATAAATGTGATATAAATAAATGCGATATGTGATTACACGCGCACACATACACATATATATGTTTTGTTTGCGTGTGTGTATAAGTTTAGAGAAACTCTGTATATTTATAAAATATGCAAATTCAAACAAAATTTGGAATTCCAAACCTAGTCTCTAAGCACATATGAACACCTGTTGCTGGTATCACCGCCAACATGCCAATAAATGCTTATTGAATTTCCTATGTGTATATTGGGGAGTGAGTAAGCATATATGCAAATGTGGGACGGTTTTTTTCATAATTTACAGCTGAATGTATCAATATACGAGCATAAGTCGGTAAATAAATTCCTTAGTATTCCTTAGTATTTAGACAGAAAAAGTATTTGCATTTTTTATTGATGTTATTATTTTTTTATTGATATTACACAACAGAAAGAAGGAGCGTGTGAGATTTTGATAAAAGCGTCAAGCAAAAACTGTAAAAATGAATTTCCTTGTTGATTGAACGGAAATATTTCTTATATCAAAAGAAAGAGTCGTCTTTAGAGCAGATAGCAAGCATTTTCATCTGCTGAAATAGTTGTCGTGTTTTAAATGTCTCGGTCTACATA
>OZ010573.1:77873406-78020906 GCA_963932145.1 Acanthosepion lycidas | reverse complement strand
GTTGCTCACTCGATTCTTTGTCAGAGAGGGGTTCACACAATTCCTTCTGCGCCTCGGGCTCCTGCTGTGTTCCCGCCTCCTTGCAGATGAGGGGTCAGGAAGTAGTTCAAATGTCTACCTGTACCCAAGCAATTTCACTATTTTTTCTCTACCGCCTCTTGTCCTCCTTCTCCTTGGATATAATTATCATGTGTGGACCTTTATGTCCCGTTGTGCTGTATTATGTCTTATTTTTAAAAGTATTTGTGGTAGTGGGGATATTATAGTTTTTAACTTCATTTCTTTTGTGTTTGTTTTTAGTTTATACACATATTTTTGATAGAAATTGGTGGCTTCTCTCATGGCAACTTACCTGTCAGTCATGAGGCCTTCTCATTTTCCTTTAAGTATCTTTTGCCTCCTCATTTCTCTTAGTTTATTTACTTGATAATCAGCCTTGACTTCACTCTAAATGTTACACTTGTTTTTTTGTTTTTTATTTTTTGTTTTTTTCTGCTCATATCTTTTATTTTTATAATCTTTATAATTTTCTCTTTTTTTCGTCTCCCCTTAATTTTAGAGACATTTTTTGTCGCCATCTTAACTAACTAGCGGGTCAGTTTTACTTGTCTAAATCATTCATTGGTATGCAACAAGTAACAAGGTTCTAACCGGATAGTTGCAAAAATATCAATCAGAACATCCTTGAAATAGAAAATTTAATTTCAAATGTAACCAAATTTAAAACGTTTGGTTTATTATGTAGACGTATAGAATCCGTGGTGTTTGAATGGACATATAGTTTTTAATCGTTTCACGCAAGCAATGTGACAATGTCACGAGAAGGAACGTGGTTCCATGGAGTGAAAGAGAATGAGAATGGCATTACTGAGGAGAACTGAGAAAATGACAATAAAGGAACAGAGTTCAGTTAGACAGAAGATGGCGATTGAAATTGCATTGAAATTTTTGAATATTGCCGATGGCAAAGAAGCAAGAAATCTGAAAGAAGTTCCATTGGCGGAAAGTGCATGAAAAGAAACTTTTCGAAGAGGTGGTGATGGCATCTAGTAAGTTCAAAATTAAAACGGTGAAACCTAGATCCCAATCTAGGAAAAACGCTTAAATTCGTTTAGCCTAGGCACTAGGGAAAAGAGCTAATCAGTACAGTTGACATGGAAATATTTGTAGAAAAGAAGGACAGCCACGTCAAGTCGGTAAGAAAGTGACTCAGGTTGAGATACCAGATAGGATCGACCTCATTACAGACTCTTTTTGGAATTTTGCCAAGAATATCGAGATATATAGCAGAACACAATACCAGATATAGCAGAAATATTCAATGCATGAACGAATGGTAGATATATAAATATGCAAGATGGATTCTGACAAGAAAAATATTCTGACACGACACAATGAGCCAATTTTCCTAACAGTAGTCGTAGCAAATGTTTTGTCGATCCACTTCTTGCAACAGGAAACTGTGAACCCAATAAGATATAGAGTGTTTATCTCCTGGAAGTTAGCATCAGCCATGTCGACGGCAAGCAGAAACGTTCCCTGTGGTGATTAAATGAATGCAGTATTGTTTTGGAGACGTTAAAATTTAAAAGTCATTTCTTGTTCCTCCAAACCATTGAGTGGAGTCCCTTTGGAGAGCAGTTGCTAGTTTCACTTTATCGAGTCTGTCGAACTTGCTACTAAGATAGGAGTATGCAATAAGTGCATATTTATAAGGTTTTTTTTTTTTAAATAAACTTTTAATAAATGTCATTCCTTTTGCCAAAATATCCATTAAATGTCAAAATTTGCATTTAACTAAACCCATTAAGAATATCTCTATTCTATGGGCATTTCTCGTTAGGTGGTCATTCATAAGGTACCAATGATAAAATTCTTGAAAATTAAAAACGAATAATCTGTTTTTCTCTATATTAAAGTCTATTATAATGCAATAAAACTGAAGTTCAAATATTGGCTCGTATTAGCTTGAATCCTCAATTTAATGTCATAATATAATTGTAAAAGTAAAAGGTTAAAAACTCAGGATTCATCAAATGGTATGGATTTGTTATACACTTTATGAATGGTCCCAGAACAAAACTTACAAGATTTACTTCCCGAATACAATAGCTACTAATTCAACATAGTGACAGGTATCATTAGACTACATAATATAAGCAGGACCTCTGATGCAAGTAATGGAACATCATTTGGATTTCAATGTCGAGATATTCATTTTATTCCGCAACTCTCAGTGACAATGTCATATGCACTTTAATATCAAATTAGAAACTAGAATTTCAGTAATATACATGTTTGGAAATGTTATCACGTACGTGTACCAAGATATTTGAAAAAAAATCTTTTAGAAAAGTTAGGGATTTTTTTCCGAATATTTTTCAAATTTAAATGAATATACTTTAAAATTTATGCATTTTATATGCGTTAATATATTTCACGCGCATATATACAGCTATATGTTAAGGAAGTTAAACTTTTATTATTAGAAAAGCTATAAAAATTCTATAATGTTCGTTGCAAAATTAACTGCAGTTTCTTGTTTGTTAATATATTTCTGTTTACTGGCAATATTAATGTTGGTGTGAACAAGCAAATTAATCGAATTCTAAAAGTAACGAATTCTCAAATGTTAAATATTCAGGTACATCTGTACCTGCCTTCTGGAAATTTCTTCCAAAATTCACCATCATTCAATACAGAACTTCGATGCAATATTTGACTTTCTCGATTTTACAAAGCATTTCATCATCATGGCTTTGTGACACACTAAATTTTTTGAGCGTGTGTGCATATGTATCTGTGTGTGCGCGCGCCCGTTCGTCTATTAGCCTGATTTATATTTACTAACTTTTTACCGACATTCACACGCATTCACAGAAACATGTCGTGCACACATACTGCTCTTTTCTTGCATTATACATATGTTACGGTTTTATATTCACGCTGACCGAATCGGTGGCACCGTGCGACGGTGTCAGTAGCTAAGTCTAGTGGAATTACTGCTGGATTTGTTTCTGTGAATGAGAAGTGGTGAATCCATAATGACGGCCAGGCGTCAGGATGTCCGCTCGAGGTGGCCAACCCGGCCATTATCTAACAAGTCTCCCTTTGTCTGCTGATTACCCGCAGTTAGAAGATATGTTACTGCATCAAAGCAAATTACACATTTGCTATAACAAAGTAAACTGTCCCTATTCCCTTGCTACCAGCAACAACATTTTTAAAAAATACAGAAAAATATACATCTATACGTGATTAATTATCTCCGAAAAAGAGAAAAAAAATTATTGTCGCCTGATATACAGTCGTCTTGCCTTAAGATATTCTGGAATACGTAAATACCTACCTGTGAAGCATCAGATGTCGATCTCAATGGTTTTAACATTACATTGGCTGCTGACACGATCACAACCACTTAATAACAATAGTCATAAATACCATTACTACAATATGCCGTTAAACTAAGCATCTTCAAGAATGTCCCGATCAACATCACGATTTATGCTATTGATTATCAATTATCTCCATCCTTATAAACATTACAATGAATAAAAGTCACATTCACAGGTATTGCAGTTATAACTGCGCTAAGAAAAACCTGTTTAATTATATTACTGCATCTTCTGGTATGAATAAAGTTTACCTAAGTTTAATCACCGTCAATAACAACCGGTGTAAGATCTGCACATAAATGTTTATGCTCCATTCTAAAAAGCAAAACCAGTTTTGGGGAAATATTTTCGTCCGAAATATTTATTCGCAAATATTTCTTTGAAGGTTTCGTTCGTACCTGGTTTGTTTGGCAACTCTGCTGAGGTACCCCGTTATTCCACACCAGGTTTTATGCATTTTGTCAAAAAATACGTTTCGAAATATTTCTTTGCAGGCCGAAAATATTTTCTTCAGTTTTTCGATTTCTACATATTTCTCATTAAGAAATAATTATTTTGCTTTTTTTTTTTTTTTTGCTTGCTTCCACTTAGTTCTGATGTTCTTTTTAACCTTATATACCCTGAGAAATTTTTGACGTTATTAGCAGTACTTTTATTAAGTCGAGAGTTTCATTTAACAAGGCACATTTTTCCATTGCCGTACGTTAATTAGTGTGAACATTTTGTTGTTGTCAGTCGTGCATCTCTTAGCATCTCCTCTTGACCCAAAACGCAATTTTTGCAGTTGAATAATTCGTGGAGTTTATTTATTTATCTGTAATTTTTACTTTATTTATGCTTAGAGAATCACTCCCGCATTTGGTGCTTTTGTATATTTTCGATTGTAAAATTGCGTTTCTAAAGCACTTCTTGACGGTTAAGTAGTCCATCTAGTTCTGCCGGAACACACGTCCACAATCCTCTTGAGTGCTGTTCAAACCAAATGTTGGTTATTATTTGGCCACTTAAACAATTTTTGCGGATTCACTGATAACCAAAGTCTACGCATAAAACTCCATTGCCTTGTTCCTTTTCTATATTGGCATATACATTCCACAAAGATAAAGATAATTCTTTTACGTTTCATCTCCGGCGCATCATGGCATGGGTATATATACGATGTGTTTGCCATTTCAATATTACTAGAAAGTATCGTTATTACTAATGCCTGTGCTGGAAAAACGTACATTCTCTTGACTTTATATAATATTACTTATATTCTCTTATATTTTCTCTCCTTCTGCGTATTTGATTTTCTGATCACTGATCATATAATGTTTCCAATTTGTTTCACAAATACAAATAATTAAATAAGCAATTTTGTATTATCGTAAATGGCATTCATTCTTTAGTTTCTGGATATAATTAAAGTGTAAATTATATGATTATTTCTTATTCGTAATAAGTAAATAATTTTTAAAAGATGTAATTGCACTTCTGTACATACACAAACTCAAAACATTATAGATTATTAAATATAGCTTATTTCGAGAATATAATTGTTGATATTAATAGAATTGAAAAGGAAAAGATAAACTTAATTTCTTTCTGAATTTGAGTGTTCCCTATCTATCAAAATTTATATATATATACATATATATATATATATATATATATATATATATATATATATATATATATATATATATATATATATATATATATTCAATAAAGGTGCAATCAATTTACAAATTCATGAATTATTCATACATAAAACAAATACAAAGGTTAATGATTAAATGGCGAGAAATCCATCTTCGTGAACAATTCAATATTCAAGATCTTGAGGATGTCTAGGAACAGACAAAAGCTTGTAAAATAAAAAGATCTAATGCGACGGAAATTTATAAAACAGGATCTTTTCATTCATAAACAGATTCGGGGTTTTTGTATATTATTGAATTGTTCGCGAAGATGGATTTCTCGCCATTTAATCATTAACCTTTGTATTTGTTTTATGTATGAATAATTCATGAATATATATATATATATATATATATATATATATACATATATATATATATATGTGTGTGTGTGTGTGTGTGTGCGTGTGTCGAGAGTGTAACAGAGCTGGTAATCGACATTTCCGCCCCACCGTTTCCGATAAAAATCACATAAATTTTGAAATTCTCGCAATGATCAAGTAATCTATTTACATTGCTCGGACTATCCTCATATTTGTTGCCATATTTATCACAACGTTTCGGCCGTTGTATGCTCCGGCTTTCTTTAAGTGGTTGGAATGTCGAACTGAATCCTTTATTTCGCTCGCTATGTCGCTGTCCTCCTCTTGAGCCGACCAAGAATAGAAATGAATGCAATATGGGAACCAGTAATAAGGAGTGCCAGAGAAATCAATAACAAGGAACATTGGAATATGAGCTCTGGTAAAAAACACGCAATGATAACAGTAAAAATTGCAATATGTGCACTGGTAAAAAATGATACTGAAGACATTAAGTTTGTAATACCCAGAAATTCATACGCAAATGTACTCAAGGACACTTGGCACAGTGGATAATGGCAGTAGTTAGTGACAGGACCCAAAGAGTGTGAGTTCAATTCATGGAGAAGGCGGTGGAGAATTTGGTGAGGGGAATTAACTGGAGATAACTGATAACTGACATCCATTAGACATGGAACTAGAACAGTCTACCGCAGCAAGCGAAATAAAGCGTTCAGTTCGACATTCCAAGGCTCCTCGGCCTGAGCGTACATCGGCCGAAACGTAGTGAGCAATTTAAATAGTGTATATGATCAAATAATCGTCGGATTTTAATGAAACTTTCAGGACTTATTTGCAAGTGAATGACTTTATATTTAAAATTATTATTTTTAGAAAAAATATTTTTTACATCTGTCATCCGCCCTTCCTATTTAATTTCATAAAAGCTTTTAATTGCTTCTATAAATAATATATATTATAGACATTATAGTCTGAAAAAAAATCTATGAATAATGACTTTTTATAATAATGATTTGCATTTTTTTATTATGAAGTTTCAAAAATGATTTAAAATACTTCCAACCATCGCTAAAGTTAGATTATTATGTTATTAAGTGAAGACTATATTTACCTAGCGAAAATTGAAAAGCTTAATACAAATCATCCACCAAAAATTGTTTTACGTAGTTAAAAATAATCTTGTATGTCTATGGTGCTTCATATGCAACATTGTGAGATCACGATTTTCAAGAGCTGTCCCCTTTTACGCTCATAAATATTTTAGTTTTATTTAGTTAAGAAAACAAATTGTTTTTATATTTTTTTCTAATTTTTAAAGTTTCTTTATTCTTTTTTGTGAGTTATATTTTGATGAAAATCGTTCGAGAGGTAAACCTTTATTTTATTTGAAACCTAATTATTTGTATACTTTATTTCATTTAAATTTCTTTTCTCGTTTTATTTTTAATTGTGGTAGGTACTTCCACTAATTCTTCATACCTAAGTTTTAAAAATGAATTTAAAAACTAGCATTTTTAAAATATTTCATTTTAGCTTTAAATGAAACTAATTATTTAAAATATAATTTTTACTATGTTCAGTAAGCAAAGTACTCTGGTGTTTTTCAAACAGAAATTATATATTGATTAGAATGATTTTTTGCATTTTTGTCAGTAAAACAAGCGATAGAAAATCTTGCCATTTTTTGTAAAAATATAATAAAAATATTGTAAAATACAATATATTTTTCGGAAACTTTGAGGAAAATTAGCAAATCTAATCTTAAATTAATCTGATTTGAAACAAAAAAATTATAATGTATACACCGCTGACGCAAAAAAATTTGAATGTGGTAGAAAGGATTAAAAATATTAGAGATAATTCAATAATTTATGAAATGCTTTAAATTTACGAAATTTTTTATTTAATTCTAAATTTTATTATATTTTCAGAAAGTATATTCAATTTGAATGTTAAGTACCTAAACAATCATTCGAATATTAGATAATTGCTTCAGCATTCGCGGGCTTATCGAAACGAGACGTATTAGTTCTCAAAGTGACCGCTTGGCGGCGGTGGCGGGCCTCTCAATTGTAAACAAAAACTGAGAATATGATACATTAGCCCGTGCATGAGAAAGTACCTGTGAGCAGTCTACTAATTTCGTCATTTTCATTACTATATCTATATTAATTATATATTTTATGTCATATATACATGTTTATAGCATTCACATTATTATCATAACTATGGTAATTACTACAATGGTTTTGTAACTCAAAATAATAATCCCTTCCAATCTACGAACAATAGGCTTTAACTTAACACCGCTCCCAGTAGCAGTCCGTTGATGAGAGGTTCTTATATATATATATATATATATATATATATATATATATATATATATATATATATTTAAAGAATATGTATAAGCTTCAGCCAATTACATTGTTTATGAAGAGAATAATAAACATTATAATAATTTTTTACCAGAGTTTGATCTTATTTGTTCGCACGTATGTCACAATACTTCTTGTAGATTACAAACAAGGATTCCCCTAATTATTTCTTGTTTAACGGGTGTGATAGAAAAAAAATATAATGGATAGCGGAGTATAATTTGACTGAAGCACCTGGAATAACATAGCTGAATCCTTTTAGCTTAATGGTTTGTTACGGTGGGTGGAATCCACGAAAATAAGTTTTTTTTATTCTATTTTATTTTATTTATTCAATATTTGATTTTAATAATTTCTGTATTTTTAAATGGTTGGACATATTTGTACGTATAACTCGCCATATTTTTTTGTACATTGTCTTTTTCACACACTAGAAATTTTAATTCCCTGCTCTATATTATTTTGATAGAGGATATTTGAACTTGTACTCGGTTAAAAATTAACAGACAATAGCATACGGTCATTTCGATAATTAACTATACCCTAGCTCATATACATGGAGCTACAAGCCGTAATCTTATATTCATTATTTATTTCCCTTGGCCTGTTTGGGATTGGGTTCCGGTTCCTTCTAGGTTTTGTTTCCACGCTGTTCTTCTTGTGTCTCTGACTGAAATCTTCAATGCTTATTCACTAATTATTCTTTTATTTATTTATTTTTTTTTGTTTTTATTTTTCTCCCCCCAAAACCGGAGTAGATAGATTCGCCTATCCTCCGGTTCACATTACTCCCATGTCTTTTGCGCAATGAAGGTTTATCCCATGTTTCATGTTTAGGATTGGGTTTCCGATTATTTCCCATAATCTACTTCAACACTACACACCTTGTATTGTGGGAACATTAATAAAAAATATGAATAACATTCATTTTTTTATGATTCCCTTACAATCTGTTAGTGTGGGTACCTCCACAGAAACGCTATTTCTAAGGTTTAAATTGATTTGTTAAAAATGAAGCTTTTATTTTAGTTTCAATTTGAAACTAATAGATTAAATTAATATTTCCTATAAGAAAATTATTTTCTTGTATTTCAAAACTAATTTAAACTATCTAGAAAGGATTTTTGTCTTGAATTCAGTAAAAATCGTTGATTCTGCCGCCATGTTAGCATGTCTCCTCTATTAAAAAGATTATTCAAAAATAAAATATTATTTGAGGAATATTAGCGGATTTAAAGTTTAATTAATCTGGTTCGAAACAAATATTATTTAAGTTTAGGCTAAAATATTGGAGTGATGTATTTTTAACACAGAGGTAGGTATTTATTTAAGGTGTTGACCACTTGGCTGACAAACGCCATTTTTATACGGTGGTCATATCTGTAAAAATTGCTCGAGGAATATAACGTGAGCTCCGTTGTTAAATTATTTCTAATTACCCAATAATCTTAAAAATTGTGGAAAATATTCTTTGTAATCTAAAGTTTTAATGAATTCTAGGTACTTTGGTATTAAATTTTCTATAATTACTACTCATATTTTCTGAACGTCCGTATTTTAAAAAGCAGCACATTTACACACAAAAAATTGAAAATTATTTTTTTAAATATTGTGGTCACTTAATTGTAGTAAGTTTTTCCATATACCATTACTAAATGTAGATTTACTTAATGACAATATCAATGTACCCAACCGGTAGAAATTGATACAAAAATTTAAATGAATCAAAACTTTATAAATTATTCTAATTATTATTTTTTAAATGAAAACAGTTCTTGTAAAAAAAAAATTATTTATCGACTTTTTTCTTAAGATAATAGTGTTCATACCATATCTTATTCAGAAAAGCATTTAAAAGTTTTTCTAATGAAATAATATCTTACTTTTATTGCATTTTTATTTTACGATTCAGAGTAGATTTTCGGTGACTGGAGAGAGGGTTCTGTTTTACAAATAAAAATTGATAATTTAAATTTTCCAAGGAGTGCTGCGTGCAAAAATTAATTTCTCGAAATTTCATAAATTAAATGTTGAAGGTAACAAATGTAAGAATAAATCTTTATAGCAAGATTTTCAAAAAATAAACATTTTCCCTTTATTTGTGAATAAGTCCTTAAAGTTTCATTAAATCTATTTTTTTCATTTTTTCAAGAATTTCTGAATAAATGTGTTTTCCACCGCAAAAAATAACGATAAAATTTTCTATGATAATAATTTGATCCACCTCCCATATTCAGTGTGATATTTGCTTCCTGTCGTTTCCGGTATTTTTTTTTTTTTTTCTTTAACCAAAGTAAGAATGGATAAAAAAGTAGTAATATTTTCATATCTATTTATGACAAAATTCTAGAACGAAAGAAAATATTCAGTTAACCATAATTTCTGCTGTAGAAAGTAATTTCTAGAATTAAATGAATAAATATAAGTTTGAATAGGAAAATTTTCAAAAAACAAATAATGTATTTGCCATCCACCCTAAGCGCATTTTCGAGCAATAATTATCAATATAGAATCGAATCATATCTTTATGATAAGGGAATTGATTGTTTGAAGCTAGGAACCATGACGAAACTGAAGATTGTATTGGTGTTGCATAAGCAATGTTAAAATATACGTACTAAATAATACCAACTATTATAAATTAAATAATTGTACAAATTAGTTTGAAAAAAAAAACAGTGACATTCAGTTCGTGCACGCGCACACATACACGCACAAAATAGAAAAATATACGCACTCACATATACATGAATATCATTTACATGCTTTTATGCATGTGGGTGTCTCTCTCTATATATATATATATATATGTATGTATATATATGTTCCAATTCTACTTTGTTGTATCTTTGTTTCTATCTCTATTCATTATCTTTTACACACACTCTCTCTCTCTGTTTCCTTCTCCATGCATAAACCATACACAATTCGCACAAACATATTTGCAAGCACATACACAAGCACAGACACGTTTTAAAACATAACATTATTTTATAGCTGTGCATTTATTTGTGAATGTGTGTATATATGTATATATGCGAATGCGTTCTTATGCATAATAAGGTCTTCACCTAAGAAAGCGCATGCACATATCCAAATACACGTATATTCATCAACTCGTGAACTAAGCAACGCGGAGCACATTCTTACATGAGAAGAAGAAAGCTGATATTGGCAACTAAAAGTCAATTTTTCAGTAGCAGCCAAGCGAGGAAAATTAAAAATAAGAAAGTTTTCTTGAAGAAATGAAAGAAATTAATCCATAAAAGGATTGGCATGTGCATACATAATTAGGTTAACTATTGACTAGTTATATATATTCCTGGGAACCCTTATTACGTAAATACTAACCCAGTTAAAATTGTCCTAACTGATACACACTTTAAAAGCAGGTAAATGTTATTGAATATATACAGAAAAAATATTTAGAACAGCTGCAGGCATTTACATAATGTTACTACATCAGATTTTATGTGTACAAATTTGATTTCAGTTCTTTAATTTGGAATATTGCTCGTCCTTTGTCACTCTGTAAATCTTGTCTCATAAGTTTGAGAAGGAATCTTGAAACAATATGTATGTGATTATCCCGTGTATGTTTTATGTCGATTCAATTAAAACACATTTCATAAACATAAATGTTATTGGGATATTTCAAAAGCCAAGTATTTCGGTTTACTTATTTTTATTTTTTTAAATATATGAAAAAATAATTTTGTTATACAGTAATTTAAATACGATAAATGTACAAGAGCTTAACTAGAACTTCTCTGAAATACTTAGTTTTAGGTTTTTATAACCAAGTATATTATTATAGAATATGCAGATCATATAATGGAAAGTGTCTCGAAACTGATTTTGAATTCTTGAGGAAGCAGTGGATGCATATCCATACAATCAGCGGTAGGGTTAAATAATATAATAAAATGATAGGCTGGGCTATATAGCCATGGATGTCTACCATCCTAGGAGAATTATAAATATAAATTCAGTTACATATTTGTATTAAAATTGTAAGACATGAGGTGCAGATGCTATTTCTATAAAACATAGATTCCAATAAATACGGATAATCCCTTAATTATCCAGAAGGCTCGCCCCAAAGAAGTTCATTCTCATATTTTTAAAAATAGAAAGTTCAAATTTTCAAACGCATTGCGAGATGTGGGACAGTTTTGTAGATTTAGTAAAAAAAGACAATAAAGTTTTAATGATAAACATACAATTTTCATACATATAAATGTTAGGTAAGATTATAATTTATATCCGAATTTTGAGACCATGAAATAAGATTAGTGAGAGCCTTTCTATTCGCTCTTATCTTTCTTAGTAAACTAAACATGTTCCAGCTGTCCTACTTAGAATTATGTACAGAACTCTTTAAAAGGGTATTCCTTCCTAATTTCCAACCAAAGATGTCACGGTTCAGTTAAATAAATCTACTCTCATTTGCATCGCTTTTGCGTTGAATTATAGTATCATCTTTCCTTAATATCCGACACAAGAATTGAACTCACAACTGCTAGGAAATTACATATGCTTTGACCAACGCTTTATTCCACGAGGTCACCTTCCACAAATAGCTCGATTCTGGCTCATTTGAAGAAACGAACAAGCGACACTAAAGACAAATCGGATTGGACATTATTAAATGATACGAGATTCAAGATTTGCTGATCTTAAATATTGATAATCAGCAGTAAAATGTTAGCTAAGTTCTTGTGGAATGAATTTGACGCTTCATCTTTTAGTTTTAAAGGGCATAAAATTTAACAGCCATTTTTTATCTGTTTTTACATTACTCTGGCATGATGTCCGAGAGAACTATTTAGAGCAAATATTTAAAATGTTGTTGCTATTTTTGTAATCAATGTGGGAAACCAGACACCGAGCAAAAATACTACCGTCTATTTAGAGGCAGTTTTATTGACAATATATCCCGACCTAGCTCTCTCTTATACGCTAACCACTGGGCTACAGCTACAAGATGAACATCTGTTATTTATAAAGAAAGAAACGGAACGACAAATGTTACTTTTGCCAACAAAGACAATTCGTATTTTATTACGTTAGCACTTCACCTATATTGAACTGACGGAAAAAAACGTGGGATTATAGGTTTTGGTGATCAATGAATTAACGACCTAATGCTGTAAAAGAAGAGCGATATTATTGCATGGCTAAAACCCAGCTGGATGAGAAAGTGCACTGGCCGTAACGAACATATTGATGTTGCAGCAATAAAAAAAATAACGAAATGAAAACAAAAAATGATTTTTTTTTTGTTTATTAATGTCAGTATAAAAAGATAGAAACTTTATTTTCAGTAAGGTTTTGAAATTTTTTTCCATCATCTTGTCTTAAAATGAAATAAATGTACTTATAGTATTTCTATGGTGGTTTGAAATTTATTGTCGATATTTTGATACGTCTGCTAGCATTAGGTAACGTGTAAATACATTCCTCTTTATTAAGTGACATGCTTTTTGTTTTAGTAAAGCGGAGTATCATTTTGAATTTCCGTCGTAACAGCTTAAAAAACCTAGTTTTCGGTAGAGATAAGTCTTGGTTGTTAAAAGGAAACAGGACTTTGTCTGGCAAATTAAACATGAATGAGATTTTTATCATTAGATCAATTTATAGCTTACTCGTAAAGAAAATAATATAACAAAAATGATGTAAGGAAAATAATATAAGAAAACTTTTTAAGGATAGGTAAATAAATATATGCTTTCGTCCTGTCTTTACAAGACAAGAAAAATATGATTTACTTCTATGAAAATCGATAGATTTTTAAGAAGGGGTCGGATAGACTTCAGTTTAGGTTCATTTATGCAAGCTTTTCAGGATGTCAAGATTTAGTAGAAGATTGTGTTTTACAAAACAATTTGAATGACAGGCAATGCGGGCAGGAATTGCTCAAGGTAAAAATTGAAGGCAAACTATTCTCATCTATGTTTAACTAATTATTGAATAAATACTACACTGTACTTAGGCTACATATCGCATGCGTCTGAAATGCTCTTGGTCCGACTAAAAAGCCTTTCTAAAAATTATGATGTTTGATCATTTGCGTAGATCTTAGTAGTTCGTCAGAGTACATTTCAGAACATGTGTATATGGACGAGAGGTGGAAAGATTGAAACGACTGTTTCAATTTCGTAGAATATCTAAAAATTGAAAGTTTCGTGCCTTTTGCAAAACTATTTTGTCCTATACAGTTATATATATATATATATATATATATATATATATATATATATATATATATATATATATATATATATATTAGGTTGGTGCAAAAATAATGACGTAATAATGTCGTTTTTTGACGTTAAAAATACGTCAAAAACGACATTATTATGTCATATTGTTTTTTCTCGGTACTTTTTACCATTTCTAGTCATTATCCGTGCCATAAGGAATTTTTTTTTTTATTAAGTCCGACCTGGAATTTTAAGGAAAATCATAATTCTGATTTAAATAAGTGTGAATTGTGTACATCTGGTGTAGAATGCATAGAATATGTCATGAATATATAATTATATATTTTTGTTAAAATTAGTCTGTTAAAACGTTGATAGTGTCCTAGAAAGTATATATTGATTTACGAAACCATTTTAAAATGTTTTCTCCTGAGTTGAAAGATATTTCTTTTATTTGTTTTTCTTTTCGACAATGAAAGCTTTTGAATCTAGGTGAATTTGATAGTATCTACAAATAATTATATTAAGAAAAAAAAATAAAAAAAAATCAACACATGACAAGTCAAGGGTAATATCAATGGATTTGACTTACAATAATTGAAGAAATCCAGAAGAAAAAGAAGTAGCAGCAGCATGTGTATTGTAAATGTATTGGTGTGGGATTAAATTAAGAAAATTTCCTGATATGTATGCAAGGACTTAAGACTTCGAATTGTTGGGTTTAAAGATTATTTCGTGTAGAAATGTTATAATCCCTAATTATTCACGTTGGCAGAGTTTGCGAATTTTATTGTGATTGTTGCAAGTGGTTGCCTTTTTAAAAAAATGTTCCACCTTACTAACGGATCCCTGTTGTTTTTTTCTTTTAAATTCTACACAGGATTAGCTAATTTGATATATATATATATATATATATATATATATATATATATATATATATATATATATATATATATATATATATATATGCGTGTGTTTGTGTGAGTGAGTGTGTGTGGTTATCTGTTGGTATAATCCAAACGAATCCTATTAACAGAATATAGAATTTCAAATATTGGTTAGTCGGAAGAAAGAGAGATAGAGAGATAATGTCAGAGGGCACAGTGTAAGAAATGACAGAAAAATCATAGTTACAAGAAGTAAAGTGGGGTATTATATTATAGAGGTAGGAGTGGGTAGGGGAGAGAAGGGGAACCCGATGAGCTGACCTACTTTCATAATGGTCACACGGCGAAAATTTGATTCAACGGGAATCCACAGAAATTAATTGAAAAAACGAAAAAAGTAATTTATATAAAATATCAAGAGATAACCTTCGTGAGATGGAAGAGAAATAATTCAGAATTATTGGTGTATTAAATTCGTCCATATATCAAAAACCCAAAATTAAGGGAAGTGTTTCAAATTTTTGAGGGAATTTGAATGTACATGCGTACACACATGATTCCGCACACGTTAAGAACATCTCTACTCGTACAGCCATCTATACGTACATGCGCATAGATACCTACATAGATGCACATGCATACATACATACATATACAAGCCAACATATTTACATATAACACTATGTTAGGATAAAATATGTTCAAAGGGTAATAAAAGGAGTTATGTTGAATTAGAAAAACCTTTAAAAATTTTAACTCAACGGCAATTAAACAGAATTATAAGATAAAAATGAAAATGAAATAAAAATTAATGCTAAGTACGAATGTATAATCATTAATTATTTCCCTTAGATATATATATCAAGGTCATTTCTTCAATCCCGTAATCTAATATGTATCGGTAAGTTAACCTTTAATACCACTTATTAAATTCATATATTAACGTATGTATCATATATTAAATATTAGAAAGCCTTATGATTATAGTAAACTCTGATTACTTAAGATTGGATATACTGAATGGTTCATAATATATATATATATATATATATATATATATATATATATATATATATATATATATATATATATATATATATATATATACACGCAAACATACACATACATCCATGTACATATACATATATACATATGCACATACGCACATACATACGCATATGTATGCAAATTTATGGAGAACTGACATAAACTTCATAAATAAATGTTATTTATTTAACCTGAAGATTATCTAATTGTTTACTATTGTATCGTAATCCATTGTAGTGGAAAGCTAATGCCTATATGTACTGAATAATTCAATAGAGAACACTGAAGATGAGAAAAAAAGTTCTATAAACAATATAAGGACAAACGAAGGAAAAAGAAGGGAAAAATATAGCGGGGTTATTATTGATAGTTACCAAGAATAAATAGTAACTTATTGATGGATGAGGGACATTTATATGGACAGAAACAGTTGGGAAATTGGTAAGGGCATATAAAGAGGGGAGGAGAAGTTGAATGTGCTGCGTAATAGATAATTGATAGCAATTCATTTACTTTTTAAGTTCAGTCTGGACTGGGAAGGAGCAGAAATTCCCAGGTGAATGCCCACCGATGCTAGTTCATGTTGGTTCGATGAGAGTATAGGTAAGCTTAAATCTACAGCTATTTTCCCCTGTAGATATTGATTGCATCTACCTTTAAAGCTATTAGGAGTGTGAGCAAACCCTATTATTTTCCAGTCAATCTGAGGGTTTTGTTTTTTCACCCTAAATTCCCAAAATGTTTTGGAATGTGTAGTTTGGCACTTTAATTTGCGGTTGAAAAATGATTGCCGATGGATATACAGACGCCTTCCCATTCTCCTGCTGAAATACCAGTATAGACATAGTGGTTGTCCTTATTTTCTTAAGGGTAGATTGTTGCCTAGTAAATTACGTTAGATGCCCCGCATTTACCATCCACTGGGCAGAGACAACCGTTTATACAGTTAGATGGGGTATCCATAGTATGTGAATTGTTGACGACAAAACATTTATTAAGAATAGATTTATTATTGGAACTGATAATTTTCAACATATTATTTGTACAGGAACAATTAATTTGACTGTTCTTCTATTGGAGAATTTTCCCAGGGTATGGTTATTTTCGAAATATTTATTTATTAGTTCTAGAAATTCTTGAAAATTATTAATTTTAGATAACCTATAGAAGGTGGTGGTTGGGTGAACCATATTATATTTCTTTTCCTATTTTTACACTTATTATTACACTTATCTAAATTAGTGTTACTTATGGGGTTTAAGTATGAAAGATTATTCTTAAAGCGACTTTTTGGAGGCTCTCTCGTACAATCCTTTGTTTTTATTGAAGATATTTATTTACTAATCCTGTTACCGATAGTGTTTGATGTCTACCTTAAAATATTATTGGGGTGGTTCGAGTCTACATTAATCGGCGGTTCATGATCTTAATGGTTTAAAGGTATTAGTATTTAGGTTAAGGGTGATATCCATATAATCCACAAATTTTAAGTTAGATGAGATATCTAATTTGAACCCCAGGTACTTGAAAGCTTTAGTAATTTTTCCTGTAGTTTAATAGTGAGTGGACCATTGTCATTAGGAATATAAATTAGTCCAACGTCTCTATATAGACCTAACTGTTTTGGATCTATGATTCTAAGTATATCAAGAATTTCGTGTGTGCATATATATATATATATATATATATATATATATATATATATATATATATATATATATATATATATATGGAGTGGTTAGAACATTCACATTCTGACCATGGTGGATTTCTCAGGAAGGGAAGTGGAGGGGGAAGAACCGATTGTTCGGCACCTTTGAAAAGTGCCTGAAAACCATACATTGTTACTGAAAACGGAACACATGTATAGTGTCACAAGTCATCGTGACCGAGGTTATAAGTGTGCTGGTGTTGTTCAGATTGTTGATCATTCTAGATAACATACTCCCTGTAACTAACAGATTGGCTCTGTGGGTGTTGAAGAAACACAAATGTGCGTGAGCGAGAGTCTGCAATAGGCATTGGCTACCTACCCTAGTCGACGAGTATGCTCGAATAACAATGGCCAGCTATATATATATATATATATATATATATATATATATATATATATATATATATATATACACGGTATAGGGCAAAAGCAAAATAGTTTGGGGCACCGTCTGGATTTAAGAATTAGTAAATTTTATAACTTCTTTGTATATGTATGTATCGTTGTGTGTGTGTGAATCTGTACACATGAATAAACACACACACGCACACACATATCCGTAAATACGTGAACGATTACATATTTATATCTGTGTGTGTGTGTTTCTCTGTGTGTGAATCTGCATATTAAATTAGCTTTGCGTAGTCAATGCATCAAAATTCTGTTGACATATACTGCAATATGTTTCATTTTTCTTCGATCCCCTCTTCTATCCCTCCCCTCTCTCTCTCTCGCTAATATATATATATATATATATATATATATATATATATATATATATATATATATATATATATATGCATGCATATACTCAATTTCTTCCTGTACTTCCTAAAGTATCACTACATATTCAGATATTTACAGGAAATCCGTATTGCATTTCACGACCGGTTTTCTCCGCGCCATAACCAAAAAGAAAAACGCCACCAGGAAGCAAGATAACCATATTTTACTTGAAAGGTTACATTTATCAGATTTTATGCGAAATTCTGTCTCTTTGGTTTCAGAATCTGCTTTAGTTTCAGATAAAGTCAAGAAGAAAAGGTCAATGTTCCTGACGAGATGACAAAAAGTAAGTGTGCCCATGAGAAAGAGCCGCTATGGAAACAAGAGCTCAAGGTAAAGAAACAGAAACACTGAGACTGAACGAATGGCAATAAATTAAAGTAAAAAACTGGAAAAAAAAAAGGTGGGACGGATAGTAAATAAAAAAGGACATCGGGAAAAAGTAAAGTTTGGGAGGATAAATAAAGACAACATGAAAATTAATGAACGAGAATAGGTTGAAAGAATAAACAGATCACAAATAGAAATATGAAGAAATTTGTGGAGTGTATATATAACGAGAAAAGGATTATAACCAAATTTTCGGTGAAAGTATCGTATTACGAGAAGAAGCAGGGACACGAGATAAAAAAAAAGTCGAAATTGATATGAATGCTTAGGAAAGAGATGAATTTTAAACAAAACATGACAGAAAGGAAAACCTAAATCACGAAAAAATTATATGAAAGGCAGAACAAACTTCGAAGTTTACATGCAAACTTTGCTGGAGTAACAGGAAACTAGACTTGTGAAGCCAGAGATTAAGTGTCAGAAGCAAAATTTCTGAGACAAGTGAAGTTGATCAGTAGAGACCACGATCTTGATATTACATTTCCGAGACATGAGATATGCATAATCTTGCATCTAGCATAAGCATCTAAGTACGATGACACGCAGGCAGACGATCACTGTCGAATGCAAACTGCTACATGTATATTTATAAGTATTTATCAGACAATATTCTGTGCATATGGTACCCGATATCACACACATTTCTCTTAACAGGCACAGACACTCACACACACACACACACACACACACACACACACACACACATATATATATATATATATATATATATATATATATATATATATATAAACTCTTCGTATCGTACAAAGAAACTGACAGGAACGAAAGTTCTAACGTTGACTTGACTATAATGCATTTACGCATATGTGATCGATTCAGTGACAACTCTTGTGAAAACATTTATATTTTCTTTAATCCTGTCCTAAAATCAATATCTCAAAGGTAAGTTTTGTAAAACTATTGAATTACGTTAAAATATAAATATCTACTGTGTCTAGTGAGCTTATTTATAAATATGTAACGATCTCCTAATAATCAAATCGTTGCTGATACCTTTTTTTCCCTTGAAAACAAACCCAGTTATAGAAGGTAAACAAATATTGACATTATTAATCAAAACAAATCAAGTAAATTAGTTTACAAAATGTAAGAAATATTTTTCCATTTTCAAAATATACTATTAAAAGATATCAATTTTGCTTACTGCTTCCGTTTACTCTCAAGCAGTGATGTAAACACTAAATTCAGGGCACAAATACAGTTAATTTTAATAACCAATCTATTTACTTATAAAATCAGTTAGAAAATCAGTAGCTTATTCATAATGATCAGAAAAACGAAACCGGAAAAATCGAATAGTTACTTTTATAATTGATTTTCTAAGATGGGTTATTTACAGTAAGTAAAAAACGATATATTGGGTCACATAAAGAACACGATTTTGTCTGGAAGTAAAAAATCATTGCATACAATTGATGGCGATATTTTAATCTTGAAGATATCTTTAAGATCCAAGTCGTGCGTGTGCGCGCGCACACACACGCGCGCGAAAAATGTAAGCTTATATTTGATTTAAAAAAAATACAATGAATTATAATTAGAATTTTCATAATTGTTCCAACATTTTTTTATGTACTTCATCTTTAACACTTATAAAGATATTTTGTTTAAAAAAAACTCGCAATATTTTAAGGTTTAAATCCCCAGAGAACTGCTCAATTCACAAAAAATATATGGTGTATATTATAAAACTAAATAAGTAAATACAAATAATAAATATGTTGTAAAAGACAAAATATATAACAGTATATCTTCGCTGGAAACAAGGAAGATAAAGAGGCTGAAAGAAAACTTTCTAGAGACATGTTATTATCTTCCTTGACAATTATTCGAATAATATTGCCGTATTTCTAGAATCCCATCTCCTCCTGTTCAAACACTCTACGGAGGTGCATTTAGGGATATTTTTTCTTGTTTTCAAGTGATAGTGAGAATAAAGGAATAATAATATTTCTTGTTTAAATTAGATTTAGCAAAAATGGTTATCTTTTATAGTAAATAATGCAATCCACTGAAGGATACAAAAAGAAAGAAAAAAAAAAGAATTTTTTTTTTCTTAAACCGAGTTAGAAAAATCCCGAAGAGTATGTATTAGTTTACATTTTAATCTATCTGCTCTACCACTCTTTCTGCATATAGTGGAAAGCAGGTAATTGGTAAACATGAAAATCAAATGCAATTCCTTTATTCTCCTTCATTGAATACCTCCACTCGCTCCTCCAGAATTTTCTGACCTTTTCAAAAAAGCGTTGAATGCCTCTTCATAGGCTAAGTTCAGTGATCTTAGCCATCTCACAATTACAGCCACGTAAATGGTTCAAAAGATGATTATGCTTGATAAAGAGTACACACATGTCCTTGTGGTCAGCGTTAAGTCTAGCTTGATCAAACGTTAACAACTGACATTTTACGGTCGAATCTTGATTAAATACAGGCAACGTCAAGCGAGTTAGGAAAAAAAATAACGCTTTCTTTAGGGGCAGTTTTATTCAATATTATTGTCGCTCAAGAGTGTTTAGATATCTCTTTCTTTGTGCATACATATAAAAGATTATATGTATGCGTATGCGAATGTGAATGCCTATGTATGCATACGAACACAATGGATTGCACGTTTATTTTATATACATATTGAATATTAATTCCTGCAAAACACACCTACAGAGTCAGATAGATAGACAGACAGACACACACACACACACATATATATATATATATATATATATATATATATATATATATATATTTAAGTGAAATAAAAGGAATTAGAAAATTAAATTGATGCATTGATTTATATGCACTGTTATGACTTTGCTTATGTGCCCAAGTCTTTAACATTTTCATTGTCAGTCACAATGGAAACCGGAGACTTAGAGTTGAATGCTGTTTTGTGGAATCGACTCCCAAGATGATACTTCCCGAATACTGCAATCTTAATCTGTTTAAGCCTATTGTTAAAACTTATCTTCCTCACATGTACCCATAAACTGTGCTTCTTACGCCGGAACACTCTACCTCGAATGGCTCTTTGGTCTTGTTTAGGGTGAACATCATTGTAACAACAAATACATGTAACAACGACGTTTTAAAGGCTGATTGTCATTATGATCATATATGTATCATTGTCTGAATATTGATATCAAATATTCAGAAATAATATCTTTATACCAAAAGCACTTGTAAATGTACTATTTGATTTAGCACATGGCTGGATATTTTGAAGATATGTAAGCAATTGATGAGTATAGAATTTTAATCCTATATAAAGCGATTTATCAGAATTCATTTGCAATGTTATTCCTTTCATTACGACTATTAGTGATAAAAATCTGGATATCTGAAATGAAATATACACAAACTTACACATATATATTATATATACTTAAATAACGTGTGTAAGTAGATAGATAGATAGATAGATAGATAGATAGATAGATAGATAGATAGATAATTATGGTTCATCAGACTATTAAATCTATTCAAATAATCTAATATCTCATATTTAGAAAGAAACGTGAATACTTTGTTATATTTGAACAACGTTAAAGACATGAATCGATGTTAATTAAAAAGATCAAATATAAGTAAGTAAACAAGCAAGAAAAATACAACTGCCATTATTTCACACAAAATATATATGACAATGCTTAATAATTAAGCGAAAACATTACCATGTGTGAATTATCCAAATTAATACTTGGACAACTTTACTACTTGTCTATGCTTGTTCCCAAAACAGTAGTTAACTTAATTAAATATATCGATTGGTAATTAATTGGTTTTATGGCATACACATAGATATATGGACGTTTTGATTGTTATGTAGCTATCCAAAAGGAAATTTTGTCAAAACCCTGCATGAATAAATTAATTTGATTAAACCAAGTTCGCAGACGATTAGATTAATTAAAATGAACGATAGATATTCAGTTTTTCCCATAATACAAACTAAAGCTAAATATTTAAACGTTACGCCTATGTTTTAAACGTTACCCCTATACTGTTAATTAAATTGCCTTACGCAATAACACAGTTATCTGATGTCAGAACGGCAACCAAACTAAGCCAAAACCAAAATATCAGTTTAATTCAGTATCGTCACAAGGAATGATCATACAATTACAATTGTCTGACTGACCTACACTCGTACTAAGAAAGGCAGATGCAGAACGATTATGAAATATAAAAACACCAACTTCAATATGTATATGATCTCATATTGAATATTAAAACTAACGTTTATACGTTGAAATGTAAAACATTGGGCATTTTTTAAACTGCCTACTTTATTAAACGCAAAGTTATACTTTCCATCTATGGTATGCACACGGTTACACTTTATCTAATGCTTAAGCATATGTACACAGTAAATAGAAGTGTATACGCATAAACATACACAAGCGGACACTCAACTAATACAGTTCACAATTTTTTATCGAACTTGTCTGTATACGTTGGTAGGTCAGCCTTCTTATTTTTTCCACAAAAGACGTCAGTTCAAAAACTGAAATCCTTTTTACATCAAACAAGGCAGTACATGTCAGATGTCTTTGATGAAGTGCGACAACCAATCAGCTGTCTGAAGTAGCTGTCAATCATTTGGCCTCTGGACGGCGAGCTATTTAAGAAACAAAACAGAAAGTATCAAGTTTCTGGTTGACGCATTGCAATGTTGTTCAGTCTTCGTATCAAACGACCAGCGTTATTTTTGATGTCTTTCATCTTACATGCACGCTCTCTCTTTCTCTTAATTTCACTCTTTCCCCCTTTATTTTACTTGACCTCTTGGTCTGTTCACTTCTTTACTTTTGTTTCATTCTTTCCCGTTTATTCACACAAAAAATTCATTTTGTCGCTTCTCTGCAAAAATTCTGTGTCCTTGTCAATCTTTAAATTTTCCTTTTTATATAGTATGAATTTTTGTCCGAACATGTTAGCAACATCGGTTCTCTTTTGAAAAAAGAAAATTAATGTTATATTGGATGCATATATAATGGACAACTGCTTAAAAATACAAGTTAATATATTTCACTCACTTAAGTACGCTATAGAGAGGTGGTATTATTTCTGCGTTTTTCTTGGTTTTGGGTAGATTACATTTTGACAGAGAAAAAACATACTTGCCACGTGCATTATCAGTTGATTTACATGAACAAGAACATAGACCTTCATGTGAATGTGCTCATCCTTTCGCCAGCATCTCGCTGTTATCTATTGCCATTTTAACATGTGCAATTGCATTTTCTCCGAAATAATTTTCAACATAAAATTTTCTCTGCATATGATGTTATGTTTCCAAAATGAATTAGTTGGTATGGGTTTACTTCAATAAAAAATAAAATTACTGTCCTTTCAAGACTAAAAATATCAGATTTCCCTCTCTGCCTTATCAACTTCACTACAATATCATGATACTGATGATAGCTAAAAACTATTTTCTTATTTCTTTAAATTTTCTTTCATTTTTTTTTTGTTTTGTGCGGTTGACACCCTCCCTCTTACTTTCATAAAAACACGTCGCAAGGGGACGCTCTTTAAGCCTATAAATAGCGCGTAACATTCTGTCACTCTCTCGTTTTTGTTTTTTGTTTTTTTTCTGTAGCTTTCAGTTGTATTCGCTTCCCTTGATCCTCTGTTGAATTATACACGTGTATATTTGTCACTTATCCCGCACGCTTGTTACACTTAGTTCTATACAAACACCTTCACTAGTTTAAATGTATTCTTCATTCATATGCCCAGATTGTCATGTCACACGCAACAGATTGTTGACCACGACGCTATATTTTTCTCCTGGATACAAGAACTCACAAATCTGTTATAAAGAAAGTCATGCATAGTTTAGACACTTTTTTAAAACTGAGAGCCAGTGAAGAAAAACTATTTTTTTAAAAAATAAATAAAAATAATAATTTACACTTATAAACTTTGTGATCAGACCTCATGTAAGGAGCAAAATCTCAAATTTCAAAACTCTAGAACAAGTCTACACGACATAACTATCTGGACAGAAAGATTTCTAACTCGACAGATATATATATATATTTTTTTTTTTTTTGCAACACGTGTGACCTCCAAAATGTCCCTAATCGCCATTGCACTTACTACTACGAATACCCGGTAAGCAGGCAAACGACACGCATCTCATCTCTGCTGCTTTTGCTTGAACCTTTCACTCTTTCAGACCATTATCCCTGTAAATACCTCAACCGGCTGATATGAAAAAGAAAATTCTTTCAACAAAATGAAAAATACGACTTTCGGATTACAGGTTTGAAACAAGCAAAACAGTTCATTTTCTTCAAGACCACATGAGAAATACTATCCAAACACCACGAAAGTCAACTCCATTTTCAACTTTAAACAAAATTGTTTTTCCTTGGCACATAAAAAATGGAGAACAATAGCATATATCCTAAAGTTCTCGCAAAATATGTATTCGAGTCGCGGTAGCAATTTTACCAACATCAGCTCAACAACTTTATAAATCGACGCTTATTCTATTAAATTCTTTCGCGCAAACATCATCCATGCGCAGCAAACAAACTAGACCTTCCAGACAAAATCAGTTCAACGTGGAACACTGCAAAATAACAAAATTTTAATACCAGCCGCTGATACCTTCCTTTCTACACTATCGACGTGTCTTATCGTGCTACATTATACCTCACCCTGATGGCACAGCACTTTACACAAGTACATTTTCGAAGACCTATTTAAATACCCACATCTCAACCACACTGTTCGACTGTTTTTCTTTTCAGCCTACGAGGGACAAAATAAACATATACAAACCTTAAGTACATATGGACAGAAGAAAATTCTACCCATCTGGGAGAAAGTAATGTGGGGTTAACATCCCACTTACTTTCTTAAAAAAAAACGCCGCTAGGGGACGCTCCTTAAGCCTATAAAAAGGTAGTGACATTCTGCCGTGCACACACACACACACACACACACACACACTCTCTCTCTCTCACTCCGATTTTTTTCTCTAGCTTTCACATGTAGTTGCATGTAGATAGGAACGCAGCCGCTGAGGCGTGTTTGTTCCCCTTGGCCATCTGCTGGGTTTTAAATTCTTTTACACACACACACACATATACATATATATATATATATATATATATATATATATATATATGTATGTATGTATGTATATATGTATGTATATATATATATATATATGTATATATGTATGTATATATGTATGTATATATATATATATATGTATATATGTATGTATATATGTATGTATATATATATATATATATATGTATATATGTATGTATATATATATATATATATATATATATATATGTATGTATATATATATATATATATATGTATGTGTATATATATATGTATGTGTATATATATATATATGTATGTATATATATATATATATGTATGTATATATATGTATGTATGTATATATATATATATATGTATGTATGTATATATATATATATGTATATATATATATATATATATATGTATGTATATATATATATATATATATATATATATGTATGTATATATATATGTGTGTGTATATATATATATATATATATATATATATATATATATATATATGTCTATCACGCAAGCTTGTTACACTTAATTCTACAAAAACACCTTCATTAGTTTAAATGTTTTCTTCTTTCATGTTCATTGTTTTGTAACACAAAACAATATTCTGTTATTCTATGTATGCCTTGATTTTGTTAAAACATTCTTATCATTTGTTTATATATATATATATAATTTTGCTTTTATATTTTGGTATATTACTCGGACTGACATTCTGAGTCCACCATTTTCTATAGGATAAATATATCAGGAAACATGTATTTTCCGAACTGAAACACAAGCATCATCCCGCAACAGTTTTAATGCGTAATGTTCAGTCTAATTCGATGTAGATGTAAAACAATCATTCACAACAATGGAGCAAACATATTGAAGCGTTTCATTTGAAATTCAAGGGAGAAAATAATAAAAATAAAGCAGATGAGGATAAAAATTGTTGCTTCTGTTAATGTTTTAATTCTCATGAACATACCAAATCTGACAAATCCAATGATTGCTGAAAAAAGTCGCGGATTTACAGATTTACTTCCTAGGTATTCGCATTAACAATGAAAAACAAAAATTGTTTCTCATGACCAAATCATTGTATAACAAGCAATAGAGTTCTGACAATTTGATGTAACGTACACATATATTGCAATTTTATATACTTTCACTATACAATGTTTGTATTTAGAATTTACTTTACCAATTTCACTGATACGTCTAACAATTTCGTAATTTAAACCTTTTTGTATAGAGAATGGAGCAGTGAAGATTTTCAAGTCTCAAAAATGTATTAATTACCGTTATCCCAGATTTCTTAAAAATGTGCAAAAATCTGATTTCGAAATATAACGAAGACAATTTTCTTACTTATAAATCTGATCTCTACTGCAGTCTGTCATCTGTTCCATAAACAGGGATTCTCAATCAATTATAAATCATAAAATATTCGCCTTAATTTAACGATAACACATACCTTAAATTATACGTCAATATTATTGTTGGTTTGTTGTGGGATTCAGAGAAACTGTAATGCCACTGAAGAAATTTGTTTTGTTTTGTTTTTGTTTTGTTTTGTTTTTGTTTTGTTTTGTTTTGTTTTTGTTTTGTTTTGTTTTTGTTTTGTTTTTTGTTTTTTTGAGGGGGTTCTGTACGAAAATAAATCTTTACATTCCATATTCTATTTGAGTAAATCGAATATCTAATTGCTTATATATAAAAACATCTACTTAAGCATAACTCTAATATTTAAGTAACTGTTGTAATATTTGTATATGCAGTTGCATTAATTCTAAAGCAAAGAAAGATTTTCATTTATTTTTCCGTTATAGTTTGCAGAAATTCTGGACGGCAGTGATAACAATGGCAGTGCAAATATAACATATTTATGATTATCGCAAAATAAAAAATAATAATGATATTTTCTCTTAGTGATTCTCATTGTTCCCGTGTACAAATGTTGTTACATTTGTACACGGGAAAAAAAAAAAAAGATCTTCGGAGTTATGCAGAGGGTACCTAAAGAGAAAAACAGGGCATATTATCCTTGTAGCCCAAGATAAATATATAAAGAAAAATTAATATAAAAATCGTAGAAAAGAAATAAATATAATATTTGTGAAGAAATGTATGTGTCGGTAAAAATACAGTGATTTACTAAGCATAGCCTAAATGTGGCACAAGGTCGAAAATGGAAAGCATCCAGTAAGAACCAAACTCACTACTCAGTCTTAATTGATCTCACAAGACGAAATTTCTAACCATTATACCATGTTTCAGTGCCCAAAGACGGTAAAATATAAGTATATAGTTGCTCCAAATAGAATAGAAAAGAAGTTATAACATCGTCTGGAAAATAATCTCTTTGAATTGTGCTTCGACCATTTAGTCAAATAATATCAGCACATATAATGAGACTGTTGTAAAAAAAAAAGATACACTTGGTCTTTAAGAGTAAAAGCGTCTATACTATCTAGACAAGTAGCCTGGATTTGAATGTCGTCAACAAGAAAATAAAAACCTGATATGGTCACATCAACATGTGCAATTAATGAGGGCAAAAAATTGGGGAAATGCCAGTGTCTCGCACAATATCACGAGAATTGTTGTCACTATCTAATAACTTATCATATTTTGTGTAAGCAGGAAAAGTAAATAATAATGATGATGATGATGATGATGATAAGAAAAAATAATAATTTGCCGAATAGTAAATATACTTTATTTTTAATTGTACATGCACATATGTGCACCGATTTTTCCACCCATCCATATACACATATTAATAGAAATGAAAATCAAATTAAAGTTAGAAAATACGAAAATTTCAAAGTCAATTCCCACAAATTGTGGCTTTCAAGCTTCTGAAAAATCCGTGAGAGAAAATATGAAATTCCACATTCGGCCCAAATTTGAGAGTTTCTTTTGAAATTTATCTTTAAATATTAATCTCCTGAGGTATACTATTTCATGTCTCACTTTCTGAAAACATTTTTCTTCAGATTATTTACCGGTATTAATAATATCAGTATACAAGAAATAAACATATTTTCAAAAACTTGTGTGTATAGTTGTGTATGTTTCTATTACCATAGCGAATTTTGCGTGCTTGTACGTTCGAAAAACGTGAGCAAAAGGAAATAATTTTTACATGAATAACAGAAATTGCACGATTCATTCAGTATGATATTTAAGGCTAACCTTTTAGGATCTACGAAGTCGCCTAACATCATCCAAGTGAAGAGCATGTCATTACTAAATAAATGAAATTATTTCTAGGAAAATAGACTGAGATTATTGAACATTATCTGATATAGACTATGTGAGATTTGCGTCGGAGGTCAGAAAAATCAAAGCATGACATTTCTGTTAAATGAACTTTTTATAGCAAAATGGAGTGCTTAAATTTGCATGATTTATAGAAGTGTTTTCTAACCTCATTAAAATTATGCCATGTAAGGTAAAATTTAAGTAGGATTTCACTGGATGACATTTAAGGTAAAAAAAATTGCGGCCTTTATCATGTCCAACCGAAAAAAAAAACAAGATTCTTTAGATAATTGTTATCGAGAGTAACTTGGTCAGACAAGTATGTTAGGGTATGTATTGCTGACCTCTAAGGTTTTGGAAGGTTACTAGATTTCTGTTTTGGATTTATTTTTCAACCAAATGTGATAATTTTACGAAGGCTAATAAATCGATTTTCTATTTTCTCTGATACAAATTCTAAGATTTTAAAGATTAAAATTTGTTTCCCTCGGCTCGTTTCAATATAAAAACGGTCCCAAGTATGAGAAACTAGCCGTGTCTTGGAGAATGAAATTCTTACCCCAATGTCTGACAATAAACATAAAGCAATTACAGCCTAAAGATGTTCAACTGCGCACGCCAATTAACACACCTACAAACATTTTCAGAAGCCACAGAATACATCAACACTGAAGTTTCATAAAGTTTCTTCTAAAAGTTGAGTTGCCTATCATGCTTCTAAAAAAATCAATAGCCTCCAAAAATACAATGGGATGCTACTCTGCATGTCATTACGCTAACATCCTAAACGTGAAAGATGCAAATAGGCTGTCATTTTTAATTCATATGTTTTGAGATTATATATAACATGATATACATGACACTCTTTAAATATTTGAAATTAAAACACAACATTACTGTATTTATTCTCAGTATTTTAAACAATCACAAATCATCAAATATTTTATTGCAAACATTTCTTATATAAAGAGATTTTATGATGAAATTCACATTTCATATTTGTGATATATACATATAAATATATCCTTAAAATTTTACATAAATTGATTTCCTTAATGCAAGTTTTATTGATAAAGAAACTGAATTGAATCTCACCTGAAAGAGACAAATACAAGAAAATTATGTATCACAGATATTTAAGAAATTGCTTTCTTTGAAAATGTAAGATAAATGTTTGGCATCGGTCTCAATTGTTTATTAAAATGAAAAGAAAACCTCACCTTGTAGAATCTGTTATCAATCTATGTTAAATAGTATATTCACTGAGATTACTTGACAACAGGCTATTGAATGATGGCCAACTTCATTATTTCCCTTTTACCTTATAATTTGTTTCAAAATAAAGCGATTAACATAGGGTTTGGGCATTTGTCAACTTACCTAAATCCTTTTTTACCTGCTGTCTTAAATTTGATTTAAACAGAATATACATTGTAAGCATGATTTTCTTTGGCTGAATTAAAATTTTCAATGTGTTGAGCATCTTCTTCTTCTTCTTCTTGAAATTGACTACTATTATTGTTACCCTTTGATACAAATATCTATGGATACAAGTAAATTAATTGAGAAGAAATGGTATGCTGTAGAAAAAATTAAATATGCTCATTTATTGTCATAAATTTTTTCATCCATTGTTTTTAAACTATGCAATTAGGCATATAATAGTTATTTATATATATATGTGTGTGTGCGCGCGCGTGGGTGTGAGAGACAGAGAGAACACATCATTTCTGAAAAGATTAAATACTCCCTTTTTTATATTAAAGCAAGATATGATTTTTCCCATTTTGAATAAAAGAAGTAAATTTGAATTACCCCCCACTCTATATATACACATACATACACATGTTCACACAAACACACTTACCACTAACACACACACACACATTTCAGCGTATATCATATTCAAATCCTCTTTTGAGAAATTGTAATTGGTGAAGATTTTTAGTATAATGTTATTCATGTTATAATGTGCAGATAATTTATACTTCATGCAGAAAAGTTGACATAGAAGTTGACACATTTTTCTGGGTGTCTGAATCTTTGGCTCTCTGTCTGCAGAGGCACTCTCAAAGTTGTCATGATATAACATTGTGAGAAAGTTAAATCTTAAGACAGGACATTTGGTACAGACGAAGAATGTTGGTGCGAATTTATCGTAAATCTTGCAGGATTTGGGGCACCAAGACTGACATGCGCTCAAATGGATTAATTAGTTGATGGATTGGTTGAACAGCTTGCAATACTTGTATATTCAGGTAAGTAAAAAGCACGATGAAAGAAAGATGAGTGACAGATGCAGTGGAAGAGAAATATCGCCCAGATTGTTGCTCAGTATTACTCAGCGAATTGGAAAATTGAAAAGAAATAAAAAGGAACACCATTTCTGAATAATACACTTGTTGTTACAAACAAAAATTGTGAGGTACCCGGTATAAGTTCAATAAAGTAACGGAATGTGAAATAAAACCACGGCCGAAAATCAAAGAAAACTATACTGGGTTCACGAGATTGGATGCTTTATTCACGAAAAGAGTTTTGAGACGAACCTCTCACACTCTCTGGGAGTAAATAAGTGACACTTGGAAAATCGCCGATGCTACTTCTCTTTTCTTTGACAGACTAACGAGCCAGATCTTCACTTTGTCTAACACCACTGATTATTTCAGACTGCCTATGTGATTTTCATCTCTTCATCTACAAACCGACGACGTCTCATCACCTACTAATGGAAAGTTTCTTGCTGGAGATTCTGAAATGCCTGACTATATAAGTTCACAACCGGCTGAGTGGTACTTAATTCTGAAAATGTTTATTTATTTATTGATATTCTTTATTTTTCTGCCGACTTGAGGATAGCAGCGTTTTGCTTTTAATATCACTGTTTCAGGCCAGATAAAATTAATTTCAGTCCACTTTACTATGTGGGTATCTTAAGCTAGGTCGGGCACTGAATGTGTCACACAGTGACGAACGTCATACAAAAGGAAAATGAGAAAAGAAAATTCTCCAGATAAAATGAAAAAAGATAGAACATATTGCAACCAAATAACCATGGTGGTAATAAAGTGAACACGGTTGGAAAGGAAAAGCAGATTTTTTTTTAAAATCTCCAGCTTCTGAACCAAATAAAGCAATGTAAAAATAGATATAACGCAATAATAAAGAAACAAAAAATAAGCAATATTATTTTAGCTTTAAAAGAGACGAGATTGTATCCTATATAAATAATGTGGTTAGGTAAAAATTAAAAACGCGCTCCAACAGAGGAATTGTACGATTGTCTTTGTTTGATAATATAAACACAAGGTAACATCCGCTACCGAAAATTCTCAGAGAGGGATTAGGCACTCTAAACTACTGACATTCAAACCAAATACTCTATTCGATATAGAAGATCAGATTGAATAGTTATAAATATGCAGAAGTAAATCTCTGCTCTAGCAGACCCCAACATAAAGATGGAGGAAGTAAAAAATTGTAAAATAGCTGGATCTAGAACTAAATACGCTGTGAATCATGAAACCGTGTTCCAAATACTAAACTGTAAATTCTACACTAGAATTTATAACAAAGTATTAGACAATCGTAGAAGAAATTTAATCTGCGAAAATAGTGAAGAAATTTCAGAAAAGGTACTGTCATTCAATCACCAGATATAATCACTAAATATAAGATCTGAATATACAAATACGTAAATATAATGATAACTGTCTCATTAATATTAGGTTGGTGCAAAAATAATGACGTAATAATGTCGTTTTTTGACGTATTTTTAACGTCAAAAAACGACATTATTACGTCATTATTTTTGCACCAACCTAATAATAATCAAATTTGTGTAATCAAATTATTTCTAATATTAAGATTTTTCTACTACAATGATTAAATGAAAAGTTTATTTCACTACAAAGAATGGCAATGGTCTAACAGAAGCAACAATAAGGACGATGTCATAAAAAAAATGCTATGTCAGTATAAGGAAGATAAATAAATTATGAACTGTTTCGAGTTATTATGAAGCCTGTAAATAAAATGATTGGCGTGATGAAAGCAGAATACGCAACAATAATATAGGGCTATTTTTGAGAGTATATTTAAATTAGAAAGAAACCCTAACCGAATAAATCGCTTCAGTAACCCGCTTCGTGCGTGTGAATCTCCTGTAAAAATTACTTTGGAACGTTAAAGGGAACAAAATTGCCTAAAATGTAATTCAAAATGTATTTATTTTTTCATTTTGACGAAGAAAATTCCTTCGGTCTCTCGGAGGAAGTTCAAGATTTAAAAGAAAATTAGTGAAGTATACAGTTTCCTTGGGTTTATTTCGAGATGCAGACAAACAGCATGAGAGAATTCTCCTTTCGTTATGTCATTCAAAGTAATCTCATTAAGTCGAAAGTTTTAGTCTTTTTATTTATTTTTTTAGTTGTTTGTTCATGTTTTCCCTTGTGGTGGAACGAGAGTCGTATATGTTACATATTTTTCAGCCATCGCTTTTTGCACGCAATCTAGCGTTATTTAGTTTTGAATTTTCAGTTATTATGCCGATGGACACATTCCTCGATTACGTTTATGTCACATACTTCAGAGTATTTGTTGATATAATATATGCAACATTAAAATCAAAACCTATCATTATTTGAACTCTGTTCGTTAAAGCATAACGCCCCCGATGCCATCTGAAGACGAAAAACAGAATATTCTTCTTGGTCAATAAAAAAATATTTCAATTAATTTACTGATTCCTTTTGTATTTTTGCCCCTTGTGTAACGATATGATTTACAAGTATTTTAGCTAAGTCGTTGTTAAATATGTAGACATGACTTATATAAAATTGAACAGAAGACCCTCTCAGTCGTTCTAAAAAGATAAAATCTGATTTAGAATGTAAAAAACTCTTCAAATGTAAACTGTATAAGCGATTTCAAAGGTAAAACCCGCAAAAACAGATCCCCATGTAATAAAGCAGACGGTGAATTTTCTAGTTTACATCATTCATAGGGAAAGCTATTCTGATAACCTTACTCTAACCAGTAACAACAAAAAAGCGTACTCATATATGCGCATGCATACTCCTATATATATATATATATATATATATATATATATATATATATATGAGAGAGAGAGAGAGAGAGAGAGAGAGAGAGAGAGAGAGATGTGCTTTTCGTTTTTCCCAAGACTAGATCGGATTTCCAATGGAAATCTGAGATCCACACGAGTTCAATCTATGTTTTGGTTCTTAAATGCCAGCTATGGCCTTAAACCCGACTGTGAAGGCCAACACTGACAGATCGCGCTATGATTTCATACCATTAAGAAGGGCACCTGCATCGTATATTACCATCATATCACGTGGGAGGTACTGACCAAGATGCTGAATCTACATTACATTCAATGATCTGGTTCTATTTAAAGACTTATTCATAAAATACTATTTACACACACAAACACACACAGACACGAACAGACATAAATAAAGTCATGTACACAGAGTCATATATACATTTGAAATTTGCTACCACAGCGCATTTGTTCTCATAAATATTGATATATACATTTATGCTTACGCTGATATTGTTCGGAAAGTAATTACTGTAACCAGAAATGATATAAAACAAAGGTAATTTAAATAATTATTCAAATATTCAAATTCCTTCTTCACAAAACAGAAATCCCAAGAGCCGCTCAAAGTTAAATGCAACCGAATCTGGTTTGGTTGTACAGGCGAAAATGGAGAAAGTAAGAAGTACCGATTATGAAGTTATGTATAGATAATGGTCGACCCTAGCCTTGAAGAAATTAAGATCGTAGAAATTGAGGCAGCATTATTTTGAGTTCGACAAAGTAATAGTTCGAGAAACTAATAACACTTGAGAGGAAACTGTGTAAAGGAATCACGAAGGGGTTGAAGACTTGTCAATTCCTGTACATAACATGGCGGTTCCTAGATGTAAACACCTGGACTGGTGGAATTTGTCTGAACATAACCTATGAAAATGTCAATAGAGTAACGACAGGCAAAACGTTTTGTCTGTGGGAATGGAGTTAAAGGACAAAAAATTATTAATCACCAACAAGGCCGCGCAAACGCTATTGAATGCTGTCACGGTAGGAAAGTGAGGATAGAGCAAATCCTGGCCAGATATGGCAACAATATTCCATTTTTGTTCTGATCTGGCTCTTGTCACGATAGAGCAAAGCAAGAAGAATCCACTTCTTTCTGATGTTGTACAAGGAACCAAACATTTTTGCACAAAAAACAAAAAAATTAAAAACTGAGCGAAAGTGCATGAATTTTGAGGTAGTCTGCTGTAACCTAAACTCCAGGGAAAGCCATCTGTTACACTTAGTGTAAAAACCTAATGTGCATATTTTCTTTTTCAAATACTATGTCCCTTCAGGATGTAGGTGATGAGAGCTCTCGACGGACTTCTTTTTCTTTTCTTTTTCTTTTTGCAAAGACCAGTTAGAAAATAGAGTAGAACGTTTTCTCGTTTCCTCCTCTATGGTTTTGAATAAGCGTTGCGTTAACTACACATCTTATAATGAATAATAGTAATTGCGTGTCTATTTGGCTGTGATGAATATGTCCAGTATCCCGTTATCGAACTGGATCTCATGATTGTAGCTAGATTACAAAGAAAGATGGAAATGGAAGTAATGTAAAGGAAGAAAAGAAAGATAAGGAAAGAAAGATTAAAACATGATTGTTGACATATTCAAGAGACAAAACCCCCGTCATGTCTTCCGAATAAACATTATCGTCAGGTTTGTTTTTTTTTTATATAAGAATGGGCAGACGTTTGTTGCAGGTTAAAATATTCGGCCTGCTGAAAATAATTTATCATGAATTGTTAACTTGGAAATCTATACTGGCCGTATTCATCTCCATTTTTGAGAAGTATTTTACTTGATTTAAATTTACTGCTTTTTACTTTTTTGTTTTTATATATTTATTTTCCTCTACTAATGGTGCAGATAATACAAAAAAATATATTGCAAAGAAAAGTTTGTTTTTTATTAAAAAAAAAAATCGGCTCGGCATTATAGGTATGGGAAATAATATTATTTAAGAATAAATTCTTTGCTTCCACTTTGAAAGAAAAAATTTTTTCCTCAAAAGATGTATGAAGGACTATTTTCAACTTCATTGTTTTTTTTTCTTTTTTTAATGTTAAACCATTTAAAAATGTTCTAGTGCTGGAAACAAATGAAATTATGTAGGTGCTAAATCCCCCATCCTAATAATTATATTTTTTTCTTGGGTTTACTTAACTAAGTGCACTGATGTATAGTAATGTTGGAAAATAACACTTTTTATGTTTGCATGACAATTTTGGCGTAATATTTCGTTTCCTCGCTCCAGTTGCTGGTCATAAACGTCTGTAGCGAGGTTCCTTCCATATTCTAGAACTCGTAATGGATGATATCTTTCACATTCAACTAGACACAAAAGAAAGGACTTCTGCGAAGGAAACCCTGGTCTTGTTATTGGCACTGATTTCTAATTTTGCGATAAACATCCTTTTTTCGTTTCCTATTTTATTGTCAGTAAAAATGCGATACAAAAACGAAAGACTGATTTTTATGGTTAGCATACAGATGCAGATTGGACAACGTTGTTTTCGATACTCGAGTCAAATATCACGAGGAACCTACATTCAATATTTTCAAGATTTTCTAATAAAACTCTGAAATCTACTATAAAACACACTATCGGATAGTTAAACTAAATCCAGAAGCCGTTTTCTATCACTGGTACTGGGTTCTACTTTTATTGTTTGAATATACAGCGGTGAAATACGTAACTAATTTCCTAACATTGTAATATTTATTTGCTGGGGCATGCCTACATCTTTTTGCGTTTTCTTTTAACAATAACAGTATTCTGACGATATTCCGGAGCATATTCTTTTTAAATTTAATTCAATTGAACACATATGTGCGAAAGTATGTATGGCTTTTGCTTTTGCTTTTCAGTCATGGTGACAAATTTTTGAAAACGGATAATTAAAAAGAATAGTTAACACAACTAAATTTACAATGTTTGAGCAATATTTGTAGCTCTACTTAGACTATGTTTATTCTTCAATATTAGTAATTAATGAAGTTTTCATCTAATTTGTTCACTCTCTAACGTTATATATACAACTACTTAGTTGTATTTCTGTTCATAAACACACACACACACATAGTATATATCAGCAGGTGTTTATCTGACTGGCTATTACTCCCATTTTCGCTCGCGCTATGCACGCAGTGATCAGGCGGCCGGTCGTGGTATTTGGTTATATGGGCACTTATACCACCTTGGTTACAATAGTAGATGGTTAGATATTGAACATAATGCATTCACACACTAAAATTACCGAGAGACGTAGATAAAAAATATGTGGATACAGACATTGACACTACATTATCAGTTTCATGCGATAAACTTTCATCATACTGTGTGTTATTCTATTTTATGTGGTCTCTATCACTTTTATCCCATAAATATTGTTAAAATTTTAAATACAAATACACACACACACTATATATATATATATATATATATATATATATATATATATATATATATATATATATATATATATATATATATATACTTTTCCATGAGATTGATACTGAAAATGCATTTCGGGGACGAGGTACAAAGTATTTTGACGTTTTCTCTGAAACAGTACTGTTTTGCGGAATATACAAGATACATGACAGATTTGCAGTGGGAGAGATAATATTCAAATTGCATTGATGGAACTCATTAACACTCAAGAGAGTTTCATGTAACTTTAATTTAAAAACTTTGCTGCCTTGAGAAGGGCGCTGAGAATATACCTGATGATAAAATATGTAGTAGGAGTTCCAAAGCGATAGTGATGATGAATCTCATCTTGCTGTGGCAACTCCTGTGCCGAAAAGCTTGCCAAACAGCTTCTGCCACCCTTTAGACAAAAGTAATAGCTTGGAGAAAGGGAGAGATGATGCATAGATAACTGCCGATCCCTCATAAAACATTCCTACATAGGACTGCACCAAGAAGATAAACCAGCATCGTCTTACATGTGCTCGATTCGTAAAATAGACATTGTGGTACCAACACCAGCACCAGAAACAACGCATGAATTTTGAAAGCGTTTCTATGGGTGCAGATACATGGTCTTTCGAAAATGACGCAGGTCCTTGCTAAATTATATATATATATATATATATATATATATATATATATATATATATATATATATATATATGTATATATATATATGTATATATATATATATATATAGAGAGAGAGGGAGGGAGGGAGGGAGAGAGAATAACGATTATTAGTAAAGCGGCCTGATATACATTTTAACCTTTTCCTCTATTGCTGACTCTGAAGCATGTTCACTTTAGCAAACTTTCCTTTTTATCGATACACTCAAACAACTAAAATAATAGTAATAATAATAGTAATAATAATAATAATAATAATCAGAAGAAGAAGAAGAAGAAATTTATTTTATATAACATATTATTGAACATAAAAAAGTAAAAGAGAAAAATTAAAAATAAAATCTGTTAAAAATTGAAGCTATGTCGGAGTCTAGGGAAACATGTCGTGTCTCCTTGGGATCCAAACACTTATAAATGAAGATTTTACCGCAGATAGAAATAATAACACCAAAATAGCAGGAGGAGTCCTGGCCTCCTAAACGTGATGGCCCATCACGGTATGAATACGCCCTGGTGCCCACGAACCAACCCATACGTATGGATAAACACAAAGTAACTATAATGCTGACACGACGAAAAATATTACTAAACAGCATCGGTCGCCACGCGGGTCAATAAGGACCGCAATCCCCAGTGAGGAACGAGATTGGGATCGAAAAGTTTGCAACTGAAACAAACTCTACCCAACGAAAACTAGAGTAAAGCCACACCGAGGAGAGTCGTCATAGAGGCCTTCTATATTCATTAAAAGAAAATCCCACAAAAAGAAAATAATTAAATGGTCTAGGAAAGAGTATATTTTGCACCGCTACGATAAATCCGACAGCGACTACAACGATCAAAGCCACCTTTAATATCTAGCAAGAAAAATACCCCTCAAACAGACTGAAAATTGATGCCAACAAACTAGCCAATATCAAGCGTGGCATCATCAGGGAAAATACCTGACATATAACTCGAAAGCATCCGAGAAAACATGAAAAATAGATTAAACGTTAAAATTGAGGGGCTAAATACCAACAACCCAGAGGAGATACATGCAGAGGTACAAATCAAAACCAGTTGTGATAATCCCTCTGCAGTACACAAGCAAATAGCGGAAGATAACGACGAATATAACAGAGAAAAGGAGATGAAAAAATTCTATATAATGAGAAGAATGTAAAGGAAATGTCTTTCGAGGAAAGACAGACAACTCCAAATGTAAAAAAGAACCGTCACGTGAAGAAAACCATCAACATTTCTAACTAATCAGTTAGAAATATAAGGAACGAAATGGAAAGATCGATGAATCTGATAGAAATTAATCATCTTATATATGCGGCCCCGTCAAGAACGTAGAAACGATAGGTGAAAAAGTAAAAACACAACGTAAACGAAAAAGATAAATGCCAGTCTAGAAAGAAAAAAATAGAAACCGAAATAAACTACGAGACAAATTATCACTTCTGTGCGAAGTAGATAAGGTCTCCAAAATGAACTAGAAAAAATAAATGATCCACTTAATATCCAGAAAATCGAGGAGTTCTAGTGTAATATGTGGGAAAATGCACAATGCAAGAGCTCTATGGATCATACAACAACAGGAACAACAGACATAGAGTGCCAATAATGGATTGGTATTAATATTACTGAAAAAAAAACACTTCCATTTCCAAAACTAAATTTTTGGATAAAATGTATGGTTAAAACCCTGTCTAGCACCCACCAAGACCTCACCAGGGCATACAATGAAATGATCATAAACCCAGGAAATGCCTCAAATGGTTCACGTGGAGAGTAATATACCTACCCCCACCCAAACAGAAGAGACGCAGAACCCGAAGAACTATAGGCCGATTACCTGCTTACCAACAATATACAAGATCCTCACTTCTATCATAGCCGTGAGGACATAAAACTTACTTGAGAAAAACAATTTATTCCCAACAGAATGGATGTAAAAGAGGATGTTATGGGTGTAAGGACCAACTAATTATCAATAAATCAATTTTGGAAGAAGTGAAAACAAGGAAAATAAATTTATCGATAGCATGGATAAACTACAGAAAGGCGTTCGACAGCGTGCCACACACATGGATAATGAAGCGCCTAAAAATGTACAGAGTATGCTTCACAACGGTTAAATTCATAAGGGAGAGCATAAAAAAGTGGATTACTACATACAAACTACTACTTACTAGCATAGAAACGGATCATTAATATTGAGACCAAACAAAGCGGGATTTTTCAATGAGATTCATTGTCACCACTACTCATCTGCCTTGCAATAACCCCACTCAGCTGCCTACTGGAGAACAGTAACTACAGATACAAGTCACAGAATGGCAAACTGAATCCCCTATTCTATAGTGATCTTAACACTTTTGCCAAGGATGACAATCAACAGAAAACCCTACTCAACATTGTCAAAATTTTCAGCGAAGTCATTAGGATAGAGTTCGGAATCGACAAATTTGCCAAAGTCACCTTCATAGGCGACAAACTAACGAAAAGTACAGATTTAGACCTAGATATCAACAACAAAACCATGGAACTAGACCAAGATGGTACATACAAATTCTTAGGAAATATTGAAGGAGACGGAATACAACATTCAATTATTAAGGAAAATATCCGAAAAGAATATTATAGTAGAATGTGTCTGATACTAGAAAGGGCCTTTCTTTTATTTTTATGTGCTGTGTCCCTTCAGGATGTAGACGATCATGGCTCTCCACTTCTCCTACCCCTTGTAGCTCTCAATAAGTTCTGTCTCTTTGCTACTTCCCCAAGGCCATATTCTGTTATCCACTTGCCCGCTAGGTGTGTCATGTGTTGTTTTCCCTATTGCCCTCTATTCTATCTGTGAGTATCAGATTCTCCAAGCCCTCCATTCTCATTACGTATCCCAGAAATTTCAGCTGCCCCTTCCTGATGTTAAGTATAAGCTTACTCCTTGTGTGCTTCCTCTCCATAACTTCACAGTTGCTCACACGGTCAGTGAATGGTGTATCTTTCTGTAGAACCATAACTCCGTTGCCTCGAGACTCTTCTTCATCTTTAAGACCACCGTCCAACATTCGCTGCCGTAAAGGAAGACAGATACCACGTAGCAGCTCAGTACTCTTTTCTTTGTTACCAAATAAATCCTACTGTCATGTAATATCCTGTCTAGCATTTGGAATTCGTCTTTGGCCATATCCCATTACGTCTTCTGAACTCAGTGTCGCACTTACCGTCCTCTATCAAAACACATTCCAGATATTATAATTTCTGCACCTGTTTGATTTTAGAGTATCCGACCTTTAAATCGCATTTCGGGCTTATCCTATTACTGATGACCCTGCATTCTGTCTTCTTGTAGCTTATGTTTAGTCCCTTCTCGCTCTTCTTCGCTACCTTCTGTAGGAGCTTTTGCAATTTCTTTTCTGTGTCTGCCATCAGTACTGTTTCATCTGCGTATCTTACGTTAGTAAGATTGTGACCGCCAATGATGAATCACGTTATAACCTTCAATTCCTTCAGAATTGCTTCACAGTGTAGCTTGAATAAATCCGCACGCCCTTTTCTATTTTTCTATATCTACCGTTTACTGTCAGTATAGGTTCTTAAGTATTCTTTCCCGAATATATCAAAGGTTACTGAGCAGTTCCAGCAGGTGCTTGTGGCGTCCTTTTCGAATGCCTTTGTTTTGTCTATGAAATATGTCCTTCTGCATCTGTATTGCTCTTTCGATAACATTCTAAACATGAATATCGCGTTCCTTGTTCCGGTGTCTTTGACGAACCCGCACTGTTCTTGTCCTAGCTCTGGTCCGATATTGCTGCGTGCTCTATTTAACAGAATGAATGAATGAATGAATGAATGAAGAGTTTTGTTACTACTCTGAATGTTTGGTGGTGGTCATATCAGTCGGCGCCTGTTTTCTTAGGTAGTGCTATGAATATAGATTTGCTGCGATCCTCGGATATATCCCCACTTTTCAAGATTTCATTTATTTCATCTGTGTTCTTGTCTATGCCAAATTCAACTCAGGCTGTCTGCATTTCCTTTAAAATTCTATCTGGCCATTCCGCCACCTTTTGTTTCTCTTCAATTTGGCCAGTGCACCTTCTATTTCGCTTTTAGAATTTCAAGTTCGTTGGTAGTTCTATGTATTGTTGGTTTTTCTCTTTCATCCTGTACGAGTTCTCCAATATACTCGCTCCAGCGCTAAAGATTTTTTTCCTTCTCTAATATGTGCGTCCCATCCTTTGATTATAATCAAGCTGTTGACGACCACATCTGTTCTTTTAGTTCGCTTATTTGTAGATATCATATCTTCTTTGTTGGTGGTACTCCATCTCTCTATTTGTGGTATTTGTGGTACTCCATCTCTCTATTTGTGGTATTTGTGGTACTCCATCTCTCTATTTGTGGTATTTGTGGTACTCCATCTCTCTATTTTATTTGTTTAACCGGTCCTCTTTTGCCCGTCTGAATTTTGGTCCTTATTTCATTGTGTAATTTTCTTTATTGCGTTTCGTATATTGGCAGAGTTTTGTTTCCTTTGTATCTTGTCAAGAATCTCATCAGTAATCCACTCGTTTTTTTTTTCTTTTTTGTCCATTCTCTTTTGGGATGATATCTTTTGCTGATGTCACTAAAGCTTTTCTTTAGAGTTTCCATTTCGTCCCTCATATCTTTTTTTCCCGTTGTCCATATATTTTTCTTTCAAGTACAGGTCACTCAGAAGTTTTTTTTTTCTTTTTTTTCTTTTTTTTTGCGATCTGGGTACTGCTTTAGGCTTCTTCAGTTTCCCTAGTTTCACTATTAGTCTACATATAACAGGGCGATGATCGCTTTCGCATTCGGCAATTGGTTAGGTTTGCACTGAATCTTTTTTTGATAGTTATGTAGTCAATTTGGTTTTTAGTTTGTCCTCCTAGGCCTCTAATGACCATATTCGCCTCGGATGTACTTGGAACCATGTTTTGGCTATTATCTGGTCATTGGTCATGCACCATTGGATCCATTTGTATCCACGTTCGTTACAGGTTCTTAATTTTCCGGCTATAACACCTGCCCTCACCCTACCTACTTTGGCGTTCAGGTCTCCCATGATACTTATGAATTGTTGGGATTTGAAAGGAGCCTTGATAATGACTAGCATGTAGTAGAAAGATTCGATTTCTTTTTCCTTACTTTGCTCTGTCGGTGCGTACACTATTATGATAGCTATGTTGAACGGCTACCCTTTCATCCTGACTACCAGAATTCTATCGGATAGTTGGTAGTATCCCAGAACGCATTTCTTAAATACTTTATCTTGTATCAATCCTACTCCTTTATCGTTTTTTGTCTCCGCCTGCATAAATAATCATGTGCCTGTCGCTGACAAAATCTCCGTTGTTTGGCCATCTGGTTTCGCTTACACCTAAGATGTTGATTTTTAGCCTACTCATCTCTTGTTTCACATTATCTTACTGGCCGTAGATCCAAGAGTTATTTTTTGTTTGATGCGAGCAGTTGTAAGATGACATCTGTCGCTCATATCATGGCGAGGATTAGGTTCCGAGGAATTTTATCACCTTTACGTCGTTTATGCTAGCAGTAACTGGATGAAGGTCAGGTGACACCTGTTGCACATGTCTAAACATACCGTTCGAGGAGTTAATTCCCACAGACTTAACCCCCTTCACGCCGTTCGGTTTCATATTGTGTGGTTGTTATCCATGATATATCTTGGGATTAAAAGTAGAGTGATTTCCTATTGCATTCGCCACGGTGGTTTATAGAGACACCACCTCTAGTTAGCTGGCCGTTGACACAGAGTGTTCTTCCGCCCTTTGTTAGCTCTTATTTTTGTCCTACTGGCTAACAAGCTGCCTCACTTGGAGTTGGGTAGTCGCTTTAGTCGCCAACGTTTCGAATGTGGGATATATATATATATATATATATATATATATATATATATATATATATATATATATATATATATATATATATGTGTGTGTGTGTGTGTAATTTACCCGGCCCCAAATCTGTTTGATCAAAAACCGTTCTACACCGAGTTAGTAATTTAAAGGAATAGAATAAAATGATTAGTTTTTTTTTTGTTGTTTTTTTTTAAGTTTTAACTTAGAATACGTCCCATTGCCTACTATTAAACCATATGTCGAGCAATTATTTTACCCATACTGGTCGCCAAAACCCGAAGTAAGCAAAATTACACACTATATATACGCGTAAAGAAAAATTTAAATTTAGCAAGTAACGTAAGCGGTCTGAAAATATAATTTTTGTAACCTTGGGGTCAGAAATAAAGACACAAAAAGAGGAATTGAGTTAAACAATTATATTACCAGAAACAGTAATACGAAACATATACAAAACATATACAAATGAGCAAGAATGTTCGATCAGAGTTGATTGCTCTAGAAGCTAGGGACCTGCACTTATTAGAGTCCATGCATGCATGGGTAAATTACCATAACTCCACCTCCTAAGTATTAACTCCGCAGGAGTCTCAATACATATTTTTCGTTGAGTTAACGATGATTAAGTCCGTCATTTTCTCCGGGGCCGGTTGAGGTATTGGCGTGTCAAAAGTATCGTAAATGATACCCATTGTTTCTTTTTCTTCTGGAGGAATGCTGTAAGCATCGTCCGACAGGCGTTTCCTGATTTGGTTCAAATGTTTCTTGTGAGTAAACTGGGGCATTTAATTATGTACATCATATTCCCTGCTCTTTTCTCAATTGTACCCATTTCTCAGAAAGATTTATTATCACGAAACATCCGGAAAAAAATCTTTCATTCCGGGTTGGTAGTTTTTTTGTTGTTTTTTTTTTTTTGTTTTGTTTTTTTTTTTTTTTAGGTTTGTTTGTTCGTCGGCGTTTTGTTTGTTTGGAGAGTAGCTTGTCGAACACAGACCTGATTTTACGCGCAAAAATTACCTCGGCTGGAGGTAATGATGATGGTGTGTTGTCGTTGGGCGTAATTCTCTATACCTGTTGTAGGGCTTTTTCTGTGGGTGTATCCCTAGCTTTCTTCAGGGCTCTTTTCAGCGTATCAACGAAGCGCTCAGCCAGTCCGTTGAGCCTTGTGTGATATGGGACGATTGTGATATGATTGATCTGGAAGGTCTCACAAAAATCCTTAAAATTGCCGGACGTAAATTGTGTTCCATTGTCGGACACTAGACAATCGACTACTCCAAATCTGGCGAACAGTTCGTGGAGGAAATTGATTGTAACTTCTGTAGTGGGTTTTCTACATCTAAGAACTTCGGGCCATTTCGAAAAATACTATCAACTACTATGAGATAGTAGAACCCGTCTAGCGGGCCTGCAAAATCCATATAAATTCGGGACCATGGCCGGTCCGTTTTAGGCCCAGTACTATATTTGTTTGGGGGTACCTTAGCTGCCTAGGCACAGCCTTTACAAGATTTTACGACGTTTTGGATACCCTTGTTCATGTTCGGCCTCTACAAATAACTGCGCATAAAGCTTTTCATCATTGTAATTCCTGGGTGGCCAACATGGAAGTCTTTCAGAATTCTTCTTTGTGGCGTTGTGTGAATGATGGCTCGCTCATTATATAGGAGAACTTCGTAGCATATGGGGAAAATATCTGAAGTCCGTTGGTCCTTTTCACGAATCTTGGTTTTGGTTTTCCAGATAACCTCATCGTTTTGAGATTCTCGTTTGATTTGGTTAAGAGTCATAGGGAGATCCCTCAATGCGTTGCATAATGTGTTTTTAATTTCTCCTTCTGTTTGAATAGAAGCAATCATTTCAAGAGGTTCCTTGTGTTTCGGGATTAATCTGGATGGTCCATAGGAATGACAAAGTATTTTTAGACGGTAGGAACATTATCATGAAATTATAATTAAAAAGATTGTTCCCCATCTTCGAAGTTTGCTGTATATACAGGCAGACCTTTTTTAAAACTGAAAATGGTAAGTAATGGTTTATGTTTCGTCTGCAATGTAAAGTGTCTACCGTGAATGTGCCGGTGAAACTTCGTTACTGCAAAAATAATCCTTAACTACTCCTTATCAGTTTGGGAATATTTCTTCGCTGCAGGAAGAAGTGTTCTCTAGGCGTGAGCAACTGGCTTGTGAGATCCATCTGGCATCTTTTGCAGAAAATATGCTCCAATGTCATACGAGGTGGCTTTGCTGGCAACTATAATGTCCAGGGCTGAGTTATAGTGAGTGAGAAACAAGTCCGACGCCAAGATTGCTTTTATTTTGACGAATGCTTCCTGGCATTCAGGTGTTCACTCCCAGTCTTTGTCTTTTTTCAAAAGTTCATTTAGAGGAGCACGTAAGTTGTGCATATTAGGTATAAAAACTTGGTAATACTTTGCCAATCCTAAAAACTTTGTAAGGAAGAGTTGTTTTCGGGAGCTGGCATGTCCTTGATTGCATTAGCCCGTTCTGGGCCTGGTCTTCTGCCATTTTTGTCGATAATGCGCCCTAAATCTTCTCCCTAAAGAAGTCGCATTTTGATTCTTTCATTTTGAACTCGTACTCCTGAATTCTTTAGAAGACTTTATGAACATGTTCTTTGTGTTATTCTACATTTTGGCTGTTTATTAATATGTCGTCCAAATATGCAACCAGGAAGTCAAGATCGCTCAGCATAGTGTTCATTAATTGTTGGAAAATTGCCGGTGCGACTTTGTTCCCGAAAGGTAGACGTTGTAACTTTGTACAAACCACAATGGGTGCTGATACAGAACAACTTAGAATATTCTTCTTCTATCGGTATTTGAAGATATGCGTCACTCGATTTTTGAAAAAAAATTCCCCTATTTAGTTTCGCGAAAATTTCTTCCGGGCATGGTAAATGATAGTGATAGTCTTTGAGTACAGTATTAAGCCTGGTGAAGAAATCGGCGCTAACCCAAATATCCTTTGACTTCTATTAGGTTGGTGCAAAAATAATGACGTATAATGTCGTTTTTGACGTATATTTAAACGTCAAAAAACGACATTATTACGTCATTATTTTTGCACCAACCTAATATTTCACGTAGACGGTCATTGACAGTACTCAATTTTCGACAAGACCTCAGTTCTTTCTAGCCTGTTGATTTCATCATTTAAAAAACCGTTCTGTAAGATGTTTAACCGTTTTGGTAAATGTCAATTCGCTTGCTTTACGATGTAAAATATAGTTCAGAAATTTGGTGTACTTCATGGTGCCTAGTTTTCGATGTAGTAGGCGAACCTTCTTAGAGACTACCCAATTCGTACATTATGTGGCGTATAAATCCTCATACCTTCTAAAATAGGAATCGAAAGTTATATCTTCGTCCGGAAAATATGGAAAATTGTCTATTGCACCCCAGATCGTGTTTTGTGAGAACGCAATTTCTTTCACTAATTTGCCCCCTATTTGTCAGGTAAGCAAAATTTCTTGCTCTTGTTGAGTTTGAAGTAGATTTTTTTCAAGTTCTTGTTGTCTGATTTTCGTTTTTTTTGTTGTTGTTGTTTTTTTGGGTTTTTTTAATGCGAGACTTTCATCTTCAACTCGCCTTTGAAGTTCAAGCTTTTCCTTTTCAGATTGCTTTTGAATTTCAAGGCGTTCTTTTTCGGTTTGTTTTTGAATTTCAAGCCCTTCTTTTTGTATATTCAACTGAAGTTGTTCCATTCTTTTTTGCTGTTCCAGTTGTTTTTCTTGTTATTTTAGTTCCTGTGATTTTGTTTTTCATATTGAAACTTAAGAAAATTGAGCAAGGCGAATTTGAACTCCTCCATGTTTGACTGTGGAGAAAAAAAACGAAATAACTTTAATTTCTTAATCACTCAGGAAATCAAGAATGCTTTTTGTTTCTCTGAGAGACATGAATTCTGAGAAAATTCAATGTTTCTTTTTTTTTTTTGTTTTTTGTTTTTTGTTTTTTTTTCCCGTTCGGTTTCCTTTCCTGCATTGACAAGCACATTTGAGTAGAATCAATATTGAAAATTTCCACGTAGTCCTTTTGAGGTCCTCAAGAGTCCTTAAGGTTCCTCGTCGCCAAGTTTTTGTGGCCTTGCTGGGGCCAGAAATAAAGATATAAAGAGAGGAACTGAGGTAAAGAAATATATTAGCACAAACAGTAACACAAAACTATGCAAAAGAGCAAGAATGTTTGGCGCGACTGTCAGAGCTGACTGCTGGAAACTACACTCTCTAGTGTAAATTATGGTAATATGACAAAAATAAAATAAAATAAAGAAAGGAGTAAAATTCAAAGAGAATCATACAAATGAAATAGACAACGACATATTTTTCCACGAGGTTTCTTGGACAAAAGTTAAGCAAGGTCTGAAATTCTCTTCGTCCGTGAGCCGGGAAATTATCATGCCGTCCATTATTTGCATGAGTTAGCAGAAAAAATTCGAAGAACTAATATTAAATATTGGGCCAATAAAATGAAGGCTATAAGCACCTTAGCCATACCCGTAGTAACATACAGCTTCAACATTATTAAAAGATTGGACACCAAGAAAAATTTTTACACAAATGAGGATGCACCGATCGAAATCAGATGTTTATAGGCTGTACGTATCAAGAGCTTTCTTTATGGAAAGAATTGCCTTTCTCACGTGGAGGAAACCGGGACGTCGCAGGAGGGTCTCCTTCGTCTCCCGCTTGCAGACCGCGGGGTCGCTTCCGTTACGACCGCGAGTAGTCGTTGATTGCAAGACTTACGTCCAACGCGAGCAGCATAGTTTCGCTCTCGGAGACCTAGACCAGTTTGAATTAAGTCTAAAAACTACACCAATCGGATTGGAAGCCTACCCAGCAAAAACCAATGACTCTCCTACAAAAAGATCCAAATCCACTCCACCAACAAAGAAACTGCAATTTCCAAGAAATTGCTTAATATACCTGAAATCCAACCAACGAAAAACAAAGCGAATACCATGTACGCCAAATGATTAACAGAGAAAGCAAAACCACTTGGCCAAATGAAATTGCAAAAAAAAAACTGTGGGGAAATGCATAGCAAATGCATAAAATAAAACTAAAGAAGCAAGTGTGGACCAACAGAAAACATATCAGCGGCTGAGAAGCACCGGGTTGAAAAAAGGCAGAATTGAAACCTCGCAACCAGATGTTATCACTGTAACATAATCAATGATGGAACTAACCCGAAATGCAGGATCTGCGGAAAATATGATGAAACTGTCGACCAAAATATCTCAGGATGCATGAAACTAGCAAAAAATGAATATATACACATATGAATGTAGCGACATATGTGCGCTGGAAGCACAAAATGAAAACAACTGAGAGATGGTATGAGCACCAACCAGACACATTTACCAAAGATAATGATGTAACTATACTTTGGGACATACCAATTCAAAATGACATCGAAATAATAGCCAACAGACATGATATTATCATAAAAGACAAGAAATGCAATATGTGTATGCTTATTAAAATAGCAGTACTATCTGATAAAAATAACTATGAAAATTATCGAGAAATTGTCCAAATATAAGGACGTGGAGATCGAGATTGACAAGGTCTGGCGAATGAAGACTGAGGTTCTATCAATAATTATCGGATCTCTGGGCCTCGTGAGAGAAGAAATAGATTATTTTTCTAACAGTGTCCCACGTAACATCAACATACGAATTTCCCAGAAAATCGCCCTACTAGGAGCATCACATATACTAAGAAAAGTGCTATCAATTAAATGACAATTCTCCTATACGGCCTAAGGACCATAGTTTGGCTCCGGCTCTACAGGATACAAAGCAGGAAACATAACATGTACAAATAATAATAATAATAACCAAGAGTTATGTTCGGTAAACTCTTACAAAATTTCCAAAATGGAAATCTTGAGGAAATGTTAAGTTACCCAACTTTTGGCTTTATCATTTGCCATCAATACATAAAACTCTTGTGCAAACTTTATCAATGCTAATTAATAAATCCAATGGAATTCCAGAATGAATTACTGAAGGCATTACAAATCTCTTACCAAAAACTGATGAAACTGATTATTCAAAATATTATAGGCCATTTATGTTCACCAGATATAAATAGATGACATAAGTCCTGACGAACTGTACTTACTCTTTAGTCGATGAAAACAATATTCTTCCCTTGGAACAAAAGAAATATCGAAGACGTTCATATACTTGTACGTATCAACTACAAATAAATAAAATCCTGGAAAATTTCAGGAAAAATGTACAAATCTCAGGACACCTTGGATACATTAGCATAAAGATTTGATAGAGTGCCACATTCTTGGATCCTTACGGTTTTGGAAATGTACAAAGTCTTCAATGAACAAGAAGAATCCTATAAATACGTGGGGGGGTGGTCAACGAAGGATATGGAATACAGCATATACAAATTAAGTAGAAAAAAATAAAAGAATACTACAGGCGAGTGCGAGATGAATTCACAAAACAGATTATCAGACAAACATTTTGACTGTCCCTCTAGTGCAATACAGTTTCAATATCAGCATTCATTGGACCATAACTGACATTAAGCGAATGGATGTCAAAACGAGAAATCTTCTCACTTGTCACCGCATGCATCATCCTAAGTCTGATGTTGATTATCTGTATGTGTCCAGATACGAAGGATTAGTTCAACTAGAACTGGCTTACAAAACCACAACAATCCATCTTCAAAGATACCTGGAAACTACAGAAGACTGGGTGATGATCTGTGTCAAAGAACATGAAAGAAATAAGAAACTTTATTCAGTGATATAGGAAGCCAAGAAATTCAAATGGGAATTTGAAGTGGGTGAAAACGTACAAATAAACCATAATATGCCTACTGCAGCGGCAAAGAACCTAAAAAAGAAATCAAAACCAAATGAAAAATTAATAGAAAGATAAACCTCTTCATGGCCAATACTCTACCTGTACTAAACAAGCTGATGTTGACAAACCACGCACTCTTCAGTGGTTACGTAATGCAGGTTTAGTTGAAAGCGAAGGCTTTATTCTTGCTACACATGACCAATACTTGCTAACTAAAAATTACCAAGCACACATACTGAAAACTGTTGATCTCAAATGCAGATACTGTGATAAATATTCAGAAATATTTGGCCCTCTTGTATCAGGTTTCACAGTGTTAGCGCCCACTGAATATAAAACTTAGTATGATGGAGTGAGTCAATATCTGCACTGGAATATATGCAACTTTCACGGGAAGGAAACTATAAGAAATTTGTATTAACATCGCCCAAACCCGGTTACAGATATACGACCTGTAACAAGTTTGTGGGACTTTACAGTACACACAGACAGACCAATCAAAGCTAATCGCCCAGACATCATAATCAAAGACCACAAAAACAGAATGGGCTTTCTTATTGACACCGCAGTCCCTACAGACTGTAATGTATCTGAAAATCTTCTAAAACAACAGATGAGAAAGTTGTTAAATATCTATAAATCAAAAGCAAGTTTAAACTACTAGCATTTATTTTCACTTCATCTTATTTTAAATTTGTCCTTTCACATGGTATGAGTTGTATTTTTTGAAAATTAAATTTATATGAAGAAATATATTACCCCAAATCACTAATTTTCTTTGAAAATATTTGTTCACAGAAAATAAATATATAAAAATTAGTAAGTAAAGTACATCAGTTATTCGTATTTAAATAACGTTGGGTATTAAAAAAAATACCTTATCAATCTGGGCCTTTTCCTCCATTCCTTTCGTTCTTCCTTTTTTTTTCTCTCATTTTGTCCTTTCTTTCTTTATTTCCTCTTTCCTTAATTTTTTATTCCTTCCTTATTTTTCCTTCATTTTTTGTTTGTTTGTTTGTTTGTTTGTTTGTTTCTTTCTTTCTTTCTTTCTTGTCCATTATCATATTTCCATAGCTAAAAAACTTAAATTCAAAATTGTTAATGTAAATAAATACAAAATCCTAATATTCTATTCGGTGATAACTAGGAGTTGTATAACTCAGACGCAAATGATTGCGCAGAGATATACAAAATCTATATCATCGAAAAGTTGTGTATTTTACTTGCGATGACATATACGTGCTGTATAAAAATCTTTGTATGACTGAATATTCGAATAGATGTTCCAAATAAATCTTGGGTTCTAATTATATTAATAAACTGAAAGAAAAAAATTATATTTTTCACAGAAGGATAATTTTTATTATTTAATTCTCATATCAAATGAAAGTGCATTCAAATTGGAAACATATTTCTTGACATTACATTATCATAATTTGAAATATTTCTCCGCTCAATAAGAAATTGAAAATGATTAGAAAATTGCAAAAATACAAGTCAAATATCAGTTGGTTAGATTTTGAAAACTAGATCAGACAAGAACATTTCGACACATTCTTCTCAATACATCAAACACATTTCATATTTACTTATTATATTGTTAATGCATTTCCGTTAAACTGTGTTCCTAACAACACTTTCACGAAGGTTACCTGGTTGTGTTTGATGTGTATCGCTCCTTTTCTAGTATTGTTCATCCTTAGACGATCAGAATGAAATGAAGTTGAAATAAAATTGGCAGGTTTCACTTATATTACCAGCTATAAAATTACATCTTTATAATGACATTTTCAATATAATTAAAATGTGATAACATATATCCTTCGTACTGTCATATTAACAAAATATATAAATTCATAGATAGGATGATTTAGAAGAATTTAAGCTAGTCATGAATGAGAAAAGGGGGATATTGGTTGCTGTATTAACGAGCAAGGATTTGAATAACGATGGACAAAGTTCTGCAGATCAGATATAATAATGACGTACCATTTTAAGAGGATACAAGAGGTCTTATGCGCAGTTAACAGAATTTACTTAGTTGTAGAAAGGATAACGGAATATACACAAATTGCAGAGAAGAATAACAGCGAATAAACCAATAAAATGACTGATTAAATACGTCAAATAAAGAATCAGCGAAGAATTAAATAAAAAAAAAACAGGTAGAAGTATTCTGAGAATAAAAAAGTAATCACAAACTAAATGTGTTAAATAGAGCATACAAGAATAGTTAATGATCAACAAATATTGAAAACAATAGTCCCAGACAAGCAATAATCGCTATAATCATGCATATGTCACCTGTATATATAAAATAGATAAATCTGTAAATATCTTAATAAATGAATGTTTTTAATTTTAAAATTTACTAATGACAGTAAGTTCTCTTACTCACACGTGTTTCTTAATTGTTTAAATTCATTCTTGAATTACAGAATAATCATTGCTCTCTTTTGCCTTTATCCTTCTAGATAGCCATTTCTGTTTCTCTAATAGAAATTACAATGGTAGAAGTATGTGGTGACAAAATTGGAGGGAGATTCGCTGAGGATGCAAAAAAATACTTATGTAAAAAAATCATTTCATCTCAGGTCTGATATATGACGTGGATAGGCGAAAGCAGAGCCGAAAATTTTGCGACATGACTCTCCTTCCGATGAGCATTTGACATTGAATTACGTGTTACAAGTAAAAATAAGACATTTTAAATTCCCCAAACTCTTGGCGAAAGTCAAGCTGACTGTCAAATTGTTCTAACATGCAAAGGAAAACGATACATGACAGCTTCAATCCCAGAGGTATATGCGAACTAGTCAAGAGCTATTGCCGATAACATTCATTTATCCGGTAAGCTATGTGAAGACAATCAAAGATCACGTGACAGCATTTTGTCCAGAGGGGATCACTTGGCTCTCGTCAGTAATTGCACAGCCCTATGTATCCAACGTATTTAAGGTGTCGGTTAACTTAGAGATGCGTCGAATGATATCAGCTATCCATTACACTATTAAGATCAGTAATCATACAAACGATATCTGTTACTTGATGGCCGCTTTGACGTTGGCAAGGAATCGCTTGTTGTCAACCTTATCGGACGCTGAATGTGAAATGCTAATATCCGTTACTCGATAGCAGCTCTTATTGATACCAAATTCAATACGATTCACTTAAGTATTAAAGCCGTTCACATTAACTGAACGCAATTACTACTAAATACGTAGAAATAACGAAATGTGAAATAAGGACGTAACATTTCGTAAAATTTACTCGAAACAAATTGATACAAATTCATGAACAGACACAAGTATCCTAATAACCAACAATTATTTATATATATATATAAAGTAGCCTTAGACAGAACGCATAACCCCACTACACATCCCAGACCACACAAATTAATCCCTAGTAGACAATCAACAGAGAACCCCCTCAACCTTAAAAAAAAACAAAAACAAACAAAAACAAACAAACAGAATAAGCTCCGAACCAGGGCAATTAGAACGAGGTATAGCATCTCTAATGGGGGACATGATGCAAGCTTTCGAGCTTTTAAAAAATAAACTTCGTCATGGTTGCAAATACAAAATAACACGTACGGGCGAGTCGTAAATCTAGGTAACAGTAAATTCTCGCTCGACACATTCAGGTTATTAAATAAAGGAGTAAGCATTTGCCTTAGCCCCACCCAAGGTTCGAAAAGGATATCTTGGTAAAGGACATGAAATCCTTCTTTTGAAGAATACGGCTAAAAGCCCGCTACGGAGACAATGACCACACACCTTCCTTACTCGAAACATTAAAAGAGAAAGACTCTACATTCACCCCACAAAACACGGACATCACTATACAGACATTTGAAATGGCAGTAACAAATGATATAAAGAAAACCACAGCATGTAAGCTGCCACATAACAATATCACTGAAGGGGAACGAGTGACCCATGACACGCTGACACATAGAAATAAGCTAATCATTACAACGGCTGACAAAGGTGGTGCCATAGTGATATGAGGAATCAAGGAATACCTTAACGAGGCCAACAACCAGCTAACCGACAAAAAATCCGACAAAAGCCTACGCATAGACTCTCTCCCTGAATATCAAAATAATAATAATAATAATAATAATAATAATAATAATAATAATAATAATAAGGTCACTAAACATGATGCTTCACAATAAACTAATTGACAAGGAAAACATGCACAACACTTACATCACACCTTCCCAAAGTACACAAATCAACAACCCAACAGGAAGGCTGGTCATTTCAACATTTAACTCCCACTCGACCAAATATTTCAAAATACGTAGATCATTACATACAACCTCTAGCTAAGGAAGTAAAATTCTACATCAGAGACACAACAGACGTACAAAACAGAATTAATCACATACAAAATGTGCCAGAAAATGCTACTCTAATAACTATGGACATAAGATCACTTTATTCAAACATCAAACACATCGAAGGACTAACCGCCCTTGAAGATGCACTTACTAAAAGAAGAAAAGAAGACAACCCCACCACAGATAGTATCATGAAACTCATAGAACATATTCTTACATTGAATACTTTCAATTTCAATGGAAAACACTACCTGCAAGGAATTGGGTGTACTATAGGCACCGTTGCAGCCTCCATATTTATCCCTTCATCGTTAGCGACTGCATATTCTATGCAAGATATATCGATGATATCTTCTTTATATACACGGGTAATGAGGAGAAACTGAATTTCTTATGACCCTAAAAACGGTACATAACTCGATTAAATTTGATCACGAAAAATCGACAAATTCGGTAACATTTTTAGACACCCGCATTTGCATCGATAAAAACAGAAAACTACAAATACTACACACTAAAATCACCTACACCCACAACTATCTATACTTTAAGTCTTCCCGCTCTAAACACCTTAAGTAGAACCTGTGTGTGTGTGTGTTAGCGTGTGTGTTTTTACGGATAGCTGCTAAAGATTTTTGAAACCTGACACACTTTTTGAAATTTAAATAAATACCTTTCGAATATTTTAGTGTAATCTTGATCGATTCGAGAATTTTTCCATCTTTGATATAAATTTGTTAATAACGAATAATGGGTAATGAATATTGTCGTAGAAGGTAAAATTGGCAAGAGTTGATTTCAATTTTAGACGATTCTGTATCGTTCACTGTCGCGAAAAATATCATGGGAAGATCACAGAATCATTCATTTCCCTTTTGCTTTCCTAAAAAGAAGAGCATTAGAGTGGCTTCTATTGCAGTGGCTGGCGTCCAGGCTATGAGTGGGAAAATTCGGAATGCAAACATAAACAAAACTTCTTGATGACTTCAGGGTACACTAGGCTATATAATCAGCTATCAATTATCTCATAAAAATGTCGTTTGTTCTACGCAAATTTCATCGTTATTAGCAAATCATGTATGTATCATCTCGCTATTCTGTTCAAAAACTGGATCTTTGTATCCTCATACGTCAAGATATAGACTGAGAATCTGCGGTTTGTGTGTGTGTGTGTGTGTGTGTGTATGTGTGCATGCGTGCGTGAGTGCGCGCATCCATAGTACATTATTTTTCATGTGCATGCACTGTGAAAACTGATCTGAATGTACAAATTTATTTCATCCTAAAATGTTTTACTTCAATCTTACTGCATCTTTTTTATAACTGAGAAATAAGAATATGTAATTTTAAATATCATATTTTAAGTAATTCAAAATTAAATTCGTGGCATACATTCGTACATCACTAGTAATTTGATAAGGAGTGTATCGCTAATTTCAGATACCTTGCACTTGCATTCTTCTCCTTTCGATTAGTTTTCTAAACGAAGAAACTTTTACTTGTAACTATCACTGGATAATCATTAGATTCCAAAGTTTTTTATTGGAATTTATGAAATCAATGAATTTGACACTAAAACACCTATTCTCTTCGCTCCCCATTGAATTACTGAAGTGATATCTAATTAAGAAATTATATGGAGGAAAAACTCAATCTAAGTGATTTTCTAACTCATCAAATGAAGAAATATTTGCAACAATTTGTAAATCTGGTGAATACTCCAAATTTTCTTTTAGCAAAATACTTTTCAAAATTTGAAAGAAATTCTAAAATGATTATTTTTTTTTCTTTTTAGAAATTACAAGAATATATCGAGCCAGTCAATACCTATAACATGCGATATTGGAAATTTCACTTTCTTACTACAGGTCAAAATGTGTAAAGCTAATAACGGTGTATCATAGAAAATGACTAGGATAATGATGTCATGATGGCTGAGTAGTTCTTGTTTTTAGTAAGGTCTTATTCCCCACTTCAAAGTGAGGATGCCGAACTGTGGCGCTACGCTGTAAATTTTTGTCCAATCAACATCAGAAAAATAGATTGTTTTAGAAGTATATAGAAGTTTACCTTTGGCTTTCATCATTTATCAATGATCATAGACACTTTATATATATATATATATATATATATATATATACATATATATATATATATATATATATATATATATATATATATATATATATATATATATATTGACTTCCAGGTGTTTTATACCTGGAGAGACGATCTCAGCTGAAGCAAGCGTCTCCAACGGAGATTAACGTTACCAGACGGCCCTACTCGGATACAAAAAGTCAGCTTTTATACACACACACAGGCGCGCGCGCATACACACACACACACACACATATATATATATTTATACATAAAATAAATTGTCGGACTTTGTCCATTTCTTAATATATATATATATATATATATATATATATATATATATATATATATATATATCTGTATGCATGTATACAAATAATCTCTCACAAACAATAAAGGAATATATATTATCTTTGATAATGAAAAATAATGATACTAGTGTTAAAGCTTAATAAAAGTGAGCAACATGTAAAGTTATGCCAATAATAATGGATGGTTTGATAATGCTAATTTCACTAAGAATGAACGAATTAAAGAGAGGTGGAAAATATAAGCAGTCTCTGTTTTACTTAAGGAGTAACATTTAACGTCTGCAGAAGAAAATTTACTTCAACCATAATAGACCGATCCTGTACAGATCAATGAACACTTGAACATGTACATACAGATGATAAATGTGAACACGTATATAGATCCGTGTTTGTGTGATTTTACATAAAGAATGATATATTACTTAAGGGATAAAGAATTAAATAAATAAGAAAAACCTTTTGACAATTTGATCGACAGAGAGACTCAAGTACCTGATTATTATACATCTCGTTTCGGAGATATAATCAAGACGTGTTGAAGAACCGATCAAAGGAGGGTATATTCAAAAGGAAAAGACGAAATAAAATATGAAGGAAGAAGCGAAACAATAAAAGAATTTAAGTCAGAGTATAGATGCTAAAGGCAAATGCAAGTGTAAATGCAATTCAACGCACATCTCTGGTAGATGTAGCAAATGACGGAGGGAATATGTCAGATGGCTTGATTGTCGCGGCTGCTTTATAGGGTCATCAAGGAGACGGAACATGATTGCTGCTCAAAGCATGTTAGGAAAAAGCGGTTGGTAGAGTGAAATCTGAAAGTAAAGAGGCTGTCGAGCGGCATTGTATCATAGTTATCTTGTCAAGGAGAAGTGCGGGCTCCGCTGACATTTTGTGCGCGCAATTCAAGTGTCGTATGCAGTCCTACCAGTTTCGCTCAACCTGCACGCTTGAGCGTACTTAAACCGTTTTGGCAGGTTGAAACATATGACTCCTAAGATCTCTGCCTGACCCTGGTTTCGAGATCTTGGGTTATACGAGCGGGTATGATGGTAGATTAAAGCGTCTTTTTGCTAGTGGATTTGCTAAGGAGTCGATAAGATGTGAGTCACAAAGAATCACATGTAAATTAAACATCTTCACTAGGCTTAAGATTATGGTGAGTCGTTGCTGAAATATTTTGTCTAAATTTACAGTCAATTATTAATAGATAATAATACCCACATGCATATTGTTAGGTAGAAATTAATAAATAAACTTCTATTTGATATTATATGAAGTGTCTACTGACTGTTTTAAAATATATAAATTTACTCAGATTGAAAAATACAAATTTTTATATAATCTGATGGAGAGAATTTCACTGGAAAAATGTTCTATTACCCTTTTAAATTTCGGTGCAACACTTCTTTTTAAAACACAAAGACGAGTGTCAGCTTCTAACTTACATCGCTCTACGTAAAAAGGAAAATAAAAGCAAATGGGGATATATTCCATATTGTTTAGATTTAAAGTAACAAAAGTTGATAAATCACATAAACATCACATGTATATAATTTGCAAGAAATCTTTATTTTTTTTTAAATGTACGACATTTCTAAAAGTATAATATTCCGTTTGTTTGACTTTGTGTAAGTCATTAACAATTCAGATATACAAAAGGAAGTACTTTATTTGGTAATAGGGATTTGAGTCGTTTCTTTATAAGGCATTCATTGGCCGATGAGCCCAGTGGTTGAAATTTATAAAATCTTCTCTTAACACATATTTTTCATGAAAAATAGGTTCCTCAAGTCTAGTTACTCCTCCAGTATCATTTGGAGCTTCGTTCTTAACCTTTAGTTTGAAGTAGTGCGTAACGTCAACATCTTGAATATATCATGATGTTCTCTTCAAGTTACATGTGCAATCTATTTTAGTTGTTGCTGATGTCCTCACTAAGACTTACACAGTTCATTTACTGAAATCCATTTTAACCATTTATCCGGGAAAGCGTTTGTATAGAGATGACAGATTAGTTAGTTCTGAACGAGTTTTCTACCATGAATGACATCCTTCCGAAAGACTTGATCTGAAGAGGCTTTTTTGGTTAATGCTTTCCTTTTCTATTTTCAGTGTTGGGTGAAACTACATCTATCTCAGATTATAATATATAAGTTCCCTTGTCTCCTATAGTATATTTGCTCCATACAGCGTGGTATTTGAAAGGTTTGGTATTTACAAATTCCACACTGAACTTTTATGATGATTTCACGGTAGGCGCTATCATGGCCTTCATTTCTATTCCAGATGATTGTTTCTGTTTTGGAAAATTTTATCTTCAGTTTTACTTCTTGGAAAACTTGGGAGATGATGTTGGTATTTTGTTAAAGATTATTCTCATCCGAACTACGAATATCTATAACATCAGCATAACCCCTTGCATCATCAGTAGAGGGGAAAAAGAAGGAAAGCTATTTTCTATAAGTAGATTTTTTGGGATGTAGTATGGTATGCTTAAATGAACACTGACCATAACTTCACATTTGTACTAGTGTATAAGCAGGGCATAGTCTAGGAAAAGATTAAGGCAAGTCGAGTTTTCATTTACTCATTGTTGCATACCTGATGAAGTTTAAAATGTTTCGTATTGGGCCAGACATATATGAATTTGTAGACAATGTTCCTCTATCACATCTAGATATTCAGCTGAGTCAGAGTTCGGAAGACGGTCACTTATAACTGAGAAGAGGAAGTCTCTACTGGTGTTTTCTTATACAGTCGCGAGGTCGTCATAGCAGGCTTACAATTTTTATTGGATATCTATTCAGTTTCCTGTACTTGTTTGATGACATATATGACATCATTATACTCCTTACCAGAACGAGAATCAAACTGTGTTGTGAGGATATGACATTGTTAAAACAATGAGAGCTTAATTAAGACAATGTACCTTCAAATGAGATACGTATGTGTTTGGGTCTTGATATCTACTTTTCGTTTCATTAATGCGTGATAAACTCTACTTTTAATGTTGCGTTTTTTATTTCAGACTTCGTTTATGAAATTGAGAAAACTTGTTATTGAAATCGGGGAGAAGATACGATATTTTTAAAGCTTGGCTCTGAAAAAAGGAACGCTTCAGTGGAGATGGGCATGTTGAAATACTTAAAAAAAAAACTGGAAATTCTAGATGGGGATGTCACATATAGAAAAGCGAAAAAGTATCCGACACTAACAACTGGGAAGAAGCTGTAACTGATTCTGAATTAGAACTTGAATTATTTCACGCTAAATAAGTATAGACAGCTGACTGAACGTTACACCAAAGCTAATGCCCAATGATCAGTCTACTCAATTTTGACAAAGTCGGTATTACATTGATACATATAGTCAGCTACAGCATGCCATCAGCTGAGTTGATTCCTAGTGGATGTAGTCATCCGGTTAACAGGGAAAGCTAATCCTATATTAAAATCACATTCATAACAATCGGATGGTAAGCTTGGATGTGGTAAGCCTGTTACCCAGAGTTCCTACAGATGAGGCCCTAACAGTGGTTCAAAACTAATTGGAATCAGACCCCTCGTTGGGATAATGTACTGATATTGCAACAGATTATCTGATGGAAATGTTGACGGTTTATGAACAGACATTTTTCTGACTAGATTCTGATATATACCAACAGGAGGAAGGCTTGTCTATGTGTTCACCGTTGTGAACAGTAATGGCAAACGTATACATGGAATATTTCGAGGAAATGTCTTTAGAAACAGTACCACATAAGCCACTGTATTAAAATATGAAAATGATACCTTCATACTCGGGCCGCACCAGGAAACTGTACAATTACTGCTAAACCATGTGAACTTAATAAGATTTTTGATCCTCAATGGAAGAAAAAATGAAAATCAACAAGCCTTTCTGGATATTCGCACAAAGAATAGGTGCATAAGATCCACATCTATACGAAAAGATAGCAACAAGAAATGATCAACATCAAACATAGCGCCTTCAGAATAACAACTAACCGGCAAACATGACATCGTCGTCTACTACAGATGAGAACAGAATGGCTAAGCATGATGAACAAAAATGTTACTACTATCTGTCTATAGCTTGCGTCAAGGGATTATTGGATCTGCAGTCCATACAATATCAAGACAATATTCAGACAATATCCAGAAGCAGTTCCACTACGGAGAAATCGCTGTCGAGTAAAGCCTAACACGGGGAAAATATGACCAAAAAATGTGCGTACTTGATTCAATAGTGACAGAAAATATAAAGGTGAAACAAGCCGCCTCTCAAAAACTAAAACTGGAGGAGCATAGAAATGTCGTAGGCGAGACAATGAAAACGGGCATGGCTGATCCATGTAGGAAAGGAAAGAGGCAGTTATCAGCAATTTAAGAATGAATTGAAAGTACTAGACAAGGAAGAACACTGATAATTTAGGCATCACTGTATATACTATACTATGAGGACCTCCTTAGAAGGCGTAGCATAGAAATAGATGCAATATGTGAGATGCTAATAAAGAAAGATAAATGATAGCAAGTCTTCAACAGCAGCAGCAACCAAAACATGGGCAGCATTAGCAATCAATAATGACAGCTGTTGTAGCTTAATCAGCAGCCAGGTTCAAGGTTTTAAGTTTGCTACAGGAAATTGTCCTACGAAATGGTAAAAACTTTGGAATTTGGTGACATAATGGTTGTGGGATTAATCCCTGGGTCTGGCAGTGTGTACTTGCACTCAGAGGAAACGGGCGAGCAATAACTGAACAGTACTAAATAAAATAAGAAATAGACGATACCCCTAGACATGCACAGTTAAACAAGACGTCTACCCCCGGAAGATTAAATAATGCTATAGATCAGATTTATTTGTAAATTATCCAGATTGATATACACCTGAGGACAATAGACCGAATGTAAATAATGTAAATAAAACTGCGTAACTTGGGTAGCAACTGTTATTTCCTATTTGCTTACACCTAGAATGTATGAAAAATGGCTATTATTTCCTTCAAATTTTGCTTTTGGATCCAGGATAATGATATATATGGGAAAATTGTTGAATGTGAACATTCATGTTCATGCATAGTAGGAACAAAACGATATATATGATTCAAATGTAGCGTTTGAATTACACAAGAGATACCACAAACATTTTTTCGCGATTTCTGCTTATGTTGTAAATTCCTTCGACAGATCAGCCCTCAAATATAACCTCCAATCTTGTTTTTGTTAGAGGATCCTTGGTAAATTTTGAAATCTCTGAGAACGTCCCAACTGTACTCTTCATATGTCAAGGCATCTCACATGATCTTGACAATGCTGTATTCATCTTTGAGCAGCATCGAGTTAGCCAGGGGAAGAGACGAATATATGTTCCTGTTATGAAGAAGCACGGATTTTGGGGCTCCTTGATGAACTGTCGATGAATTGGTGTCACTCTCTGTGTTAACAGGTGATTCCAATTGCTTCGAACAGCCCGGTTACATTGTGGTAGAGTCAGAACATACTTTTACGGGTGGAAAAGCTTGAAAACACTGGTGATGCTTCCTCTGATCTGCAATATGTAACAAATTCCACTGCTGGAGTCCAACGTCAAAAAATCGGCTTTGTGAGACCAAGATCTCTGATCAGATAATTGAGGTGTTTTTATTGAGGTAGTATTGATTTCTTTCAACTATGCCTCTGTAGTATTAATCAATGAATTAATCATCTTCTGAATTGTTGTTCTCTCCTGAAGACCACTGCTCTATCTTTGGAGGAGTGGGTACGTGGAAGTTCAGTGCAGTGTGGCACTGTGATGATGGATGCATAATGTCTGAATATATGATAGCAGGTATATTATTGCCAGTTCGACGTTTGGAAGGGCCCACCATGCAGAAGTAGCAATTGCTTGAATGGTCAGTTGGTTTCATCTCAATTCGTGAGACTACGAATTTCATGACCCTATTTTCCCCTCTGCACCAACCTGCAAAAGAGAAAAATAAAAAATATGAGTATAAAAATACAAATAAATTTCGTCCAGTGTTATTGAAAATTTTTTTTTTAAATTTGTAACAATCGTCATCTGGATATGAAAATTCTGTCTTTGGACATCAATGTAGCAAATATCATAAAAATACAGAATCTTGAATACTAAACATCCGTAATATTCCATATTTTTATGGCTCTTGCCAATGATCCACCATGCAAAACATCCATGATACTGTGAGCATTAATTCGCGATTGTTAAAACATATTTAATAGATATTTTCAATGATATTGCTTTGAAAAGTAAAAGTAAAAATATTTAAATTTAAAAAAATTGCAAAACTTTTACACTTAAAAACTCCAGTATCCAAACCTATCCATCTCACCATCTAGAGATCTTTTTCTGAGATCGGAGGTAAAATGTGGTGCCCAACAGGTATGGCGAATATGCTTAGGAGGCCTCATACATTTTAACAGAAGTTACCGCAGAGTCCTTTTTCTGTCTGGTCTTGATAAATTTGTTACAGACATAGAAAATATGTCTGTTCGATACTTACAACTTCTTGATACCATCTGTGACTAATACATCTGTCAATGACAAATTGTCATCATCTAGAGAGCTAGAAGTAAGCTAAACTGCTGAGATTAGGTTTCCTGTATTTTAATGCCATCTATGTTGCCAAAACGTTCTGGAAATTCTTGAAACTTTTAGAAACTTCTTGATAATTCTTGAAACTTCTCGAAAGACCTAGATGTTTTCCCTTCAACTCCGGACTGAATCTGTCGGAAAAATAGGTTAGGTTCAAAACATCGATTTCCAGATCTCAAAAGCAATATTTAAAGGGAATAATAGGCATTTCCCTTGCTTTTTGACAGACGCAATGAAGAAATAAAACTTACTGATCAATGTCAAAAATATTTCTTTCGTTCTTCCATTTTCTCTTCCACTCTCGACATAACTGTCTATCGTCTTTTTCATTTATTTCAGATTTTTCATTCTCGTCTCTTTTGTTCTTTATGTTGTTTTCTTTTCTGTTCTCGTTAAGTTTTTAGTTCCTCGTTTTCATTCTGCCGCTTTAAATTTCATACGTTGTTGGTGCATTTAATTTTCCATCTTCGGACTCCCAGTGTGTTGACCGATTCATTCCTCTCAGCTTTTGCTTTTGTTTGATAATTATGTCACTGTTTGTTGATGATGCGCGTGTTCTAATTACACAATTTAAAAGAAAAAAGTGTTTTCTTCCTTTGTTATATCATCTTTGTCTTTTGTTATTTCTTTTTGTTTTGTTTTGATCTCATTCACATTCTTTATTGTGTGTACGCTACTTCAGCACATATGCATACGTTGGACCATTTTCCCCGAGGCATTTACAATAGCAGAGAACATTAGTATACATATAATACTTTGAACAATAACATTCTTCATGCACATACGGCTGGGAGCACGTAGAATTGTGTATCATATGTGCACAATAAGTATACGCGTCTGTACATACGGAATAAAAACAAATGAAAACGGTCAGAAGTTAATGGGAATTTAGAAATTAGGCACAGAAAATGTTTTTTTTTTAATTCATGACTACCAAATTATTTCTACGCTTTAACTTTAAAAGTATAGGCAGCTATGTAAAGTCTGGTGCCATGTGTTTTGTATAGCCTTTACTGGTGAAGGTTTCCACTGAATACAATCAGAAAAGACAAAACTGATTATTGGTTAAAATAAAAACCATGAAATAAGATAAGTAAAATATTCGCCCTGTGTCATTTTGTGCTTGTCAAAGTCTTTTATATCGTCTGTGATACTGTGAGTAAGAAAATTCTAATATTTTTTAATTGAATTTTTAAGAACATTTACATTAAATAAAGCAAGTAAAGCTTTGTACGAAGATATGCAATCTAGAAACCCAATGTGTTCGTTATGCAAGACAATAAGCTTGGTTCAAATGATAAACAAAATCAAACTGAGAGGAGTGTAAAAGTTTTGCAATTTTTTAAAATTTAAATATTTTCAATGTTCAGAAAATGGGGAAAATTGAGGAAACACACTTTCCATATTAACTTACCTTCTGTTTACCTCGGAGTTCTTGACAAGATCCAGAGACGGATATGTAATGTGATTGGCCCTGATCTGGCGTCTCGCCTGCAGCCACTATCTCACAGATGCGCCGTCGACTCTCTCTGTCTCTTCTACAAATACTTTCATGGCAATTGCTCCGATGAGCTGCTTTCCCTGGTCCCCAGTCTCCATGAATACAAGCGCCTTACGAGGCTGGCATCCCGCTCTCACCCTTACACTGTAGAAACTTTAAAATGTAGCCGTCTCTTCTACTCAAATAGCTTCATACCTCGCACCTCTCGCCTGTGGAACACCCTTCCCAATTACTGTTTCCCTGATAGCTATAATCTCCAACTATTCAAATGTAATGTCAATCGACATCTCCTGTTACCTTGATCTACACACTACCCTTCCCTTCATCCTTTCTTCTATCACTCCTATCTGCTCTTGCTACAAATCTTCTGCAACCCCTCTGCATCCTAGTGGCGTCATGCCTTGCTCGGGGCGCTAAGCTTAAAAAAAAAAATAATAATAAAAAAAGCTTATCACATAAATGCGCAATTTTTGTCTTGTTTTCTTTTCTAAAATTTTGTTTCAATAAAATGTTTTGCACTTTCTTAATTATAACTATGTAATCGTTTCTTTTCTATAGAATTTCATACACATTCACTTTGTATATTAGGATTACGGAATACATACAAACATACATTATTTGTATTGTATATGTGAAGTTTTATCAAGCTATTTCTTCATCATTTCTATCTGTAATTATATTCATTGAAAGATGTTGAATAAACTTTCTGAAGCCTAATTATGAACCAATGAACTAATAATAATGGTGCCAATAATTGACATAAGGGGAAAAAAAGTTTATTTATATTTCAAACTTTAACACAAGCATTAAAAGTTAACTTGTAATAAAAGCATCAGGTACTCGGTAACACAATTCTTGTCATTAAATTAAAATTTAGGAATTACATATAAAGCACAAGTACTGCGGTAAACAACTGTGAACATGTTTAATATTAGTTTCCAGTTTTGTAAATCTTTATAATTAATACATATTAAAAAGACGAGATGCATGTGTAACAAACCGAATTAAATTGAAACGAAGGAAAATGAAGAAGACAATAAGAGTGTACGTATGCGGACACTTTTTATGACTCTGTGTGAGAAATATGAAATATTTGGAGAAATAGAATTATCGCAAATGGAAGATTTTATGGTATAATATTCAGGTTTACTATTGATTTTAAAACTTGCAAATTTTGAGGAAAAAATCGATGCTCAATTTTGAACTTATTAAAATGAATGTTCCTTTGCAAGCGATATGTGAGAATGGTAAACACATGATATATAAAAATTACCTGCTTACTTCTAATCGTTTATCAGATTATTGCACTAAGCACTTTCTTTATATTAACTTTCCCTCTAGTTAATTACAATAAAGAATAAAGCAATATTTGATTTCTTATATATATTTATTGTGCATGAAAATATGTTGCTTCTTATCTAAGCAAAACGTTTAAAATAAATTTTACTTAGTTGTGTACTATGCTCGAATAAAAAAGTTGTTTTTTCTATTATTAGGTTGGTGCAAAAATAATTACGCAATAATGTAGTTTTTTGACGTTAAAAAATACGTCCAAAAACGACATTATTACGTCATTATTTTTGCACCAACCTAATAGCTTTCTTTCAAAAATGTACAATGACGTTATTATTGTTGTTACATCATCATCAGCTGATAGCTCATGTAATAGCAATTTTCCTATTATTATTTTCTATTCGAATTTAATGACGTTGTTATCTAGATGCTTTCATTTCTTCCTGCGATTTCCAGACTTTATATTATTTTACAAGGCATCATGGGAATGTTCTAAGGACACAAATAATGATGAATACAAATGCGATTCTACAATCTCTTCTGTTCTATAGCAATTTTGATAATTTCTTTTTAAATTTTTACTCATTTTTTCAATATTACTATGCCGAACTGACAATTCATTATTAGTATTATTATTAGTAGTAGTGGTAGTAGTTGTTGTTCTTGTTGTAGTGGTGGTAGTGATCGTGGTGGTGGTGGTATTTTAATACAGAGTACATCATGACACCAGTCTGCTAAAAGCATAACAGGCACTTGCATCACAGACATTTATGCCTGATCTGGTAACAGGTTTTGATAAAAGCAGCTACTAACTTTGCTTATGTCGAGTAAAACAGTCCAGTCAGATCGTCTCCAAGCTTTGAGTCGTGACTAGGAAATCGCCTTAACTGCCTCATCTTTCAAACGTAAAGCCAATCCGCCCCACTACTCCAGCTTATGAACAGCTTTATATCTATACCTATATTTTTAAAACCATTTTCTATTATCATTGTAAAATCTATAATATGCAAGCAAAGTAAATACGTAACGATGCACAAATATAACATATTATATTCATTATACTTCTTTGAAAAAATATATAAAATCCAGAATAGATTTCCTTAATCCGAAGCGAACTTTTAAATGTACGTAGCAATATGCAGTTAGATTTTCTTTCAAACCGGCTTTCTTTATTGCCCCCTAAATTGCCAAAAGTGAAATGTTGACCAGACGATCAGGTTTACAGCCTACTGCCAGGACAGGTGTCAGCTGAAAGTGTGGCTTGCAAAAACTTTGATGTTCAGTTAAAATAAAGTTACTTTTGATCAAATTAGATTTTTCATAAATTCACAGTTGTAAATGAAATAGAAATCGTTCCTAAAACTTGAATAAATTGTTTTAAAAATCGATGGCCATTTTTTTCAATATTTCTGCTACTGATTATCCTGTTTCTTCTAATTAATAAAACATGTTGAGATTGTTACTCTTTCGAGGACTTTTATGTCAGTTGTATTTGCTTTTTCAGTGCTTATTTCCATCTTACATTTCTAAAAGTCTATCATTTGTCCATGCTTAGAATATTGCTGCTACACATGGTCCGTTGCCCGTGGTATTTGCCTTGAGCTCCTTAATAAAATCCAAAAAAGAATCTTCAGTATTATTGATCCTGATTTGGCGACTCAGCTCCAGTCACTTTCCCACCGCCATAAGTTTGCTTCTCCTTGTATTTTTCATAAATACTTTCATAATTGTTCGAATGAGATCGTCGCTATGATACCTAGATTTTTTTTTTAAATTTAAGCGCAGCACTTGACTGGCGTCGAGATCTCATCAATTTACAATTGTGCTGGCTAGATGTAGCCATAAATTCTATGCTAACATTTTTTCTCTCGCACTTATCACTTGTGGAACTCCCTTCCGGCCCCTTGCTTCCCATCCAACTTTAATCTGCAAAAATATAAAAGTAAAGTCTATCCCTCTCTACTGTCTACCTGATTACACTTTTCACTTTCTGCTCATCATTAATGTTTCTGTTCCTAATTCTTCTACAACCCTCTAATACCTTGTGTGTTAGTGGCATTATTGGTCACTTATGGTGATACCGATTAAAAATTAAAATAAATAATTTTCTGGTGTACTAATAATTGTATTATTGCCACTGACTTCTCTGGCATCTGAACCCTTAACTTTTCATCACTCAATCCCTCACGCATGTGGTTGATTTTCCACACTAACCCTGACAGAAACACTTCTCTTCTCGATCTCCGTTTTTCCTCTATCCCAGAATCTGCACATGCAGTGGTGTCTGTAAACGTTTCATTACGCTCCTCCACCAGACATGAACAGACAGAATATTTTTCTGTTATCAACGAACAACTTAGACTCGTTCCGTGATTTTCTTCGTGACGTGCCTTGGAATTAAGTTTTCAAACATCCACTTCAAAAATGCCCATTTGATTTTTACTTTTGGTTGAAAGCCGACATCGATGCTTTAATTCCAGCCAGGAAATAGAAAGTAATACCTCGTTCAACTCCTTCGTTTTCACCTGCTTACTTGGCTGCTATAGCCCACAGAAATCACTTCTGCCTGCACCAGAGTGATATGTCTAATTACAACAGATGTCTCTTTTCCGCTGCTCTTAACGAGTGCAAGTATGTACTCAAGGAAGCAAAGTTCTATTTGCTAATAAAATGTAACAACCTATAGCAGCACCCAAGTTCGGTTCTAGAGATTATTGGCGGCTGCGGAAGAGTGTACTGAACAACAGCAAATCCTCAATCACTCCTCTGTTCAATCAATTCGAAGTCTTAACATTTATAGCAGATAAGACTGAATGCTTTGTTCGTAAATTCTCTTCCAACTCAACACTTGACTCATCTGGATGCCCACAGCTGCATTCTCCCTAGAGGCCCATCTGCAACATACTTGTAAAAAAATACAAATATAAGAGCTTCATCCGCATATAAACAAAAATTTAAAATAATGGAAGCACTAAGAATCAAAAAAGGAAAATCCAATACTCAATAATATGAACTGTGTTGACCGTGTTTGTGAAATAAAATATTGCTATGACATAGATGTGCATAAAAATCCACACATTCAGTTAAAAATAAAAAATAAAATTGTGCTTGATAATGACTAAAAGAATAGCCGAAAGCGAAGCGCTCAGTGCATGTTTTTGATTTTACAACCTTATTAACATTTACTTGGATGCTATAAAAATATATGTCTAGTGTACGTACAAAAAGATAAACTAATAGAATAAACGCTTTTTTCTTTCTCTCAGTTTTCATCTGTCTGCAATTTTCTGTATATATATATATATATATATATATATATATATATATATATATATATATACGTCTCTGTGTGTATGTGTGTCTGTACATGCGCGTCTGTGTAAGCATATTGTACTTTACAACGCATGTGTGTATGTTTGTTCGGCACACATATGGAACTGGTGTTTCTGTGCAACATTTATCAGTCTTGTTGTATTGATTCCCTCAGAACCAGGTCGTTATAAGACTAACAACTTGCCCACCGGGATAATATTCCCCCGTACATTAAGGTGAATCTATAGCAGAGTCAGCTCCAGAAGTTAGGTGAATGGTCAGTGCAAGATATTTAAAAGGATAAAAATAAAAAGATTCGTCTCAAATCAGCGGAAAAAGGCCAGTATTGAATCAAACAGAATAACTATCTGACTACGGACAGCAGACAACGTCTGATGACTCGCTTGTCGGATCAGTGGCAATTCAGATATTGAGTGGTTTTATGTGCTTAACGAAAGAGGAGTGATGCTTCCGACAAGATGAAATAAAGTCAGCTTATCGCTGAGGTTTGAGACACTGAGTCGATAGCCCACCATTTTCAGAAGGCTGCAGATGTTTAAGTTGGTTATTTTAGTTTTCAAAAGTAATGTTATGGCTTTTTAAACATCGTTTTAAGAATCGAGGACAAGAGATAAGGAATGGAAAATGAGAAAGGAGAAGTAAAACGTGGGAGAATTAAATTGAGATGAATAATGGAAAATAAATGCGATAACGGTATCAGAGGGAAAACGATATTGTAATGTCTTTAATAAAGAAGAGGAAAGAAGAAATATAATTATGATAACTAATAGCAATTGTTGAAGAATGAGAAAAACGAGGAAGTTGAAAAGAGAAGAAAAACATGATTGTGTGGATTAGGCTTTTATTGTTGGTTTATTATTAATGGTGGATGAAAGATAATAATTGTCTTCACATGCTTACACTCTTTCACATCGGTTCTCAGTCCTTCTCCGTTTATTAAACAGAAGTAGAGGTTTCTTGTTTAGAACTGGGCATCCGGTTCTTCCCAAAGTCTTCCCATTCGCTTTCACACCCAATAATACCTTGCGTCTTAGTGGTATTATTACCTTGCAATGAAATGAAAATAAAGATATTGTATCAAAGACGCAGTTTGGAGATATGACTCGAAAGGAAAATAATTTAACAGCCAAATAAAAATGCTACAAAGAATCGTTTTTGTGAAAAACATAAGAAACTTCACACACCTAAATGCCTATTAATTATAATTTCTGATACATCTACCACAAAATGATTTTCGTTTAACTAGTATAGGGAAGCTAATATAATATAAGATCTTTCTGAGGGGCGTTTGTTAATCCCCTTTTTTTTGGTTAAATGATCAGAGAAAGAACGAATAAAGTCGACACCTGTCGTGTACCTAATGGAAATGAAATCGAGTTAAGTTCCTACCCATTCGACATTGCCCCAGGCAAGACCCCAGTTGTGGGAAGCCATGCAAACATAGCCGCCCTCGCAAGCGATCTAATCAGCAAAACTGAAAAATTTTGGCGTACGTCCAGAGGGTCAGATCCTCTCACAGCAGCTAAGGCCTTTTAGTCAAGAGCTGACCTTTTGAACCTCTCACATGCTGTTGGTGACATGAATACTTATTAAACATCAGCAATGACTTGAGCAGAAATTGACGCATGCAGACTCTCGATTCATCCATCACACGCGGTAGGAAGAGGTAAAAGGAACAGACGTAAAAGAAATTTGAAATAGACGAGCATTGAAGAACTGCAGGCCAAAGGTATGAGGGTTGAAACAGGGAATATGGAATAGATGTACGAGGAGGAGACGAGTAAATATGTAAGATGGGATAGATATGGAAAGTGAAAGGATAAGGTTGGTATAAAGAGGAATGTGAGAATGTGCAATGGAAAATAATTAAAGAAGACTGCGTTTGAATAGATGGAAATAAAAGAAAAAAGATTGAAAGATGAGGAAAAATAGCTTAAAACAGTGAGTACTTCATAAGGATTGGAGATGTAATTAAATGAAGAAAAATAAACCCTAAAAAGATAAACGATAATTAGATGTAATTTTCTTGGATTTTAAGGAAAATTAGTAGAAAAAAAATGAATTTTGGAGAAATAAAACTTATTTGAAAAAGCTAAACAGAAAAAGAAAAGTAACAGAAGATTGAAAATAATTGATAAAGTTGCATAAGTATTAGAGTGAAAATGCATTTGTAGGATAAACAAATGGTAATGATGAATATGAAGTGAAAATAATTTTAAATGAATTAATGTAAACTGATATGAAACTCTTACACATAACTAATACATTAATATTAACACACATTAATTCAGAAACACATATATAAATATATTATATATGTAGTCTCCATATGAAAATGTATATTCCTTCGTTCGTCATATGTAATGTCTATTAAAATAAGTATGCTTATGTACATTTGTTAATGCCTAATGTAGCGTTTTTCTATATTACAACTGGCTGCGTTTACAGGCTGGGGTCTGTATGCTGAAGAATAGAATCAAATACATTCTGCTTAAAGGCGGAAATATTTAGGTGGTGGAATGCTTGTATATTCTGTAGTAGGAGAGAACATGGAATACGAGTAAACAGAAACGAAGGAACAAGAAAGACTGATAACATTTCGAGAATCAATGTAGGGTCAGTGATCGAAGCGAAAGGAAAGCAAAGCAAAAGAAAGTTATGATTAGTGTTAGTGACCTCTAATGTCAGGAAAACGCTCGACAAATAATGTCCAACCAATTGCATTTCGCTGCCCAGAGCGCCAGGCCCTGACCAATCAAATGCTTTCGGGCTTTGATCGAAAAACCATGCAGATTGATCATGCAGATGGGCAGACTCAAGCAGAATGCTTACTCAGCTTTGTCCAAGGCTTTTATGCATATTGATATCTAGATATATTCAGTTTTGGTTTGTGCTAGAAATGATGATATGCTCTAAAGGACTATTAGCAAGAAAACATATATAACATATGTCATGTTTAAAGTTACAAATAGATGATGCTGCTTAGATAAGAGGAATAAAGTTTAACATAAGTCTGCTAACGTTTACCTTATATATATATATTTTTTTATGTATAAAATTACATTTTAAGGTTTGTGTTAATTGTAGTTATTTTGAGTAAACAAAATAAGACACAAAAGATGAAAAATATTCCCAATGGATATTAACCCAGTTGCACATGAACTATGGAAAATGTGAATGTATGTCTTATACAAGAAATGTTGTATATTAATATACTAACAGTTATTACAAAAAATGGATACGTTTGATGTAAGTATGCAGATTATTTCACCGACAAAAGTTGTTGAAATTAATTTCACGCGAGCGAGGCATCAGATATTATATCATCAGTTATATACATATATAAACATCATATATTATATCAGCGAATATTAACACTTAAGGTGTTTCGTCTTTCTGCGTGAGCCTTCATCATCACTGAAAAATGTCTCTTCCAGAAATGACAGCGGTGAATTGATGATTTCAGTAAAGAGAATGCCGAGTTAGTAATTCACTCTCAAACAAGTTATTTTGATATTGATCACCTGATCTGAGCGTTGTAACTTCTATTAATTGTTATCTATTTAGAGTTCTATATATAGCTGATGTATAATAATTATTTTACTTCATTCCTTCCTTCTCTGAGAAGAATCATGAGGATAGAAGCAATTTTTCAATTCGACGTCCTTTGAAGACGGACGCAAACATAACACTCAATATTGTTTTTGCTATGATTCTTGGGAAATATAGTGGAAGAGTTTTCTCCACTGTTTGGAATTCAGATTTCCTCACAAGACTATAAACTCCTGTCTACCTTGCTGTTTAACTTATAGATGGCGAGGAAGAGATGAGACAGATCTATGCCTTTCCCATGGGTGTTAGGGCGAATGTTAACTCGTATTGCCCATTCAACTTTGGGTGCTGATATCTGTTATTGGCTGCATATCCTAAAATTTCGCATACAACACCTGATATTTACCCATCTAAGCACTGAACAATTCAAAAATACGCTTTTAAGTAGGTACCCGACGGGGTCGTCAGTGATGTTTTGACTTGGTTCATCAGGGAGTTTCGGGTCTTTCAACATCATACTCCCCATCACCAAATCGACCAATCAGGGGAGATCAATCCCTGATTCCCCCTCTCAATCAAACGCTAAGAGCTACTCTGGACTTTTTAAAGAATTAGACGAAGACAGACCACATATTCCGCACATCCGATTGGATGTTTGTATCAACCAATCCGTTGCGTGAACTATCTATTTAAATGACTCGCGGTGGGGACTGGCTTCTTTTCTTATTTCGGTGGATTGCAGTTTCAATGGATAACCGAAGAGGTCATCTTAATGTTCCTAAGTTTAACCCTTTTCCTTAAGTATTGTATAGTTTTAATATTTTATCGTTTTTATTTTATTTGTAATTTTGTTTAGGCGGGGAATATTAAACTCAACCCTACTATCACATTTTATCGTTTAGCCTGTTTCTTAACTTTACAGGTTAAATTTAAATGGATGTATTTACAAAATTAAAATAATTGTCCATAAACATGGCGTATATTTTCCCTGTACACACAAAACATAAAATTAAAAATAAAATAAAATAAAAGTACAATAAGCCTTATAATATTCCTTAACATTGATATATATATATATATATATATATATATATATATATATATATATATATATATATATATATATATATATGTATGTATGTATGTATGTATGTATGTATGTATGTATCGCTTAAAACCGATGGCAATTAAACTAATAAAATAAAATAAAAATAATAATAATAATATGCAAATGATATATAGCGATGATCGAGTGTTACAAGCTACTTAACGATGGTGATTGGACGAGAACTAGTGAATTCACCGTGGTATGGCCATGAAAGGGGGAATATTTTCCAAATTATTAGGTCCTCTTGGGTACTTTGCTCCATACCATTACTCATGAAAAAATTAATCAATCCCAGTATAACTATTCGTTTTTATTATAACTGCGTCAAAATATGCCGCAATATAAGATATTACCTAATGCACCGAAAAGAATCAGTTCAAGGAAGAAATAAAAAAAATCTATGTAGTCTTTAAGACCTTTTAGCACGAAAAGATGAAAATAATATAAATAATTCGCCATGAGGAAATGATCAGATCACGAATAGCATATAAAATAAGAAATGATCGAATGGATTAGATGCTGCTATAATCAAGAGAGGATTATATAACTGGCAGCTGCTATTAAAGTGTTGATAGGTTTCGAACAATGTAATTAAAATATGAACGAAAAATATTAACTGCTTTTGAAACGTTGTAATCTGGACTGTGATTGATAAGTGGAATTTCTATAACAACGATTTTTAATTTCCATCATTTATCTGTTGTTCGACATACATAACAGTGCGGAAATATCGTTGTAATTTAAATCATGGTGGACATTTCGAATTAAGACACCTTAGAAAAAAAACAATTTGCAAAAATGAAACCAATGCTGAAAGTATTCAAAGTAATATAAAGGAAAACAAATGTAAAGGAACACATTTTGAAAAAAGAGGATTGCGACAGATATTCGTAAGAATAAATGGATCCAGAACACAAGCTCAGAGGTAGAATCAGGTATATTGAATTACACAGACGAAACATAATAATATACATTCATTTTCTGCATATGACTTCTATCATTAACATTTTTCTTTCTCTTCATAGTGATATTAATACTTCATTCAGTTTGTTTTAATTATTATTTACTATCTTAATGTCATATACATGCATCTGTTTTACTTTTTCTTGTACTTTTGACTTATTATTAAATGAAATTTCACACTCATATTTTTTAACTTGATAACAACTGAGAACAAATCTCACATATGCATGGGTTTCCTCGGTATTTTTGCTGATTTCAATGAAGTTATAATCTCAATAATTTCAATTCTTTCTTAGATTTTCGTTGTTGTCTGTCATAATACACTGATGAATCGAAAGTATTATGACGAGCAACAGGTGACAAGATTGACAGATACTATTTTATATCAAAAGCGCATGTCCGGCTCTAAGTTATATAAACTGAATAAGTTAGATAAGGTGAAATTAGATTTTGATGATTTCAATGCTGCAGATATGAGTAAGAATAATGATCTGAGTGACTTTCATAAAAGCAGAATTGTTTACTACATTAATTTTCGAAACAGCACAGACTGTGGTTAGTTTCCCCTTCACTTGCGGTATATATATATATATATATATATATATATATATATATATATATATATATATATATATATATATATGTATATATATGTATGTATGTATGTATGTATGTACGTATTGGCTGTTGTAGGAAGAGGGAAAATTACCAAAAACTGAAAAACATATAGTGGATAATTACTGATGCTGAAAGCGAATAAAATCTTTCGTGCTAAGTACGACACAATAGAAATTGTTATGTTCTTTAAGGTGTATGAAGGCATATATCACAGAACAGTGTACATCAGTCTTTGTTGTGTATGAGGCTGGGTACTCAGAGACCAATCATTATACTGATACAAACCCTGTTCCATCGTCATAAGCATCGTACATAGGCTCGGCGTTTCACAATTGGACATTGTATCAATGGAAGATGTTCTTTTGGTTCGATGAGTTTCGTTTTCTCCTGAATAAAGCTGATGGTGTTTTACGTGTGCATGTTTATCCTGAAGGAGTGAAGGCACAAGGATACACAATGAAGAAAACAAACCTGATTTGATTGGGCAAAGTTGTGCTGGAAAAACTGGGTGCTATCATTGACGTGGAAGTTATAATTGAAGACCAGGTACACCTTTTCATAGAAAAAAAAACATTATACAGCTACGATGATAGTTGTATCTTTCGGCAGTACGATGCAACCAGCCATACTCCCCACTTTTACAGCAATCGTTTCAGGAGCATGAAGAACATTTCATTGTGTTGGCATAGTCAATAAACTGCCCTGACCTCAATCCTGTTAAGCACTTAAGGGATATGTTGGATCAACAGTTTCGCTCTGTAGAACGACCATCTCATAAATCACAGAAACACCTGCTGTTAACAAATTGGCATAATGCCCCAGATGAAAACATCCATATGTGATCAAGCATGAACTATTTTTCGCAAAGATAGAAGGCTAATAATTAATTAGTCAGTGCTTCATATTTTAGCTCATCAGACAAAATTAACAGTTTTTTTTTTTTTCTATCAGCATTAATATAAAACAGTTGTTATTGTTGTTAAAGTAATGGACAAGGCTGAAATAGCGGCAGTAACAAAATGAGCGACGCTCAGCAATTTTTCTTCTTCATCTTCTTCTTCTTCTTCTTCTTCTTCTTCTTCTTCTTATTATTATTATTATTATTATTATTATTATTAGTAGTAGTAGTAGTAGTAGTAGTAGTAGTAGTAGTAGTTTTAGGATTCATTGTTGTTAGATTTTCACTGTGAATCTCTCCGTCATCTATTATTTTGTTGACAGATAATTATCCTAATTATATCACCCATATTTGCATCCGTCAAGATTATTACTCATGATTGCTTTAATCTTACTCATCTTGAAAGTAGTCTTTCCAATTAACGATTTCAGCTTTGGAATTGTTTTATTTTGTTTAATAATGTACTCTCAAAAATTTATGGAAATATATTGGAAAGGAGAATATGTTTAAAAATAAATATTTAATAAAGAAATAAATGTTTTTTTTTTCATCATTACACGATTATATAAAATAAATCCTTCTCTTCTCCATAACGTAAAATACATTCTTTGCATGGACAAGTGATTATTTTTAATTGTTTCATTGCAAACAACGGAATGAATCATTTACTTCTATGCCATTTACAAGTGGAATTTTGCAAATTATAAATATAAGTCGATTAAAGTTTTCAACTTGTTTTCTTATCTATAGAAATACTACATGAATTCTTCTTTCTTGTATTAAAGCGAATTAAAAAATTATTTTATGTGTGTATGTGATTGTTTTTTTTTCAGAAACTATTCAAAATATTGATTATCATTATTATTGATAATAATATGTAGTTCAAAAACTTCACATTTTTCTATGTCTTGATTTAATCTATTACATTCAATATGAATATTGAATCCTCTTTATGAAGTCAATTATTAGTCTACATGATTTTTTTCTTTCAGTTATGGATCAGTTGTTGACATAAGCGTTTACTGAATAATTACGTTCTTTTGCTCTTGAGAAAATCTCCAACCAACTCTGATATCTCTGACCTTGATTTTTCAACTTCAGTGGCATTCAGAGAAAAGAATATGAAAGTTTCTTCGTTAATATCATTCACTAAAATACAATTCCAAGTGAAAGAGACATTCCCTAAAAGAAAACGGATGTGCGCAGTTCCAATCTTGCTCTTAAAATTGATATTTTATCGATGTTTCTGTTACAAAACTTTAATCAGTTAAAGAATAAGTCACATAAATGATTGATACGATTCTACACATATATTAATAGACTTTAGATCAAACCCAATTAAGATATGATCGATCTGCAGATTAAGGATCACAGACCCTGCCAAATTAGTAAAACAGTATTCAAAATGCAGGGACTTGGTTTAACTTTGAGTAAATCGAGTCAATGATAACAATGTACTTAGACATTCATCTATTTTTTGCATAAGCATGAATGCGCTTACACACGCAAGCACAGGTTTCGTCATAATCTCAGATCAAAAGAAATATTCTTTCTCTGAAGATCCCATGTGACATTTCTCTAAAAGATTAAATTTGTAAGATAATATTCATTGTAGAATCTAGAAATGTTCTTGCCTAAGAGCGAATAAAAAAATTAGTCATGTAAACCTACGCAGAAGTATCGTATATTTGGAAGATGATTAACCGAATTTGGATTTGACACCTCTATTTTCTTGATTAATTCAACTTTTAACCGTAGTTCTATTTTTAGGTAAATTCTATTTAAAAGATACATAACAGCATGTTTTTTTTTCTGAAGCTTTTATTTTATTTTACTTGTTTTGGTTAGTTTTAAAAGTTATTTTAGTGAAACAATATCAGAAACCTTTAAAATCGTTTTCACTTGACTTCTAAAGTACATCTGAAAATGGAAATTGACTCGATTGCCCCTTCCTCCATTCAAAATCTAAATAGGTGGACAAATCAAATTTGAGGATTAAACAGACGCATACTTTAGTTACCTCAATTGTGATCGTATTTATCAAGCAAAACTTTAAGAAGCAGAAAATTATCTGAGATATCTGCGCACTATCGTTTAATGAGATTAAATTTTCTCCTTTAACTACATAAAAATCTTTTTCAGCCATCTGGTAAAACCTGCAACGTTTCACTGTAAAAATGTATACAGAGTATGTCTATATAAATATACTCTTAAATCAAGTGTTTTTTCTTGTATATGTGATAACATGTGTAGATGGTTTGCGTTCATATAATGCCTATATGATAATGTATTTTTCTAATATATTTATAAAATCTGCTAATATATATGATGGATAAAATATTTTATTCAGTAATTATTTTAAAATATTCTCAATCCCATTTCTCTTTCGCTTAACTCCATGCACAGTTCTTCAAACTCTATATCCCTTTACTTCACTGAATTACACATGATCAAATTTCTAATCTACATTTTAGCATTTTAAATGGAAAAATGTTTATAAAAATATATTCCGTTTACATTAGGTGTCATAAAAATGATTCAAAGAGCCGCACCTTTTGGCTAGTATTCATGTCACCCAGAAGTTAATTTTCGTGCCACAGAGGCCCATTTTAAATTCATTCAAATTATGTCTACATACGTTTGCATGTACGCATTTATATTTTAATTCAATGACAGTTCCAAAAATATTTCTAAAAATTGTAAATATACATATATATATATATATATATATATATATATATATATATATATATATATATATATATATATATATATATATATATATATATATATACACACACATTTATTAATAAAATCTTATAACTGATTTTTTTTAGGGTTTAAAGTTTTAACGGGTTTTTCTTTGAGAAATTAATCTAACCACTTGTGAAATTTTATCTGAATTCATTTTTTGTGACCATTATTTTTTTTTTAAATTTAATCATAATTCAATTTATCTTCATAAGTATTAGGTTGGTGCAAAAATAATGACGTAATAATGTCGTTTTTTGACGTTAAAAAATACGTCAAAAACGACATTATTACGTCATTATTTTTGCACCAACCTAATAATAAGTTGGACATTCATTCGAGGTCATCTCTATGCTGTCATTTTGTAAGTGCCAATAAAGAGATATGAATAAACTGAAAACGATATATGATATGAACCGACTGATATTGATATATGCTAGATATGAATGGACTGAGATAGATAGCCATGAATAGGCATGAGTAGACTGAAATCAGTAGACAGGCATAAGTAAGCAATAGATATGCATGAACAGACTGATGACGATAGAAACAGAAGGAAAAATTACCGATAAGATACTAAAGTTCTTACTCTGGGAACATACACACATGTAAGCAACGGTACAGTTTGACGGAAATTAAACTGTAGAGGAGTTTTTTTTTCTTCCTTGCCTCCAATTTTATTTTTATTTTTCTTAATTCAAACTCAGTCAAATTATGCGTGTGCTTGCAAGTGCATTAAATGTTACTTACGTACATGTAAGTCAATTACGCACAAACAAACATACGTATATACATTACATACGCGTATATAAAGTCACATAGAGTCTAAGCGTGACAGATAGAGACTAATTTCTTCTTTTGTGACATAGACTTCCCTGCAAAAAAAATTTCATACGACTAAGCACTCATTCATACACACGCAGAAGCCCGCGTATATAAAGTTATTAAATGAAAAATGTTTTGTTCATTGATTTTCATAGAACATATTTTTATTTTGAACAGTATAATGGTAGCAGTAACTTTTGTACATTTTTTCCAACTTGGATATTGAAGGATGATCGCTACCATAGATCCAGTACTCATGAGCTCGAAATGAAAATTTCTGATGATTTGGGCATCTGCTGAAGTACGGGGTCTATGAACATGCGCCACCATCTCTGCACTTGTATCACGTACTGCCACACTTCGTAACGGCATGCTAGCTGATCACGCCCATACAGAGTTAAGCGTTGTGCCATTATGGGATAAAATTGTCACTCGGAAATTAAAAAAAAATAGCAATGGAATCCTACCAATTTAGGGATTACAATATATTTTGTCTCATGCAAATGTGGTGACATTAACAAAATTATACATAATTATCAATAGTGAATTTCTTTCCACCAACTCTCTCTCTCCCTATATATATATATATATATATATATATATATGTGTGTGTGTGTGTATGTGTGTCTGTGTGTGTGTCTGTGTGTGAGCGTGTGTGTGTAAAATAGATAGGTTAGTCAATAAAACAAGGAAAGGCAAAAGGTACCACCATTAAAACATTTATTAAAATCTTCAACAATGCAATAAAATGTCGGACACATGTGCTCACGAATGGTAAATTTTGTTTTTATTAATTTATTTTTGTTACCATGTACTTCTACTGTATATCAACTCACTATGTGTGTTGTTTCTTTCTTCGGTAAATTTATATTGTAACACCCGAGCGCTAACAGCCCTTCAAATTTTTCTAAAATAGTCTTAATTCCGTGCAAATGTATATGCTTAACTCAAATCAACAATTAGATATTGAAGAAACCTACTTTTTTGGATGTTAACGACCCGAAATAATTGGACTTCTTCTCGCTCTTCTTGTCATCCCTTACTGGCTTATTGAGAGACATTCGCTTCTGTCTCATTTCGCGCACTTATACATTTTTGGCCTATTTACTCCCTTAAAGAAATTAATACGCGATTTTTTTTCTTTTTAATTTAAAGTTAACTTTTAACTTTCAAATGTATCTTCTCTGTATCTTATTATTTTCGCAATAAAAAATCAATTAAAATATATTGTCTTGAATGTAAGCACAATACATAAATACTTCATGAGTGATCGAACCAACAATTTAAATAATTTATTTACTTTAATCTATTAACATGTAAAAATTGAAGCAATTAAAGGATTCGCTATATTTATGAATTGTTTGTTTTCCAAGAGCCGACCAAATTTCCTATGAATATGCAAAATTATTTACAGGGAAACACTTTTAAACTATTCGTTAGCTTCAATTGTAATTTTCAGGATTCTAAGTTAAACATGAATTAAAATTTTCGATAATAGCTTAAAATGAATATAAAGTAAGTTTGAAGAACACACTTTTTTATCACAATGAAAATATTCTTTGAAGAGAAAAAACAGACTCCTCTAGTATAAGCGAGTAGAGTTGAGATGTTAAATTTGATTTGACTAGTAATTGATTTCTATACGGTGGTTGCAATTAGATAATGAGAATAATAATAACGATACAAGAGAAAAGGAAGAGTGTTAAAGGGAGGAAGACAAAAGTATTTAGGTGGAAGTGAAAGCAGAAGAAATTGATTGTAAAATAGAAAGTGTCGGTATAATGGAGAGCCACCAATGCGGAACAACCGAATATCAGGGTCAAAGATTGTATGCAGAAAAATAAGAGAGAAAAACCTGCGAATAAAAGGAGAAAGTGAGACGAGGATCAGAAGGTAAGTCAAGTAAAGGAAGTTCAAGGATAAAATCAATGTGCAAATCAGGAAGAAGAGGCAAAATCGCGAGGAAGTTTAAAGAGTTCTTCTTAGATTTATTTTATATCCTCTTCGTTTTCTTCTATCTTGTGACCAGGTTCTACTGCCCCCAGTTTAATATTTCTGCCAATACCAGAACGGACATTTTCTAGGCTGCCCATTCTCAGCCCAATCACCACCAACTGGACAGTTTACCCACCACTCTTCCACTCTTCTTTCGTTTTGATAGTGGTTGTCTAAGAGTGCAGCACACCACCAACGCGTCCAGTTCTTATATCAACACTCTCGCCTTCAAAACCATTTCTGTCAGTTCGCTCTCAAATACTACTACTACTACTACTACTACTACTACTACTACTACAGCAATGCATACCACTAAAACAACTACTATTACGTTCGTCATCCTCATCACAATGGTGGCTGTGCGAAAGATATATAGATAAGAAATACTGGTTCGGGCATATCTTAGTTCGCCATTACTCATCACCATTCGGCCAGCGTCAATCATGGGCGTTTGTTTGACACGCGGACCAGGCGTACCAGTTTGCCATGACGGCTTCCTAGCCATGATTAATGGGACTGGAACCAGGGCATGTGGATCCTGCTCATAACTCCCGCCGTTGTCTATTCCGACTCCTTAACCACTATCTACATTGATCTGGCCAGGTCAGGACACTGTCAGATAAGGTCACACTAGGCTGTCCAGTGCTATAACATATGGCCAGATTATTCTGTATTTCCGTCCCGCCTCTCCAGCCACGGCCGCTGAAGTTATTCCCGCGTAATTCTCCTTGGTAGGCGCGGGTCAGCACGCTGTCAATGAGGTGACGTTTTAATCTATTAGATATTTTTGTACCGACTAAATTGAATCGACTACATTGGTATACAGGAAAGAAGAAAAGAAAAAGAATGATCTTCGGGATATAAAGGTACTGCAAAGGTTTAGATGAAGAGAGATTGGCAGTGTGGAAAAGGGTGAAAGCCCAACATAGATGTTTCTATATTTCGTTCGATGGACTATAGAAATCGTGTCGGGCTTAATTGCGTCATGGGAGATCGGAAAGTCAGCGCTTAATCAGTAGCTGTGTCGGATTGGTTTTGTACTGAACCTAATTCGATAGCTGATCGAATATGGTCGTTCTGCTCGAGCAGTCCTACACAGCCATCTCTTTCGGGTTCCATCAACCTCTTAATGACATTTTTAGTCACCTTTCTTTTAGTCTCTTACATTTTTCCTTTTATTTTGTTTTTCTCACATTCTTTCTGTCTTGCATGTTTTATTATATGAATTTGTTAGTTATTTTGTTGTTTTTTTTTTGTTTTGTTTTTTACCTGGCTCATTTCCTTAACCTATCTGTTGAGCGATCTTCATCTTTCTCATTTTCTCTATTGCCTCTTTACATTTTATCCTTCTTCATTCTTTATATATTTTTCGTTCTACTTTTCATTTTCCATTCAATCATTCTTTTCTAATAGCTGTTAGTTCCTTCATTTCCTCTCTAGATCTTTCCCTCTTTCATATCTTTCACTACTTTTTCTTTATATTTGGTTCCTATTTTCACTGCGTCTTTCATGTCTCCTTTATATTCATATAATCTACTATTTCTGATCTTCTTTCGTCTTTTCCTCCCTTTTTTTACTTTAAATATACTTTACTTACTAGTAAAAGCTCCTGTCTATTATCCTCGACCTTCTATATTTTCTTTCTTTTAACATCCTTTCGATTTTTCGCACACCTATTATCTGCTTCGTCTTTCGTTTAACTCTTCGACGCATTTTCTGTTTTAATTTTTCTTCCGGTCCTGCTCTGCCATCTCCGCCATCTTATCTAAATGGATTTTCTCACCTTTCTTGCCAACCCTTACCTTCTCCTATTCGCAAATGTTTCTTTCTGTCGGCAACAACACTTATTCTCAGTCATTTCTGTCGAATTTCTTCCCGACTTCGGCATCACGAACCTTCTACGACGCATCAACTCTGTTTATTTCGATTCGTTCGAATGCTGACCTCAATGCCCTCTGCTAGAAATGGACGGCAGCTTGAAAATAATGACATTGGCGTGCACGCACGACATATAGAGTGTGGACGTGGTAAGTGCCACAAGAGATGAGCTGATGGACAGAAATTTACATACACACACACATGCGCTCACATACAAAAGTATATATTGTATGTGTACATATATCTAATATTTTCCTGGCATATAATATAAAAAACTTTTGTATGTATGTATGCGTATTATTATTAGATATGACATACACAAGTTTACAATGAGACGCATGCATTAAACATTTTCATCAAGTTAGTTTTATTAACATTTTAAATTTCCCTGAAATCTTTTGTTTAGTTTTCTCTCCGTGAATATAAAAAATTCAACTTAAATCACTGAGAATTGTATTCTAAATTTTATTATTACTTTTGTGAGAATATAAACGATTGTTTCTCATCACGATAAATGCTGATACAATCACTGCTGCTAACACTAATAAATATCATTATTACTAATATTAATGATAATTTACGACTTCATATAATGTTTATAAAATGTTATTGTGACTACACCCTAGATTTATTGTGACTTGGAAGAACCATGCATTTTACAGACATTACAATAAGATAATTTTTAGTTTTAAATGCTTCTTTTTTCAAATTTCGACTTAATTTGATATTTTTAATAATACTTAATGATGCTTTTAATAAATACTTTTCATAATCATAGTGTATAAGTAGAGAATGGATTTCTAAATACGATACGCAACATTGTTGTATATAAGTAACAACAGATACAATTCAGAAGGATGAAATTAAATTTAGAGTGAAACTAACAAAAATGGGAAAATAATCCTTCGCTAATAATTTGTTTAAGCAATCAATTGCACATTTGCAGATTTCTAATAGAATTACTGTTACGAATGAGTTTAAATGTCTTCTTGAAGAATTGCAATAATTCCATTTGGCATGAAACGACATCTTCTTGCCTCGGTTTTGGATATAACTGTAAGGAAGGCTTGGCTTTGTAGTCTAGGTGAAGGAAAATTCTGAATTCAAAAACTTTAAGAATGTTATGAAAACCAGGCCATTATATTTCCATAGAAAAGTTTAATTAAAATGATTAGCTATGCCTTATGTACTGACATGAATCATACCATTATACCTTCGTCTTAAATAAAATTTGCTTACTATTTAAAAACACTAGACAACCTTGTCGTTAAGTTGAAACGACCGCAATTCTCACGAACAAAAAAACATGAAAAGATGAAGTAAAAGTTTGTATTTGCGAATGCATGTTAAATGTAAAGGTTTGCTGTATCTTATGCTTGTTTCCATAATAGATTTATTGACATAAACATGCGTTATCTCCACACCAATATCATTAATGTAACCACTTTGAAAAAATCTTGTTTAAATTGAGATTATTGTTTAAAATCCAGTGTTCATTTATTTTCCTGCTTTATTTGCAAAGAATAATATTAACAAAATAATACAGATGCTACTAATATAACAGCAAACAATAAAAATAGCACAAAGTTTCTACGCAACACAAAAGGTAAATAAATTCTTTTCGTTTGCTCTAATAAATATTTACAGGATGCGACGGGTAAATTATCGCATTGTATATGTTTAACTTCGCGCATGCGCGTTGTTTGTTTTTTATTTAGTTGGGCGTCTATGAGAAAAAGTGCACCATGACGCAATTCACTCCGCCAGAAATATTGAAATTGAATGTTATACTGCTTGGCATTTGCATTGGAAATTCTAATACGAACCTTTCAGAGTGTTTGGATGTCAATCTGAGGACAGTGCAGAGGATTCAGAAAGAGTTGGATAAGTCATATGGCGATTACCACGGTACGGCAGCTCGGAAAACTCACTTTCATCTTTCTGATAAGAATTCAATTTGTTAGTGAGGTGCGCAGACTCAACACTGAAAATAAAGAACATGTATTAGCAAATGATTAACGAATACCAAATGAAATATTAATATTGACAAAAGGGTTTTTATGGTATACAATATTATTATAGAAAATTAGAATTTTTTTCAATATTTGAAAAATAATAAAAATCGCAATGTTCGCACCTTAGTCACATCGGATTGCTCATATATGACTAATCAGATACAATTGTTATTTTCTGGGTATTGAACATTTAAGGGTCCGTTTGCAGCTGACAAAAAGAGTTGAGGGTGAAAAGAAATGAAGGATTGTTACAACCCAGTCTTATAAACCTGTACAGAGAAGTATAATCTCATAAATGTCCTCTGTGTCGAGAGAAAATCACTTACTTGGGAATATTCATCTTTAAAAAGTAGGGGATTGAAAAGCGTCGTATGTAGGGAGATAAAATGCTTTTAGTTTTCCTCTGTGTGTGTGTGTGCGCGCGCGTGCGTGTGGCTATGAACACTATATTTTTGTCTCTGTTGGTGAGGCTCCTGCTTTTCCCTTTCATGCTCTCCTTCTCTCTGTCTCTGTCTCTCTCTAAATCTTTCTCTATATATTTTCATTTGTTTAATCGGCACAAATGAATAGGTCCCACTTATCTCTATCCTGCCAAACATTGTTAACTTATCTGTTAATCTTCACGGATTTTGATGTCACGAAGACAAAACAGTCTTCAGTCTTATTTCAAAACATTCCAACAAATAATAATTTTGATAGAATAAGCTTCTGACATTAGAGTTATTGGATGATTATTTCCGCTGTCATAATGAAAATGTAAAATAAATTAAAATATAATTGCTGAAATATTTCTAATAATTAAAGTCTCTTAAAATGCAAGAGGGATGCTTTTTACAAGATAAATATCTTTTAAAAAAGCATCTGATATCCATATAGCCACCTAAAGAAAGATTTCAGATCCTTGTCATTTTTGACGAGTTGACAACGTAATATGTTTTCCTTCTTTAAACTAACAAAATGTTCTATTATCTTAAATTATATCAGGATAAAGTTCTCTATGATAACAGTAGTAATTTTCCCAACTATATTGAAATAAGGATATGTCTTGATTTAGTAAGCGATTAGATTAAAACGACCGATCGCAAAATCAAATGTTTCCTTTAGAAGTCAGTCACAGAGATATTTCCAAAATGTTTGTTGCCTAAATTTGATATTTATACACCTCACTAACATACACCTCACACACACACACCTCACACACACACACACACATATATATATATATATATATATATATATATATATATATATGTGTGTGTGTGTGTGTGTGTGTGTGTGTGTGTGTGTGAGTGTATGTGAGTGAGGTGTATAAATATCAAATTTAGGTAACAAACATTTTGCAAATATCTGTTATAAAACCTCCTCTATTTTTGTGCTCTACAAAATACACGTGTCAGAATATGTATTCTTTCAAAGAGGAAATTTTCATTTTCTTGCACATTCATTTTCTCTTTTTTGCACAGAACCTCGCATTTCTAATAGTCCTTGCACTTTGCTTTCTTTTCCAAACTTCTTCCACATTAATATTCATATCTTACATTTTTTCATATTCCCATAGTTTATCTTCCTTGTTCACATCTTCCAATATTCTTGCCATTCACTCTCTCGGCAAGTGAATGTTGTTATTAGCGGTTTTCCAGTTTCACCAAGTCTCACACTCATTTCTTCTATCTTATAGCTGAGATGGAAAATGGACAGGGTTCTACCGTCCTGACCTCACACAGTCTCCTGACACTGACCTTCTGAGTCACGGTTCCTTTCCACCATTTAACCTCAGTTTCAAACCTGCCATTCTCTACTAGGTCAAGTCAAGCCAGTTACCAGCTTATGATATGTCAATTTGAAAGATAAAGAAAGATGTTAAATTGCTTAAATCTTTGCAGCTTCTTTTTGTAAAGTCAGCAGTTTACCTATCAGATGTTACTACAGCAGAAATAATAGATTCCTTTTCTACTAGGAAAAAAGATTTGAGGAATTTAGCGCCAATGTTTATTATACTATTATGCATTATTTAATCAAGCCAATTATTTTTATACTATCTAATGGGTGCATTCTTTTTATTTGTACTTAGCGTTCTTTACTCTTTATTTATCTTTTATACAAAATGTTAGATAATATTAAAAGGTTTATTCAGTTAATTCATTTAACTGAAATCCTTCTATGTTAAACTCATTTGACTCCAAATATGCATTCTACATTCATCACCTTGTATTTGTTGATTACCCATAAACCCAGAAAATCATATAAATATTTGTATAATTTAGTTGCTTTATCTTTTTCCTCGAAGGATATTTTCAGTCATGTAAAATAAGGTACATGTTAAGTATTAAGTGACCACTATTCCCAAATATAGGAAACATTTCATTTGAAAACAGGAGCCAAGTTATAACGATATCTAAATAGCATTCGGGACTTGTGACGAGTCTCATTCGTTAGAACTTCATCGGACTGGGTTTGTTGACGTTGTTATGACTACATATGCCCATGGTTATTTACACATGCACCCTCCTGTCATTTTTTTTTTAACATGGGAATCAGAGCGCGTATACTCATGTCATGAGTCAAAATTTACCCAACCCCCAATTAAGCGGTATCTGGTACAAAGTGTATCTTAGCTGGCCATGGCTGCTTTAGAGATGCTACACTTTGAACAACCAGTGCATTTTGTTCTTTACCCTTTAATTGTTCACCGTAAAGAAACTGACAACAATTTTGATATAAAAAATTCTAGTTTTGCTTAAAAGAGAAAATAATTCACTAAGACGAAACTTTATAGAAGTGCTTTAATAACTAGTTCAATGACAGTAAATTTGCGTTCGAGTTTTTACAACGTTTCACCATTATTGGCTGATTGTCTGTTATCACGATGTGGGATATTTAAAAACAAAGATAATGCAGAGAAAAAGAATATTGATGAATCTGGCTACATTATTTTAAAAAATTATTTAAAAAAATGCTTTCAAATTTTGAAGCTACCAACGTGTATCAATCATACACATGTGTAATCATAACAACATTAACAAAGCCAGTCTGATCAAGCCCTAATGGAGTAAACTTTTTCTACTTTGTGTGTATATATATATATATATATATATATATATATATATATATATATATATATATATATATATATATATATATATATATATATACATATGGGATAACGATACATAATTTTATATATCAAGAACAGTATTGAGGAAATTGTACGACAAATTAGAAAAAGTTTATATATATATATATATATATATATATATATATATATATATATATATATATATATATACATACACAGAGACATATATATATATATATATATATATATATATATATATATATATATATATATATATATATATATATATGAATTGGTATCAAGCACGGATTAAATATAAATCGGAATTAGGCAGAACGATAGGATAAAGAACATTTATAAATCTAACATGTATTTTTTAAAGTTTCACCAGAGAATAAGAAAGACATTCTCTTATTTTTAATATTGTGATGTTTGATATTCAATGGTTAAACAGCCTTCTATGAAATTATGCAAACGTTGCTTAACAAGTCAACTGTATGTGAAACCTGCTTTACAAATAAAAATCGAAAACACAAAAATAAAATTACATGAATTTCTTTCTATCTCCATATCTCATTCTCTGATGAAGCTTTAATAAAAATGCAACCTGTTAGATTTATAAACGCTTTGTATTTGTGCTTTCCTATCATATATATATATATATATATATATATATATATATATATATATATATATACGCATGCATGCATGTATGTATAAAGCGTATTTTATATACGTCAGCTTGGAACCATAAATTTGTATGGGAAGTTTGAGCGTCTGTTTGCGGTTGAATAACATATTAATTTTGAAATACTTTCAAAAATAATTATCGAATTGTAATGAAATTTCCTGAGATTTTTTAAATTAAGGAAATTATTTTTAAAATGTTTCTTTTATAGAAAATATCGTAAAAATATTTTTACAGAGACTTTCTAAAAATTAAAAATAATCATTCGTGTAATTTTATGAAATTTCGTGAAGTTATTTTTTGTGGCGCTTGATGTTTACATTAGTTATAAACACAAATCATCAGAGAATTTAAATCTTGAAATGATTTTGTCAAACAGGCCACCAAGTTGAAGAACAATCCGCCCTGAATCTTAAATGAAAAAAATCAATAAAACTAAGACATTATTTAATTAGGAAAACTTTTATGAATAAATATATATTATCGACACTTTTGCCGTAAGAAAAACAATTCGATTAATAATGTGCATTTACAAGATTTTTTTCCTACTTTGAAAATTTTAATTAGAATAAATTATAAATTTTTAAATCTCTTGAAATTATGTTTTAATTTGTAGTGATATTGCTCTGTTTACTAATCAGAAATTAAAAAGCACACTACAATTCAATGAACCACAACATCTTTCAAATATTTTTAGTTTATTTTATGAGTGTGCAAACGTTTCGATTTTTTAAATACTCACTTCTATGCACGACATTATCAGAAAATAAGAGTGGCACCTATATTATATTTAATTTTTTTTTCTAATTTTCTAACAATTTTTTCAACAAGCGCTATCGTAAGTAAAGCTAGAAAACCAAAGTACGTAGAATTCAATAAAATATTAGATTGCTAAGAACAATTTATTAATTTTTTCAGCTTGCTAGGTAGTTAAATATATAAATATATAAAAGACGTTCACGGTATATTCGTCAAGTAATTTTCACTGTTAGGTACCACTTAGAGAAATTCCCCAACCATCAGTGCATTGACTGAGCCGCCAATATCTCATTCAAAAACAAACTACGTATTTAAAAAAAAGCATTTCTGCAACATTTTAAAACAAAAGTAATATTTATTTCAATTAAATCAAAATAAGAAAAAACAGCTAATTTTTTATCAAATAAAGTTTAAAAAAAGCGTATTTTATTTTTGAAATGCTGCTTTAAAGAAAACTATATTGTGTTGACAGGTTTGCCAATGTGTCAGCATTTTAAACCTTACTTATCGCTTTATATATATATATATATATATATATATATATATATATATATATATATATATATATATATATATATATATATATGTGTGTGTGTGTGTGTGTGTGTACGAACTACTGAGGGCAGGCCTCATAACCTTTGGTCACCCTTACCGTTTATCCATCTGCCGTCAAAATAACGAGCCCTCAAATGTCATTAATGCTATCCCCTGCTGTATGTTAAGTGTTGGAGGTTCTTCAAAATGAACTTGTTGGCTCAGCATGTTCCACAAATTTATGTTTTTGATCAGAACGCTACAGTGATTTCTTTTACGTGATAATGAAATCATCCGCATCCAAATTTAGCATGGTGCATGCCACTTCATTTATAAATGACTTGCTATGAAGATTGTAGACGGTTTTCAATGATTGTGAGACAGGGATGGTACAAATGATCTTCCACTAAAATTGATTTCTTTTTAATATGGATATATGGTTTTACCCATAGAAACAATAATTTTATAGGAAATTAAGAAGTACAATTTTATTTCATTTTTTTCCACGATGACCATGGCACTCAACAACTTCCTATTCATTATGGCCTTCTTTCTCCCACTGCCAAACCCCCCGTCCCTCGTTCTGTCATCCATTAACACAAGAACACCAGATACGTGGCGTTTCCTATCTATCGTGTCCTCTATATGTCATATTAAGGTTCAGTTTTCCAAGCCTTCTTATATCTTCAAGAATCTTCAGCTGTATCTTTCTGATTCTGAGTATAAGTGTTCTATTATAGCCATTTTATTTAAGACTTGCTTGTTGCTTACTCGCTCTGTCCATGGCATCCTAATTATCCTTCTGTAGGATCACATTTATGTTGCTTCCAGTTTTTATTTCAACACTGGGGAGATTATCCTACATTCACTGCCATATACGATGATTGATATTACATACCAATTAAACACTCTTCTCTGATTCTTGCGAATCTTTCTTGTTTCTTAATATTTTGTTTAGCTTTTGGAATGCATCCTTCGCTAATCGAATGCGCGTTCTGATTTCGGTGTCGTGCTTTCCATCCTCTATTATAACACTTCCCAGATATTTAAAATTCTGCACTTGTTTTATATTAAAATCTCTAATACATAACTTACATCTAGGTCTTTTCTCCTGCTGATAGCCATACTTTTTTATCTTCTTACATTTGAAAGTTATTCCATTTTTCTCGCTTTGCTTTACTACCTTGTCTAAAAGGTCCTGGAGTTTTCTTTCCGTGCCAGCCACCAAGACAGTGATATCGGCATATCGTATATCGTTAAGACTACGACTATCAATAAAAAAAAATAATGGTAGGGTTACCAACTCACTTAAGATAGTCTCGCTGTAGGGGTTGAATAAATCTAGAGAGAAGATATATTACGTCCATTTATATTTTTGTGCATGTATTCATTTTTTTATATGCGTAAGCAAGTGGTTTACTCACAGTATAAGTTATTCTTTCCAAATAGTTCTAGATTTTAACAGTTCAAATAGATTCTAATCTTGTCAAATGCTTTCGCGTAATCCATAAAACATAAGTCAACATCATTTAAGGTGTGTATAACTCTCTCCACATTACACAACATTAATGAAACCCATATATATACACCGTGATACTGTATATTAAATACTACTGTTGGAGCTAAGCCACTGATTCCTAACGGAAAATATAATTTTAATGCACACTGATACAATTATCTTTTTTTAAATTTCGATGATTAAATAATAAAATGATAGATTCTCATTTTACATGCTTAATTTTTGAAACTGTGTTGTAACTGATATACAGCTTCCATTTATATAGCAATACCCATATTCTCATGACTCTTTAAATAATAATAATAAAATAATAATAATAATTATTATTATTATTATTATTATTATTATTATTATTATTATTTTATTATTATTATTATTATTATTATTATTATTATAATAATAATTAATAATAATAATAATAATAATAATTATTATTATTATTATTATTTTATTATTATTATTATTATTATTATTATTATTATTATTATTATTATTATTATAACAATAATAACAATAATAATAATAAATCTTTATGAGAACAATTAATATATTTTATTTTCAGTCAAAATTGTAAACTAATTGCTGTGTATTCCCGTGTTAAAATAAAAATTTAGCATAAAGAAAGAATGAATATTCTACTCTCATAAAATAGTTTGTGATTCAACATTCAAAGTCAAATTAAATAAATACAGATTGTTCTCCCTTGTAATCATTTTTTTAAAAAGCCACCAGAGTTCGCAATTCAAAATAATTATATATGATAATATTTCTAAAAGAAATAAAACTAGCAAAATTAATGTGCAATTTCATTTTAGTATTCCAGCTGCCACAATGGTTTGTCTTGGCAAAAAATATACCGTCTTTAAATGGTATGTTACTGAATATATTTTTAATAAAACCTTCGGCGCGCATGCCTTACTTTTCAAGACTAAGCATTAAATTTGTAATAAAGTTATACAAATTCTAAATACTACCAATCTATATGGTTGTTGATCTTTCTTATGAAGAAATTTTAAAATGATGAACTACTGCAAAAGAAAGGAACTACCTTTCGAATTTCACAGCAATTTTGGTCTTCTGGCTAATTCGATAAAAGCAAAATGCTAGTGGCCATTGATCAATGTGGAAGCTATGACATTTTTTTAACAAAGATCCTATTCAGTCATTACTGAAGAGATCTTGAAATCTGTCATATGGAAGCCGACAACCGTTTTAAGTTACGTCACACATTATTCTCGTGAACGCAGATCACTGTGGTTAAGTTACAATAGTTGTTATTTTTTTTACAGGCGATTTGGAAATTTAATGCTGAAAAAAAGTTCACAGCTGGCAATCTTAGAGATTATTTTTAAAGAAAACCAGTATCTCAATATAATTACTTGAACTGGGAACACGTCTGCATTTTAATTCATTAAATTCATTTTTATTAATTAACTTATGAAATGAAACGTTATTATCTGTCCCAGTATGTAAATATATGGTTGAGATTTCGTCTAGGTAATTTAGTAAGCACATAAATGTATAATGTTCATAAAAGTGTACGATCAGATATATTGCATATTTTAGAAGTATACCAATTGGAAAGAATTGTGATACATTAATTTCACTAGAACGAACCTGATTACTTTGTTTTGTTTCATATGCTGTTTAACTGTCATAGTTTCTGATAGCGCGAATCGAAAACCGTTTATGAGAGTTAAGCTGAATATATTTGAATGGATGTATGTATTTCTATGTGTAAGAAGGAAATCTGAATTGTTGCAGAAGGAAGGAAGGAACAAATAAAAAAGGAAAACTCTTTCATTGACCAAATATTGATTTATAAGCAGATGGGAAGATCTAGAAAAGACCTTATTACGCTGTTGCACCCGACTACCTTCAGGTCATTTTCTTAAAATGACTCTGAATTTCCAAAGAGCGAGAATATTGCTTAGAGGCATGTAAAAGAAGGCGATCAATTAACAGTATACAGATTGTATATCACACAGGATATTAGAGAAGTTCTTTTCATGCATTTGTTCATTTCGAAGAAAAGATAATCTACTGAATTCTTCGAAAAATCTGTGCGCATAACTCACACATAACACATCTTTACACACACACATATATATATATATATATATATATATATATATATTGTAATTATTTTTTAAAAATATGATTCCATCGCGACATAGATATTACTGTTTCGAAACTGGTCCACAATTGTTAAAGTTTAATTTCAATATTTATATTTTCGATGACCGTTTCATTCTCAAGCGATGTTTAGAATAACTCACCGAAGAAATGTCATTTATAGTTTGGAAATGGAGGGGTAATCGGGGGTTTGTTTTTCATTATCAAGCGGTCTCTGCTTTGATGAAAGTAAGAATGTTTATTATACGTCAAGTTTTTGATGTCGTGTAAGTCTGGATTGATTAATTTGTGTCTTGTTACAATGGCCATTTCTATCAGGCATGTTGTTTTTATTACTATCTGCTAAAACTCACATTGATCGATACTCTGCTTACAGTCTTTTTGGAGTTTATCTATTATTTATTTATTTTTTGTTGATTTCTGAAAGGGGCGCTAATATTATGATTGGGTTGTATTTAAAACTGATTTTCATTTTTCTAATTTTTTTAATTCTTTATTTTTTTTTTTTTTTAGATTTATTTTATTATTTTTTTATCTCCCCCTACTCGTCAGTGTGTTTGACCATAGTAACATATTTTGTCCCAATCATTCTAACCTATTTGATGGTTTAGTTAGAAATCCCGGTTCAAAAGAAAAATCAGAAAAAATGGAAAATTGAATGTCTTTGGCTAGATGCGAAAGTGTCTCGTCAGTATTCTCATGATGTAGTGGCCGTTTCTTCTTGCTTGATATATTGTCTGAACTTGGAATTGTTTTCGCCGTTTCTTTCTCCTGTTGTTCTACAAGTTTATTGAAAGCATACCTCCCAAGCCCATTATTTGGTGAGGGTGGAGGGTTGGCCGTTGATTCCACCCCCCACCAGGCCGATGCTTGGACTTAAGGTAAGCCGTGCATTCACTTGCCATCATGAGGAAGAAAGCGGACATACACTTGCTGCCCTGTGTGAGTATAATTTTGGTCTACCGAAAACTCATTTTCATTTTTCTAATTTTTTAATTCTTTATTTTTTTTTTTTTTTTTAGATTTATTTCTTTATTTTTTTTCCCTCTCCCTCTACTCTCCCGGTTCGAAAGAAAAATCAGAAAAAATTATATCAAATAGGAGTAGGTAGTCTTTCCTACCGCCCGGTCAACACTCCTCCCCCTTCTCTTGGACATGAGTAGAGGCTTACGCCTTGTTTCTTGTTTAGGAAGGGGTTCCCGGTACTCTTTCTCTCTCTGGCCTCTGTATTAGTGCAGCTCTGTTTCTCCCGTGATGTGTGCAGTCTGTGGCATCACCTCTTCATTCTGAGGGTACACGGTTGACAGTTCTCTGGTTGCTGTTTCCGACTGGTAGTTAGGAGCCCTAACACTTATATAGCGTCTTGAGCGGCCGCTCTGATCAACAGTTGTATAATACCGGGGTGTTTGTAGTGCCATGTCGCGCATGGAAAGGTGTCCCTGCAGTCACCTCCAGTGGGCAATCCTGAGGCCACATTATGATGCAGGTTGTGCCAACTGCTCTCTTCCCAGGTCACGGTCGAAACTCTGCTTCTTTTACTTCGGGCCTTCTTAACTTCCAACCAAAATTCAACATGACTTACAAAAACCGAAAAATTAATCCTAAACCAAAAATCACCTAAACCCCTCAACATTTCATTCTCCAACATCCGTGGCATTAGAACAAACTTCTGCAGTATGGAATCTTTCCTCATTCCTAGCTGCCCCGATATACTGGCTCTCTGTGAGACCAACTATGTCTCGTCTATCCCCTCCTCTGATCTCTCGATCCCAGGCTACCTTCCTCTCCTCAGAAAAGACTCTCTAACCCACATGCATGGCCTTGGTGTCTACGTCAAGGAACATCTCCCGCTGGCCTGAGAGTTCTCTCTCGAATCGCCAGACCATTTGTATATGTGTCTCCGACTATCTCTCCTCAATGCGGTAAGCTATCTCTTCTTCTTTTACCGCTCTCCATCCTCTCAAGACTGTGCGATACTCGATAGCATTTCTGACAGCATAGACAAGGCTCTCTCCCTCCACCCGTTTGCTCACATATTTGTGTTTGGCGACTTTAACGCCCATCATACCTTGTGGCTTAAGAATGCTACTACTGACCACGCAGGCATTCAAACGCTCAATTTTTTAGTCTCTCAATCTTTCGCGCAGATAGTTAACTTCCCCACTCGTTTTGCCTTCAACCGGGAAGTTAAAGCCTCTCTTCTCAATCTGTGTTTTACCTCCATCCAGGAGTCTTGCAGCGCCTCGCAACTCTGCCCTCTTGGTAACTCTGATCATGCGGTAGTATTTGTTAACATCTCCTTCAACTCCACCCCCTATAAAAAACCTCCTACCACTAGAACTTCGTTCTACTATCAACGAGCTGACTGGGACGCGTTCCGTGATTTCCTCCGCGATGTCCCCTGGGATGGTGCCTCTTCTGTTTGCCTCGGGGATCTTGATAGGCTCCAGAGGCGGATATGCAATATAATTGGCCCTCCTCTGGCATCTCGTCTACAGTCACTTTCTCACAGACGCGCCGTCGCCTCTCTCTGTCTGTTCTACAAATACTTTCATGGAAATTGCTCCGAGGAGCTGCATTCGCTGGTTCCCAGACGTCATGAGTTCCAGCGCCTTACGAGGCTGGCATCCCGCTCTCACCCCTTCACTGTCGAAACTCCTAAATGTAGCCGTCTCTTCTACTCTAATAGCTTCATGTCTCGCACCTCTCGCCTGTGCAACTCCCTTCCCTATTACAGTTTCCCTGAGAGCTAAAATCTCCAGCTATTCAAGTGTAATGTCAATCGACATGTCCAGTTGCCTTGATCTATCCACTACCCTTCTCTTCATACTCTTCTATCACTCCTATCTGATTTCGCTCTATATTTTCTGTAACCCCTTGCGTCCTACTGGCTTCCCGCCTTGCTTGGGGTGAAATGCTTAAAAAAAAATATATGTTATTGTGGAAATATTTGTTTAATATATTTTAGGATTTAATTTCTATTTTTTTTTTTTTTTCCTATCCATTTATAAAATATAAACATATATTGGCTCGCAAATAAGGTCGATCACTGTCAGACTTTATTTGTAAAAATATGCAAAAAAGTAAATTTCGGGATTTCTCTGAAAAACATTCCAAATGCAAACAAACAGAATTGTTTCGTAAAATTAATGCAAAATAGCAGAGGAAATAATAAGAAGGATGAGATGAAATTCGTATTTCTTCCTTCGAAAGAATAATTCAACAAAAGAATCTGAAGTTTATGGTCTGAAAAGCAAAAAAAAAAAAAAAAAAAAAAAACAGCAGCATTTAACGGAACGTTATTTGAATTCGAAATGGACTTATATAAATATATCTGTTTTCATAAAAGAAAAGCTGCATCCAAAAGCATTTAGACCAAATAGTAAAAAGCATCAACGACACAGATAAAGTACTGGTGAAGTCTGACAATACATGAAATTTATACAAATTAACGACAGAGAACTATAACAGCCTAATTAAAAGAATTTAAGAAGGAATTATTAAAAAAAAAAAAAGCCAATAATAACAATATGGTAGAGAATATAAACAAACCTAGTAAAAACATCTCAGATAAATTTGAAATAAGGGATAGACTGGGCAAACGTACAGAAAAGGAGTACTTCATCACAATTAAGGGCCCACAAACTAGATTTCGAAGAAAAATATACTACCAGAATAATAAACCCAACATGATCCGAAATCGGAAAAATAAGCAAAACAATTCTAGAAAATACTACCTAGCAAATCAAGGATTACTTACGATTAACACTCTGGATTAATACCAAAGAGGTCCGCCAATGGTTTACCAATATCAGCGACAATCCAAATTGCACCCTAATACAGTTTGATATTAAGTATTACTACCAGTCAATATCAAGAGATCTATTCACTACTGCCCTAGAGTTTGCTACTATATATTCAGACCTAACACAAGAAGAAAAAGCATAATTCTTAGCATAAAAAATATCTCCTCATTCATCATGGGAAGCAATGTATTAAAAACTCCGGAGGAAATGTTGACATCACAATGGGGTCATTAGACTCTGTGTTCTTTCGACTTTGTCGGTCTATTTATATTATATAACCTAACTGCGCCCCGTGAAATAGATATTAAAGACAACGGGTTTTACAGACATGATGACATCATGGTAGTGAATAGGTTTACTAAGTTTAAAATAGATAAAAATAGGAAGACAATACATAAAGAATTCAGAAACCTAAATTTAAAAACAACGGTTAACACAAGATTGAAATGGCTAATCTTCCTCGACATAACATTAGACTTAATGAATAGCATATAAAAAAAAACTTACAAAAATTCTAATACTATGTATTCCATTGTAATCCCTTGTATGTAGATCCCTGTTCAAACTATCCACCCTCTAAATTAAGTATATACCTTCATCAATTGAGAAAATAATTAAAATGAATTTCTCTAATTAAGAAATATTGTAAAATCATTTTTTTACATTCAAGCTCTAAAATATAGTGGCTACAAACACCCTATCATCAATTATATAAAAATAATAGTACAAACCAGAGGAAAAACAGAAAAAGAAAAATCATTTGGTAAAACGTTCAATCAAATGGATAATAATAAGCTAGGACAAAAAATTCGTAGCTTTAATAGAAAAACATTTTCCCAATAACAGCAAACTTAGCAACATTTAAAAAAAAAAAACACCCTAAAGTTGAGTTATAGATGTACTGAAAATATATAAAGGATTATAAAAAACATAATAATAAAATCTTGAAAAAAATACGCATACCAAAATCAAATAAATAAAGACCCTAAAATGAAATACACAATAATAATGAAAAATTATGTAATTGCTGAAACCCGGAAAATTGTCCTTTGAATAAAAAATGCTGCATAGAATCTGTGGTATACCAATGCACAATCTCAAACACTGAGAATCCAAATAGTGAAAAGACATATATAGGATTCATAAGAAATGAATTTAAAATAAGATGGGGACTACACAAAAGCTCCTTCAATAATATTAGAAACCGAAATCAGAGGTACCTATCTAAATATACCAACAGTAATAAGACACCAACAGTAAAAGGGAAAATAATAAATAGAAAAATAAACTTACAGAACCTGGGATGACCCATGCCATTTATGTCTACCTGAAAAACTACACTTTTTAGAATTTTCTAAAAAACAAAATATTATTAAATCAAGGAAATGAAATAATGGTTTTTGCAGGCACCACCAAATATTAGCCTTAAAACTTAGTATTTTATAAATGGATGGGAAAAAATTAAAAAAGAAATTAAATCCTAATATATATATATATATATATATATATATATATATATATATATATATATATATATATATAATTTCACAATACCATATATAAATAATTAAAGAATACGATGCTCAGCAACCTTGATATATTCGAGAAAAATATCAGATAGATCAAGAACCTATACTGTCAGCAAAACGCATGTATTTGCATCATAAATGAGCTTAGCGAATATACAAGAATAGAAAGGGGCGTAAGGATTATTCTCACCGGATTATTCAACCTATACAGCGAGGCAATTCTGAGGGAACTGGAGATCCTACCATAATTCATCATTGGCGGCCACAACTTTACAAAAATAAGATACGCAGATGACACAGTACTGAGAGCAGACACGGCAAAGAAACTACAAAACCTCCTACAGAAGGTAGCAAGGGAGAGCGAGAAGAAAGAACTAACTATAAACTACAAGACAGAATTCATGGTCATCAGTAAAAGGATGCGATTTGCAGGTCGTGGACACTAAAATTAAACATGTGCAGAAGTTTAAATATCTGAGAAGTGTTTTGATAGAGGACGGTAGTTGCCACGCTGAGATCCGAAGACGGATTGGGATGGCCAAGGATGCAATCCAGAAACTGGGCAGAGTACTACGAAACAGGAGGAATTCTATGGTGATAAAGAAAAGAATACTGAGCTGCTACGGGACATTTGTCCTCCTATAATGTTGGCTGTTATCCTCAAGAATGAAGAAGAGACTCGAGTCGGCGGAGATGTGGTTCTACAGGATGTTGAGGATATCATGAACCAAGCATGTGAGCAACGAGAAGGTCTTGGAGAGGACGCAAACAAAGCAGAAGCTTATGCTTAACTCTTTCTCTTCTCATAAATACAAACTGCGAGAGTCGGATAAGAGAGTGTGAAGTGAAGTGGACTACGCCTATTGTTTTCGCTGGTTTTGAGTATATTGGACAAGCGTGTGTTAATCAAAGAGTGAACTGTTAAGTTTTTTGATTTTGATTTTCTAAAAACTCTTTTCAGTTTTTCAGTTTTTACCTTTCCGTTTACTTGTTCATATATTTCTGCATTTTGGTTCTTTTCTCTTTTTGTTTATTGCCTTTCTTGTATGTTTACCCTTCCCATTTTTTTTTGTTTTTTTGCTTGCATTACATTTTTCGTATTTATTTGAATTATTTATTTCAATTTGTCTTTCGCCTTTCATTTGGTATGTTCTTGATATTGTTTTTAGTTGTTAAAATGATTTAAAAAAGGAAAAAAAGAAACAACCGGTTATTTGTTCGGTCGCGGTGGTCGAAACGACGACCATGAGAGAAAACAGCTCAACGACGACACCGGCGGTGTCGTCGGCAAAAACGGTCTAGTCTGAGAATAGGCCGAGAAAAAATGCGGAATATTATTAGAAAAAAGAAAAGTGTTTGAGGAGTCCTTCAAAGAAAATGAATTCCTCACCATCCCGGAGGCGTTGGAGGCCGTTAATACAAGAATAATATCCCTGCTGACTTCCGACGTCAAAACCCGAAAATTGATTGGAGTCAGCAGGGAAGCAATGGAAGAGGTCTTGACCTTAAAGATTAGCCCAAAGGTCCTGGTGAGAAGGACAAACGCCATATGGGACATTCTCCTTCCGATCGAGCAAAAGGCAAAACAACTAGCAGGCAGTGTGCTAAGCACGAAGAACCTGAGACTGCAAACTGAATACATGGGAACCCGTAGGACAAGGATTACAGTCTAGGGGGGGGGGCGTAGATATCTCATTGGACTGAATGAGGGCCTTCTTTTCGAAATTTGGAAAAGTTGAGGAAGTGAAGGCTATACTAGGAAAATCGGACAGGCATTATCACAGGAGACGTGGAGCTATAGTTTACGTTGACCAGAACGAATTTTCGGCAAATTTCCAATATTCTATTGTGTAGAGAGAGGATAATGTTGGTCGTCGTGGAGGACCGCAAACCGAACTATTGGTTGTGTGGTGTCGTCGGGCACATGGCAAAGGAGTACCCCGCGAAACGTCCTCAGCCTGCAACTCGGACCACAACAACAACAGCAGCAACAGTAGTCGCAGTAACTGTGGTAGAGCGGGTAGCCAACAAAGACCCCGATGGTGCCTGGAAGGAGGTGGGAAGTGGTAGGAGGGCGAAGAAAGTAACGTCTTCCCCCAAAAAAGGAGACTACAGAGAAACCTCAACTACTACCAAAGCGGCAGGCGGATAACGAAAATAAAAATAGTGACAATAAGGAGAGCAAGAAAAAGCCCGAAAAGGAAGTAACGAAAAAGCAGTCGCCTAAAAAGCAGCAACAACAGCAATAGCAGCAAACTGAGGTGGAGATGGAGGTCGACAAAATGCCTCCACCTAGAGCAGCCACTTTAAAGAGAAGTAGAGGGGAGAAAGAGGAGGTAGAGACAATATAACATAATTACTCCGGACGGAGTAGGGCGGAGAGGGGCATGGACAAAACCAGGTCCCTTTCCGTCCCTGCTCACCCGAAAGAGACGGTTGAATTACCCAAAACCAGGAGCCTCCCATCTTCCCCTTCGCGTGCTCCGTCTCCCTCTCCATCTCCCTTAAACTCTTCCCATAGTCCCCTATCAACACCCCCTCATTTATCAACCGCTTCCCCTACCCACCACTCTAAAGCTACTAGGAACGAAAAAGAAAAAGCTATTCTCGGGACCGTAAGCTATTTGTTGAGCGGACAGGGACGAATACAAGAAGGGCCGCTCCAGCCAAAAGAGGGCCCAACTGGGTGTCTTGTACAAAATGACAAGTGTAGAGGGGAAATCGATGGAAGATCCCCGGAACTTTCCAAATGCCCCGGGAGTCATTACGCGCATAAGGGAAACTGGGGCCTATTTGAAATTATGGAGTCATGTGACAGAGGCGAAAGAGGCTTTTCCAACATGAGAATTGCTGAAATAGACTCTCCTTATTTGAGGAAATTGTGCCAATATTGTGCTGGGAGGGTCCCTTGTTCTTCTCCACTGCTCCCTATATAGGTGTCTAAATTTACCCTATTCCAAGGATGTCGCCGGAATTGTCCTGGAATGACGAATGACATCAGAGCTAGGTGTAGGAAGTCTATGACAAACTGTCGGGATCCTTACTAACGCAGATTTCCGTCCGGTATATGAATAGTTTAATTCTTATTTTTCTACTTTCAGGAACTAATCGATGTCTCTCAAGTTAGCCACTCTGAATGCGAGAGGCTTGAAGGATCGAGGTAAGGCGGCCCGCCTGCTCCGGGATCTCCTGTATTTCGGTGTGGATGTCGCCGCGATCCAAGAGATTCACTTTGTTTACAATGTCGATGCGTTTGTACTAGAGAACGACTTTGTCGTTTATTCAGCATATGGAGACTGGCATGCCAGGGGAGTTTCTTTGCTGGTTAGACGTACTCTTGATGCGAAGTTGGACCTTGTGCAACCGATGCCGAGGGCTGGTTGATCGTGGCCGATATTGCCGTGAAAAATGGTCTGTTCCGAGTCGTTGCGGTTTATGCAGCCAACGACCAGGAGGAGCGGGTCTCGTTTTTTCGGCGGTTGGGGCCGTTCCTGGTGGATTCAATGCTGTTAGTGTTAATCAAAGACTGGAATGCCATTCTGAGAGGGGGCGGGGAGCTAGTGGGAGGATCGGCGATCGTAGCCTGATTGATCTGATCAACGATTTTGGTCTCGCTGATAGATACCGAGTTGATCACCCCGGGGGGGGGGATATGAACGTGGGCTCTTAATTGGCTTTTTGACCGGGTGGTTAGCTACCTGGACAGAATATTAGTTAGAGGAGCCGACGTAGACTTGTTAGATTGTCCCACGTTCAACTGGGTAGGCTATTCGGACCACAAACTCGTTTGTGCCCGGATGGCATTAGACCGTAGGCCTAGAATGGCTGGGTACTGGAAGTTTAATCTGTTTTTACTGGACAGGCATGACTTCCAGGAGCAGCTACCTATCTTAGTGCAGCGGGAGCTAGTGGGGGCGGTTATCGGGAATAAGTAGTGGGAAAGACTTAAGGATAGGATTAGGTACATCACCACTGATTTCAGAAAACGGCTGAGAAGGTGAAGACGCCTAAGGCTAGGTTTTCCCGGGTAATGACTGGGGGGTCCCCTAGAGATAGCCTAAGATAGGGATGCCCTGAAGCGTTTGACTAGCGAGCGCTACATGAGCCAGGTAATTAGACATAAGTTAAGCAAGATGTCTTCCGAAGCTGTGAACATGGGCGAAGACCTGAGCAAGAAAGATATCCGTCTAGGTTCCGATCCTTACATTCGTGAGGTAAATTCCCCGGAGGGGCATACTCTGCGTGCCACTGACGACATGGGCGAGGCATTTCGGTGGCAGTCCGAGAGCCGTTTTACCAAGGAGCCTGGTCTCCGTGATGAGGAGTTTCGTAGCTATTTGATGAAATTCCTCGGCTTTCGCCGACTGAAGCAGCTAGCTGCGTGGGAGAGATCACGGAGAGCGAAGTCTACACGGCATTGAAGAAGGTCGGCAGAGACAAGTCGCCCGGTGTGGATCGTCTGCCCTATGAATTGTACTTGTTGTTGTCATACATCTTTGTTCCGATTTTGACAGTGGTGTTCAACAACTGGTTCCGGCAGGGGTCCATCCCCAACCGGATTTCCATGGGCGTGATCACGCTGTTGAAAGAGGGCAAGGTTGTTGGGCGGGATTTAGATGATTATAGTCCCATAATATTTGGGTCAAGATCCTGCTGGAGCGTTTGCAGTCAGTTGCCGAGTCTCTGTCGGGTCGTGAGCAGACTGTGAGGGGCCGAACAATTCAGAGTAACCTGCATCTGATCAGCATGATCATAGAGGGTGTAAAAGACGACGATGGGGCCACGCTGATCAATTTAGATCAGTCCAAGGCATTTGATAGGGTTAACCATCGCTACATTGCTGCTGTCCTGCAGGCCGCCTGATTCGAACCCGACTTCTGCCGCTGAATTAGCCTCTTGTATCGCTCCACCAGTGCTGTGGAACGGGAAGCTGTCGGGCGCTTTTACACTGTCTAGGTCAGTTCGTCAGGGTTGCCCATGTTGCCCCTACTTTATGCTTTTTCGTTGGAGCCTCTCCTTCGCCGGCTAATTGACAGGGCGTGTAGTCCGGCCCTACGTAAAATCGCCGTTCCTGGAGGGGCTCGAGCCAGGTTATCCGCGTACGCCGATGACGTATCTGCTTTCGTGTCGTCCCGCAGGGACACTGAGGCGGTATTGAAGGCGCTTGATCTGTACGAGAAGGTGTCAGGGGCTAAGATTAACCGCGACAAATCCTCCGGCTTGCGGTTAGGTGCCTGGAAGGGGGTTGATCTTCCGGGGCCCTTCAGTTGGACGGACGGTCCTGTCCGCATTCTTGAAGTGTGTTTTGGACCCGACCTTCAGCTGGAGAAAAATTGGTCTGAAGTACGAGCAAAGGTCAACGCTGCCGGTCAGACTTGGCGTCGATGGAGGTTGTCCGTGAAGGGCAGGGCGGAGGCGTGTGCTACATACGTTTTCCCGATTGTCCGTACTTCCTCTCTGTGACAACCATAAGAAGCCGCACGAGGGAGCGCTATCCTCCATTTTATGGAGGGGACGCAAGCATATGGTTGACAGACGAGTCTGTTTACTAGGTACGTGTCATGTGTGGCTCGGAATGACACACTTGCTGAGCCACAAACTCGCCTCGATGTTGGCTTTCCTACGCCGCATATTGACAGGAGATTTGATTATGGCGGGGATTGTTATTGACGCGTTCTCTTTCCTTACTATCAATCCCCACATCTCACGGGTTGAGCGCCATCGTAAATCCCGGTATCAATCGGATTTCCTTAGCGAGTGTCGGTCGGCCTTCCTGATTGTTCCTCCGCCCAGTGACCTTTCTCAAACTAGGAAGGTCTTCTATCGTCATCTAGTGGAGGGAGTCGCGAAGGATTCCCTACGTGAGCAGCTCGGCTTGTCGCTCTTCCTGGTCTTGGGCGCCAGCGGCGGATAATCTCAGTAACTCGCTTACCAGGCGACTGGCTTGGGATCGGCTGCCTCTCAATAACAAGGTCTTCATATGGGGCTTGGCGGATTTGCCAGACTGTGAACGGCCTTGGTTTAGAAGAAACGGCTCTGCACGCCTTCTCCCACTGTCCCCAGGTCCGCCCCTTATGTGACCATATCAGCGAGTTGACGGCTCGTCTCGCTCCCGAAAACTCGTGCCCATTGATCGCGCATACGCGTGTGACAATGTGTCGCCGCCGTATTCTGGGGTGAAACGAATGGTGTTTCTGACGCTGCTGGCCACGGCCCGAATGGTGATTTGGACGACGCGATAGGAGAAAGTCTTGCGAGGCAACTGTCTTTCTCATCTGGATCTGATCCGATTCTTTGAGCATCAGCTCAAGATGAAGATTAGAACTGAAAGATAACGATTGCATTCGACAGTCTTTAGCGAAAGTTGGGTGACTGAGGCGAGCTTGGTTCGTGTGAACGGTGCTATCCTTGATTTTCTCTTTTAGGTCTACCTACGTCACATCGAGGCGGCTTCCTGTGGCGCACTCCCCTGTGCTTTGTGTACTTAGTTACTGTGAGTAATTGTTGTTCCTGGCCTGTTCCCCGGCCACTTCTTTGGTTATGATCCAGCTTGAGATTCCCAACGTCCCCTGTTTGTTTTGGCCTCTTTTTATCTGGGTCAGCTTTTTATTTTCCATGTCTGTATAATTTCTTATCTTTTTCCCACTTCCTTAGCGATAGAGCTTCTTGATTTTGTCCAATGGGCAGAATACAGCGTCCTTTCCTTTTTAAAGGTTGGACGGGCCCTACTAAAATCGATGTTTATTTTATTTTGTGTTGATTTTTAGTTTATTATTGTGTTCATCTCCCTCTTCTCTCATTCTTCATTATTAGACTTTTATGTATAATATTTATCATCATTAAATTTTTATGGCATGGGGAGCGTTTTGTAGGTCACCCTTGAGAAGATGTGGCATTGTGATTGAGTGGTAACGGACGAGTTTTTATGGTGATTGTGAAAATTGTAATGAGTGAATGGGTCGTGAATCGGATTAGCTCGGTATAGGATAGTGATGTAGGCCCAAAGTCGGGACTACAGAAGGAAAACACGGAACACGGATTAGAGGTAAGAAAGATATATTAAACAAAAAGGTTACAAAGATAGTGTAAGTGTAAGCGGAGCTTACTATGTACTAGTGTCCAATATTGGTAGTCGTACGCGGCTGATAATACGGTATTAGAATACTCTCTCTCTCTTTCCTTCTCTACTGCTAGAGTGTTATATCGCATATTTTATATAGTCCTGGAAGAGTCTATGCTGTAGGTATGTTACGGTCTCTCAACAACCACCTTCCAAGAGTTTTCTTTTTTTTTTCTTTTTGAAAAGGAGAAGAAAACATAAAACTGTTAATACTTTTTTCTATTGGGATTTACGTCGAGCGGTTGAGTAAATTTCCTTTTCCTTCCTGAGCGTCGCACTTCAGGAGAGACTTGGAGCGTGTCGAGATCGAAGTCATCGAAAATTACGTAGATCGGCTCTTCACAGCTATTTTGTAGTGATTCCTTCGATTCCTTCAAACGGCATTTTCTGAGCTGGTTCCAATGGCGTTTGTGAGTGTTTTTCCGTCCTTGGACAATATAGACTAGTTCGCCAATTCTTTGTTTTATGATGCCTACTTCCCAGAATGTTATGTTGTTTTTGTAAGCCTTGAAAAAGACTTTATCGTCAAGATTGAAATATTTCTTATGAGGCGATACGGTTTTTTTAAAACTTTGCATGCCGTGGAATAAGTTTGTCGAAGACAGCCTTGATTTTCCTTACGAACATTGTTTCTGCAGGCGATCTTCCCATAGGCGTGTTCGGATTAGGGGTTATCCGATACACCTTCAGAAACTGTTGCAATGCTCTATCTGTCGGTGTACCTAGTGCCTTTTTTAAAGCCCTTTTTAGAGTGTCCACGAAACTTTCGGCCTGGCCATTCGACGTAGGGTGGTACAGAGGCGTTGTAATGTGGTCCACCTGATATGTCTCTAAATTCACTTGATGTGAATTGAGTGCCATTATCTGTAACTACACAATAGACCACGCCAAAACGCGCGAATAGCTCGTGTAGAAATCCGATCGTGCAGTGTGTGGTTGGTCTATTGCATTGTAGAAACTCAGGCCATTTTGAGTGGCTATCCACAGCAATGAGGTAGTACATGTTGTCTATAGGCCCTGTAAAATCGACATGAATTATTTTCCATGGATGGTCTGTGTTTGGCCATGGTTTGCACGTCGTGGTTGGAGCTTTTGCTGCAAGCGCGCATCCTTTGCATGGCCAATAAACATAGCAGCGCATGAGGCTTTTCGTACAGTTCTTCCCCGGATGACCCATGTGAAAATCCCTGAGGAGTTTTTTTTTGTAGGCTGTTTGGATCACTACGCGGTCATTGTATAGTAGGACATCATCGCAGAGGGAGAAAACTTCAGGCACATTGGGGTCTTTATTGCGAATTTTGCTTTTTATTGATTGAATGAATTCATCCTCTCGAGACTCCTTTTTTATGTCGGCCAAAGTAACTGGGAGCTCTCTTATGGTACTCGCGATCATGTTTTTGATTTCACAATTTGTCCTTAGAGTAGCAATGATGGAGTCTTCAAAGACTTCTGTATTTTTTGGAATGAGTCTATCTAACTCTTTGTTGATTTGCTCTAGAGCAGCGAAAGGGACATTCCGTTTCTTTTTGAATACCGGTTGTGCACCGTCCTTCACCTTGAACTTAGCTTTCATTTTAGTACATTTCCCAAGGCCGCCAGAAAAATCCTGGGGAAATTGTTGTTTGAGTTCCTTTTTGAGATTTACCAAATTGGACTGTGTACTTTGTATCTTGCGACAAAATGTACTCATTGGACAATCCCAAAGATTGAATTTTTCTATCCAATCTGTTCCAAATAAGTTATCTGAAGTTTTTAATACGTAGCTTTTTGTTAACTCCATTTAGTGTTACTGTAAGTATTACCTCGCCTAAAAAGTTAATCTTTTCGCCAGTTATGGATTTTGCTGTTTTATCCGTTTTTAATAAGGTCGGCTTGTTTAATTTTCGCCAAGTACGTAAGTTAATGGCTGAAAGATCGGAACCCGAGTCAAGCTGGAATTTAATGGAATTATTGAAAATATCCACAGTTACATATTTCCTTAAATTCCTATCGACAATATTGTCAGATTGAGCTTGCCTAATTTTATTTTGGGGTTTTCTCGTTCTGTTGGCGTACCAGCACCGATTTAAAGTATGTCCACTTTTATTGCAATTTTTGCAATATTTTTTGTTCTTAACTGAACAGAATTTCAACCAATGCCAATTACCACAATGGTAACATGGTCTGGGCGGTTTCTTTAACCTATTTGGGTTTTGGTTACTGCGGAATTTAGGACATGAGATTTGCCTTTTGTCTTTTTGAGGGGAATAGGAGGTAGACTTGCTTCTGATTTCATTAATCTGAGCCACACCTGATTCCTCGATAGTGTTTGAGTCACACTTTACAGATATTACTCTTTGACAGTCCTCTGCCAGTTTTTGGAGAGTCAATCCTTGTTCGTACCCGTCGTCTGACTTCGGCGTCTTCTGCTGATACTAGACCTTGTGCGAAAATTAAGCACTTGAAATCATCGGCAGTTAGTTCGGCTAGTTTAAAATCATTGCAGAGCTTGTTTACCGATGCTGCAAACGTTAGAAAATATTGCTGGTTGTTTTTGACTGTGTTCAGGCACTTCCAACGTTTGTGGAACAAGGTTGTGTTAGGCCCGAATAGTTCCGATAGGAACTTAATAGTCTCTGAAAAATCCAAGTCAGTGGTTTTTTACTTATGAAGTCTACGAACCTACTATGTTCTGTAGTTCCCAGTTTTCTCAATAGTAGACGTACTTTTTTTTTACTGGGCCACTGTTCACAGTCTACGTTGAAAATATCTTCGTAGCGCCTGTAAAAAGCCTCGAACGTTTTATCGTTCTCAGGTACGTATTCAAAGGTTTCCATTGAATTGTAGATTGTACTCTGGGAGAATATTGTATCTTTTTCAGAGTTTGAGCCATTTAGTGCATTTACGAGTAACTCTTTAAGTTGTTTCTGTTGTAGTTCAGCATTCTGAAGCGTACTTTATTGGAATTCCATTTGTTGTTTATGTAATTCCAAAAATAGTTGTTGTCTTACTTCTGATTTTTGTTGCTGATCCAAATGTACTTTTAGCATCTGGACCATTACTTTTTGAAAATCTTCCATATTTAGACAAACAAAAATGACAGCGATTTCTTGTTGCTTCGAAACCCGTGTACCAAGGGGAGGAACACAAAAAAATCTTGATAGATTTTTTTTTTTTTACAAAAACAAAATATGGACAATTAATTAAACTAAACTAATTATGCGTTTAGCTTTTTTGAGATTCCGTTAATTTTAACGTAATTGTATAAATTTTCACCACACTTATTATTTTTTTTTTTGTTTTTTATAGAGGTACAAAAAAGAGAAAACTCGCCTCAGTGAATTTGAGGAGAGAATAATTTTATGCATGAGTTCAACTCAGTTACATAAAAAAATTTTAGATTAGAGGTAAGAAAGATATATTAAACAAAAAGGTTACAAAGACAGTGTAAGTGTAAGTGGAGCTTACTATGTGCTGCTGTCCAATATTGGTAGTCGTATGCGGCTGATACTACGGTATTAGAATACTCTCTCTCTCTTTCCTCCTCTTCTCATATTTTATATCGTCCTGGAAGAGTCTATGTTGTAGGTATGTTACGGTCTCACAACAGATAGTTAGTGTGGACCAGCCTCAACCCCTTCCATTTTAGGCCATGTGCCTAAATTGTGTATTTTTTACAATAAATACTGTGAGAAGTGAAGTGGAGTAGTAGACGCAGTGCTAATCTAATTATTACTAACACTATTGTTTTGTATATATCTTCAATATACATTTTCAACCTACCTTCGTCTTCAGTGTCTTTCTTTCTGGCCCCTAAACAGGCCACAACACTTTCCTATTACATCAATACGGACATACACACACGCAAAAACACACAGACACGCACACACACACATACGCACATATATGTATGTGTATGTGTGTATATGTATGTATGTATGTATATAACGGTACCTCCCCTAATTCCCGATACCTAAGAGTTGAAATGATTTTTTTTAAATGAAAAAGTGTTCTTGAAGATTTCATTTTATTGAAATTGAGTAAAACGATTTTTAAAAATTATTTAAATTATTATAATTTGAATTTTAAAAATGAAAATAATTCTTGAAAAATTCATTATTCATCGAAAAATATTTTTCCTAAGATAATAGTATCCTTAATATATCTTATTTATAAAAGGAATGTAATTAAATAATGTATATAGTTTTATTGGATTTTTTAGTTTCGATTACGAGCAGATTTTCGGTAACTGGGGGTCCTGTTTGAAAAAAAAAGGACGATTTACTAAGTATTCCTGCTTTTAACTAATAAGAAATTTCGGCAAGAAAATTTAATTTCTCAAAATTTCATGAAATTAAGTAATTGTGAAACAATATATGTAAAAAAAATGTCACCAAGTTTTCTAAAAAAATTTCAAAAAGAAATTTCATTCATTTTGTTATGCTGTGGCGAACAATTTTTTTTTTCTTCCACTGAATGAGTTCGAATCGCTCGTCGCCTCTGTTATGGTCCGGTTCCTTGTACCACGGTGATAGTCCAAGGTAGAACCAATAAAGAAGAACTCGAATACGGATATGGAATAACACCGATATATTACAAACAGGAATATATACAGAGAGGTAGAAAAGTGTTAGTACGAACAATCAGGTTTAGTGGTAATTGTCTGAACACGACTCTGTTCGGACTTCCTCTCACTCGACTGACTGACTCCTGACGGACTTCACTCCAGACTTCAAACTGAACTCACTCCAGACTTCAGACTAGACTCTAGACTTCAGGCGGAACTCCCTGCTTCCTCTTGAGGCGCAGTATTTATTACGTATGGAATAGTCCATTATGTTATTATGGGTAACATCCAATAACACATTTGAAAATAAATTCTGAAAGTTTCTTTAAAATCTGATCATTATTTGATTTTCGCAAGAATTTAAAATTCAATATGTTTTTCACCGGAAAAAAGTGCAAAAGCACTATGTTGAAAATTGCACTCTTTGTTAATAATATCTAAAATAAAAGAAAATTAATAAATACGGGATTAGTTATTTGTGGCTTGTTGAGTATCGTGAATGAAAAGGAATCAGTTCCTACGGAGGCTAATGCATACTTGTCCCGAAAGAATTGTGCTTTACCTCCGATTGTCTTTTCTGTTGATCCGTCTCTACCATATATAATAGGAGACCCTATTGACCCTACAATTGTATGGAAAATGTTAACGGATCAGTTTCAGAAGAAGACCTGGGAAAACAAATTAACTTTGAGAAGGAGACTATTTTCTCTTAGGTTCAGAGAAGGAAATCCCGTTCAGAGCCATATCAAAAACGATGACAGAAATGTTTGAAGAATTATGTGTTATAGGGGATATTGTAGAAGAAGAATATAGTTATATATCTCCTAGCAAGCCTGCCGGATTCATTCAATATGTTGGTGACAGCGTTAGAATCTAATGCGGAGATTCCACGTTAGGAAAATATAACGGAACGTCTACTTTAAGAGGAGAAAAAAATTAGACAAAAGGAGGTTAAAAGAAACGAAAGCTATGACGACACATCATATAAGGTAACAACGAAGAGGACCGCCAAAGTGTTTTCAGTGCGGAAAATATGGACACTTAAAACGTTACTATTGTGAATTCCGTAGACCAGAAAAAAAAAAAGAGACTTCGTCTAAAAAGAACTACAACACAAAAAGGAACTCATGCAACATAACGAACTCGAAGGAAAATTCGGGCAACATTTAGAACGTCGGTCATAATGGAATAGTGGCGTCTAGTGCTCTATTCACAATTAAGAAAGAGGCGAAGTGGATTGTTGACTCGGGGGCGATTTACGACGTGTAATGATGCCGAAAAATTTATGGATTTTGAAAGTTTTCATGTATCACAAGAGATAACTCTCGCGGATGGCAACTCGTTGGAAGCCATTCGAAAGGGAACTATTGAAATGTCATTGAAATCACCAAACAAAAACCAGCGAGGATTCCATCTATATGAGACTTTACATGTGCCTAAAATTTCCTTCAACTTATTAAGCGTTTGTGAAGACATAGAACGTGACAAAAAATTTGATTTTACTGTCCACAGATGTAAAATACTCGCCGAAAAAGGAAAAATTATCTCCACTGCTACCAAATTTAAAAATGTATATTATTTGATCTGTAAAGAAAAACATGTGTCTGCCCACACAGCTGCAACATGTTCAAATAATGATACTAGAGAAGAGATTTGGCACAGAAGATATGGTCATCTTGGAGCAAAGAATTTGCAAAAATTATTTTGAGAAAACATGGTAAATGTCTTGGATTTTGATGTCAGAAAAAATTGAATTACTGTGAATCATGTGCAGATAGAAAACACCATCGGCATTCATTTCTAAAATATGTTGAGAGAAAATCCAACGAACTGCTCGAAGAAGTACACAGAGTTGTATGTGCAAAAACTGAGGAGAAATCATTAAGTTGATGTTACAGTTATTGATGATAATTCCAGATATGTTTGGACATATATGCTAAAACACAAAGGAAAAGTGTTTAAAAACATCAATGGAAAGCCATGGTAGAAAAATCGAGTGGACACAAAGTTCAAGTATTACGCACAGACAATCGTGGAGAATATATTTCAGGAGGAACAGAAAATTATCTGAAGAAAGAAGGTATTCGCCATGAATATACTGTTAGTAAAACACCAGAATAAAATGGAGTAGCTGAAAGGATGAATCGGACATTGGTAGAAGCAGTACGTGTAATGCTACCTAAAAGATTTGGGGTTGAAGCTTTATTTACAGCAACATGTATTCGAAATAGAAGTCCAACAAATGCAATGCACAAATTGGCACCATATGAAGTATGGATACGCCACAAACCTAAAGTATAAAACACTTGCGTATATTTGGATGCAGAGCTTATACTCTTATAAAGGATGAAAATGAACCCTAAAGCTAAGAAAAGCATCTTCCCCGGATATGGGTCTTGCATTAAGGGATATATACTTTATGACATTGAAAAATGGAGAGTCTCCTACAGTAGAGATGTAATGTTTAATGAGTCAAGACTAATAGTTGAAAAATGAAAATGAGAAGAATGACGGAGACAATAATCATTGTTGTAGAAATTGAATGTTAAAATTCTAGTGAAAGTGAAGATGACAACTTAGAAAAAATTACAGAGCCTCGAAGACCGAAAAGAATGAGGAAGCCGGTGTTTTATATGGTGAATGGGCTAACATCGCTCATGAATTAAGTGACCTCTTAACAGTGAAAAGCTCTTTTCAGTCCTGAGAAAGCCGAATGGACGAAACAATGGAAAAGGAAATAGAGTCACCTTACACAAAAAAAGTGTGGGATATAGTTGAACTGCCCAGTGAAATGTTTCAGATGTAAAACTCAAAATCAACTAAAACTGGCGTACTTGCTGTTTAGCATAAGATATATCTGCAAACCCGGTTTTTGCTATTACTTCACCATTTACTTGGTCAAAAAGTGTTAAAAACCTAATTTAATTTAATTATCTAACAGTGAGGAGTGTTGAAATTGCACTCTTTGTAGATAATATTTAAAATAAAACAAAATTAATAAATAATTTTTTTTTACTGGGATTTTAGACTTTTTTCAAGTTGTAGAGGGCGAATGGACCTTTTTGTTAAACTTGCCTCCTTTTTTCTTCAGTTGTTTTAAGAGAGCCATGCTGAATAAATAGATTAATTACCATGTTCTAAAAGCATAACGATGTGTCGTTCGTTATTGCTTCTTGTATGAATGGTATTTGTTTTGTCATCCCCAATACATACATGCATACACACACACACACACACACATATATATATATATATATATATATATATATATATATATATATATATATATATATATATATAGCGAGTGTGTGTGTGTGGACATGAGAATTAGCAATACATGGTAACTCTTTGTTTCAAACTTCAATGCAATCTCTAAACTGCTACTACTCTGTTTTTAGTGTACTGTGTGCCTAGGTCTCTAAGGGACTAAAGAAAGTAAGCAAAAAGGAAACCGACCCTTCACAGTTTCTTTTGTTTATGGCTAATCCTGCGGGTTATTTACGGTCATGGCCTCTAGTTTGCCTATTTTTGGTGGCTGGGTGGATTTAGGTATTGAGGGTGTAAATAGGCTTATTTAAATTTATTTATTGTCATGCATAGAAACATTTATTTTTTATTTGTTATGGTCTTTTTTTCAATTTATTCATTTAAATTATTTATTTGCAACAGCAAACTAAAACGAGTAACCTATGCATAGAAAAAAGTATGACGATAATTACATTGAAAGATATATAGAGATTTTATACACAACAATTTATCTAAAACAGCAGTTATACATAGAAACAAATACAACCATAAAATAGATGTAAAGAATGGCCCACTTATTAAAAGACAAAGTAGCTTAATTAAACGGAAAATTCTCGAGAGTGGCGCTATCGAATCTTATCAAAATATAATCTACAACTTGGATTTTTTCAAATATTTCTATTTCTGATAAAATTAATACATTTCCATGCCAACGTACATGACAATAAAAATGATTAAAAGTTAAAAGAAAACGGTTAAATTCATACTTTTGTTATATAAAATATATAACACATCCAAACTAAAATAATTTAAACACTAATTTGCATTTACAAATACCAAGAACGTCATTTACTCACTTTCGTTTATTATACATTGAATTGTGACACTTTGCGTCCTCCATAACTTACTCGACTTTTCGGCTGACCTCATGAATAATAGCCTTTTTTTGCGTGCCGGTTTATGCGTTGAGAGATAAACACGTGTGTCTCCTGAAATGCCCACAACAAGCATGGCACACACAGGATGTGAATCCACGAAAAGAAATACAAAGAAACGAAACAAATGATAATGTATTAACAATCAAAGGTTACAAGTGACAAAAATGTGTATAACAAATGAACGTGAAACTTTTTGGGTGAAAAATATGCGTCGTGAGTGAATGTGCATAAGTACGTGTGTGTATGTGCGGATGTGTGTGCGTGTTTGTACGTGTGTATTGTTCATGCGTTTCTCAAAAGAGAACGCGTTCTTCGTGAGAGATTTACATACTGACGGAAAAATAAAAAGAGGATGCGAACAATTATCATGGATTATTTATAGTGTCGGAGAGCGTCCCCTATTAGCGGTTTCTAAAATTAGGAGGAGTTAACTCGACATGTTCTTTAATTTTAAAATTTTGAAAAAAAAAGCAATAACATTTTTGCTCTCATAAATAAAATTCTAAACAAAAGATTAAGACTCACTGACAATCATAGTTACGAAAACTCTTTCTGCAGGACATGCAACCACATCATGATTAAAAAGAGTTAATAAAACACCATAATAATTCTGATGACACTGCAAAAATTTTCAAATTAAAAATGATTCAAACATCAACATTTTGACATAGAATTTTATCCTTTCTTACCTATCTAAAAGTAATTTTCTATGCTTGTAAATATTTTCTATTTGTGAATAATAACTTTAGTTATTTAGGACATTTGTTTTTGAAAAAAAGAAATTTATTTTAATGTCCTATCCTCGCTAAAGAACTGGCATTTTCTGGGTCAACCCATTGCCTAATAATACCTGTAATCAGTATATAAATTCTGTTTTCGATTATATTTGGTGCCATCTTAGTTTATATATATATTTATTTCACGATTTCTAGAAACCCTGAAAATAAGTTAAGAATCTACAAATGTGAATTAAATAACTATAAAGATGATTGTTCTTGTGTGGATGTGTGTGTAATATGACGTAATACAGTTTCGCATTGCAGTATGTTTCCTCATTCCAACGGAATATTGTATACGACAATCACACGCGTACAAAGGATTAGTGACAAATATTATTTAGCTCCCATGCTATTGACCCTTTGAGCGTCTCAAGTATTGGAGATTATCCCTGAGTTTCACCTCTGAGGCAAATGGAAGCTATGCATCTTGGGATGATTTCTATTTCTACTTCTGCATGACGATAAATGTGATAAAATGTCCACTTATTGAGCACATCCAATCGCGCATGGAGAAAAAGCAAACAATTGCCCAGTCGCCCTTAATTTGAGATACCTGAAATATCAACGATTAGTCCAAAACCTCAAAATTTTAATAGAATGGTAGATCTGTTATCTGAGAATAGGGTAAAACATTGCCTGCATTTCCCTTTTTCGAAGTCTCAGGTGCCAGGGATTAAGCATTACCATCCTATTGTGAAAGATATTACCTGCAAGTTGGGAAAAGACTCTGCAAGGCAAATTAAACATAAAGACCGATAAAATGGAGGCTTTAATATTTATTCGTAGTCTCACTCGAACGCAATACGACAAAAGTCCGAGTTAAAAATGAATCAGACGTCTTTTACACATATAAAACACTTTGAAAATTACATTTACTCCGCTATCAATATATAACGTAGCGTGGTTGCACCAACGACTCTGAATTCACACCTTTGTCCATTTAATCCTCTCGAAAATACTCGAATCTGCAACCATTTGATTGCTATCAGCACATGCCGTTACCTCCCAATGTCGACACGCGAGGTATCTTATCAACCACAAGAATAATATCAAAATGTTTTAATCTGTCGAACTACTTTAATTACGACAATTTCGCTACTACAATTTTAGGCATACACAGATCTCTAAAATAAACAGAAGACAGAATAACACAAGAGGACAAAGGAAAAGCACAACGCTCATGTAACGCATAGCTGGAAATTGAGTTTTAATACTCTGGCTGAAGTATTTTTTTATTAAGATTTTATGATTCTAAAAACGCTTAAGTTTCTTCGATACATTCATTTAAGTAAAGGCTAAGGTACATCTTCAAATCTTTATCATAAAATATTTTCATAAAATGGTTACACCAATATTAGAAAGTCAGAGTAATTCACTGTATTTTCCTCGAGTTTACCTACAGATTTGATTTAGAAAGATTTTTAGTTAGGGTAAGTCTAATAAATTTATTGAAACTGAAGAGTTCCAGTACAGCTGAAACATTCAATTAACGTAAGCTCCCTTTAGCATTTAATGTTCTATCATCCCATCTTAACAGAAATCTCTGCAACATCTTTGCTTTACTTCCTAGATAAATTTTGTTTTATTTTTAACAATACGTTTTCACTATTACTATTTTTAATAGTTTTTACCACCTCTAAAAAGCTTGCTCTTGACCAAAATATTCTGTATCGACACACAATTCGATCGCCAGATCAACCAGAAAAAATCAAACGAAACCAACTCACTTTTTACGAGACTTACATAAAGCAAAAAGCAAAAGAAGAAATAAAAATGTTTAATTTTAACAATTTAACTATTAACACTTAGAAAAGAATTATTTCTCCAGTATCAAAAAGACATTCAATGCTGACGGTACTGAAAAATGCTCGAGTTGCTGTAGTATTCAAGACTCAACAGCTAAACCATATTTATAATCGGATTCTTTACAAGCGATTGGTATCTCAGACGAACAGTTACTAGATGGAGTTCTTTATTTTATCCTTACACTTTTCAATCGCAGAGGAGTATCCCTACTATTGCGAGTCCGAATTAACCAGGTAGAAAGTGGATAGGTTTGGTCTTTCTGAATCGATGTTTGCTCATTTTAGTCAGTCTGCCTATCATGACTCACGGACTTACTGATCACTTTAATGTCTTAATAAGATTAGGAAGTTCACTAAACTGCTGGGATAGTATCTCAGTGTCTGTAAGAGAACGATTGAAATGTTAGGAAAGTAAAGAGTTAAAGGGCTATCTCTTGTAATTGTTCAATGATCCTGACCCATGTGATGCATAATACCCTTAAACCCTGAAGTCATACAAAGGCACATAATTTTCCCTTTTTCTATTTCTGTGTTTCGTTTCCCTTTTTCTTAATATCGACTCGTGGTTGCATTTATTTTCATTTCTGTCTTAGAAATGTCTTAATTGCTCTATTAATATCATTCTCATTGAATCCATATTTCAATTCAAGTAATTCATCTTCTGTTTGCCCGTCTATACTTTCTCTCTTTTATTCGATTATTATGTAATTACAGACATCTTTGTTTAAATGAATGCTTTCTTTTTATGTAGAATTTATTACTCAATATGTTTATCTATTTACCTTCTTTGCTCTTTTGTTATTCTTTTTATTCATCTGTTTACGTATATAGATATATTGATAGATAGAATGTGGGAAAATATTCAGTTTTAAGTTGTTGCTTGATTATTGAGATAGTGAAAAATATAAAAATTATACTTTAAACGTATAATCAATTTACGTGCATTGATGAACATTACTTTGAACATAATTTAAGTTGCATCTGTTCTTATATTTTAATCATTAAATGGCTATTTTATTGAAAATCATTATATTATAATATTCATCTATTCCTAATCAATTTGCGTCACTATCGCGTATTGTCTCAAAATCATTGCACCAGGAATAAATATAAGTAAAACGAGGAGTTAGATTGCTGGCTTTCCGACCTTGAGATATGAGTTCTAATCTCATCATGGTCGACTTGCCAGGTGGGTGACATCTTTATGTTATCAGTCTGGGATGCGACACCTTTGGATAGTGCCTGAAAACAATAGCACGAGAGAAGCCGTTGACGGTTGTGCTAGCGTGAAGACAGAAGTCAATGTGAGCGAGGTTTTGTTAATACTGGTGTGATACAAACTACTGATTATTTCAGATAATGCGATCTCTCCCAGAAAGTTAGTCAACTAAGCATAACTGCAGTATAAACCACAGGTGGACTGTGTGGTTGTTGAACAGTCGCAAATGTGACTGATCTTCTGCATTAGGTTATTGGATAACCACCTAAGTAGGCTGAAACGTCTGGAAAACGAGCCATTATTATTATACATACACATACATACAGAGAAAAACACACACACACATATATGTACATGCAGAAAGCATTTTAAGATTATCAACAAAAATTGCAGAAGTATCTTCAAGAAGAAAACAAATTAAAATTAATAAAATAACAATACACGGCTGAGTCACTCCCAGTTTTTAATTCGAAGCAAACCATTTACTCTGATGTCCAAACATCTCATTACATTTGTAGTCTTACCGATAGCCTTGTATATCTAAAAGCAAAGATAAATATAGTGAATCTATGAATAATTTATGTCAAATGATATTCAAGAATCAACAATATATATTTGTTTATATATATATATATATATATATATATATATATATATATATATATATATATATATATATATATATGTATGTATGTATGTATGTATGTATGTATATTGTTGAAATAACAAAACAAGTGCTGCAGATATATCATATATTAAACAGAAAGTACAACAGAAGAGTATTACACGACTAATAAGTGTGTGTCGGTTGACCAGCGTTCAATGACTGTGATATTTATTTCTGCTTAATTACAGAAAATGTGGCAGACAGCCGAAAATGGGGATTGGGGAAAAGGATGGTCTTCTTCTGTCTTAACTTTAAGCTTAGCTAGCCACAAACACTGACCCAATCATACAAATAATATTTCTTAAACCAAAACCACACATTCTTACGTACTTTTCTTATTACATACCCATAATATCTCCATGTCTCTAAGAAAATCCTAACTAGTTCCCATATGTACAGTTCATTTGTCTGTGGGAAGAGAGAAATAAAACAACAATCTAAAAAGCCCCAATGAGTATTTACAATATGAATACAATCTATTTACATGAAACTAAACAAAATTATGTCAGTAATAATACCACGCAATAGTTAAATGTGAGAGAAACATCAGTTAACTGGACAAAATCAATGCGGAACTATAATAATATAAAACATTCATTCATCCCAAGCACTCACACAGACAGGCACTCAGACACAACAAAAATGAAAACACACACCCGAAACTAAACGCGCCCCGCATCCACCAGAGAACCGACATCACTGACCATCCAACGAGGGAGGGTATGGGGAATTAAACTAAAGGAAAATAGGGACAGAAATAAAAGGGACCAAGTACAAGATCAGTTGGAAAGAAGTGAAATTCTCGCCTCCATAGAATCCCATCTGACATGTCCAAATCACGACTCTCATAACACCTAGTAAGCAAAAATCTTCGTCAACGGCGGTGCCACATTGCTACAAAACAGAACTGCCTCAAGAACAAAGAACTTTCTTTGCAGCAATCGAACCATGAGAGCTTCAACAAACTTGCACAACGGCGCTACCACCCTGCAATGAAAGAGGGCGTGACCAATGGTCTTGACTTTCCCATCACACCGTCGGCAGTTTGGAGATTTCTTCAAGTTCGCTGAACACACTCTTTTGGCGACCTAGAGGGCCCCACGAATCACCAGCCTGGTGAGTGATGCCTCATCGTTATTGCGGCATATCAACCCGGGCGCCCAAGGCCAGATTGAGCGAGCCACCTACTTCGGAAAACCGAGCTTGTCAATCAGCTCATCACAAACGGACCCCTAACTAACACTTGATACGAGACAACACCTGGATATTGGAGAGGCCATCCGACACTCATAAGAGACGTTTCAGAGCAACGCAACATTCGCGGTAGAAGGAGTATTCGGCTCGGGGTAAACGGTGAGCCTCCTTATATGGGTACACACTTCTCAGGGATGGGAAGTTCTTACGGGCGTCTTCCTTCTAGAAGTCGCCCTCCTCATCCGATTCGCGACACATTCGATCTAGGAACCCGATGAAAATCATATATTGAAGAATCGCAATGCTAGGCATACCTAGATCGCCTTCAGATGGAGGAAGGCAACAGATCTCCTGAGATACCCTAGTGGCAGTACCTCCCCACAAGAAGGAGAACAATGGCCTTACTGATTACATTAGTGTATACAGGTATACGGAACTGGAAGTACAGAGAGCCGGTAAAGGAGAATCGGGTAGATGCGTGAAGCACATACTTCTGCCCTCCCCTTCAAGAAAAGATTCCTCCGAGACCACAGTTTAACTACCATCTCGGCTTTCCCTTGTACCTCTGACCAATTCATTCCCAACTGGATATCAGGACCGAATCATACGCCGAGTATCTTGACCGCTCCATCCGTCCAGAAGAAGTGTCCGGGAAGAGAAACTCCCTTCCACCCACAGACTTATCGCGGTTGATCAGAATCTCATAAACACTGATTTCTTTGCTGACTTCTTCAATCTCGGCTCTGCTTAACAGAAGAACCGAAACTTCATCGGCATAGGCAGAATGCCTGGCCGAAGTGGTAGCACCAGGTAAGGAAATTCCGTGTAGGACCGGATTCGTCTTTAACTTGCGAGGAAAGGTTCCAAAACAAGAAAGTAAAGCAAAGGCGAAAGCTGAAAAACTTGACGAATTTATTTTGTTTATGTGAAAACAGAAGATCTGCCAAGAAAGGCGAAATACTGCAAGAACCAGGACGGAAATTCTTCAGAATGATTCAGTGACCAATATACCTTTCATATGCATTCACCCCAGCAAGTCTTTTAACACAAGCAGCATATTTTTTAAATGGAAACTATGGCCAGATCCACCAATGTAAGCGAGCAATGCACTGAGTTCGTTGTCATGCAAAGTATTCCCCTGCGTTCATATAAACTCCAGTCAAATTCCTCGAGATTTCTCCCATGCACTCTCAGTGGCAAAAAAACACACTTGACAGGGCAAATTCCACCCAAAGCCTCAGCTTACTACCATTCTACTCACCACACAGTCTCTTCGAGATTTGAAAGTAGTTGCAACAAATTTTATCTCAAGCTTACATAAATTCCTTTCAATTAAAATTGTGGTGGGGTTGATAAGCAGAGCAATATATTTCGATTCGTCGGATTTGCCTGAAGGGTTCACACCTCCATTGACAAATACACACACATACACACACACACAAACAGATAAACACACACACACACACACAAACACACGCACAGACGCGCGGGCACACACAGACGCGCATATATATATATATATATATATATATATATATATATATATATATATATATATATATATATATATATATATGTGCATATTTCATTGGTGATTTGATTAATTTTTTATACAATTTCTCATCGATCTATTTTTTTTTTCTTTTCAGGTGATTAATTGTATCTAAACTGTCCGAATGTTCTTTTATTCCGAGCGCTTTCGGCTATACATTTAGCCATTTTCAAGTTTTTATATAATTTATCATCTGAAAAGAAAAGAAATATTAGATAGCTTGAGAAATTCTATAAGAAACTAAATTAATGCACCTTTTCTGTCGTATTCAGTGAAATGTGCATGACAGAAGGATTGCTACCTAAATACATAAATTATATATATATATATTTATATATATATATATATATATATATATATATATATATATATTGACTTTCCTTTTTCCAGGTTTTCAGATGAGAGGTTTGCCCTCTTGATATTATTTAGCTATAGTTATAATTACTGAAAAACACTTGAAATTGAAAGGAAAAGCAGTGACGGCATCATGACCAATCAGGATGCGGAATTAATAAATCCGAAACATTTCAAGTACCTCATAAATAAATCATGAAAATTTAACTTTTTGTCCTAGTGTCTTGAACAATTTCGAATACCCTTGCACTATTTTCACTCTCATTCTAATACAAAATCTCTCCATTAGAATCTGAATTTTTGCTTCATCTATGTAACTTATCAATCTGATTTTTCGAAGTTGTTTGCATTCATTTTCGCTTCGTTTCTTGGGTAGAGGCGACGAAGATTTATCTACTGAGGCCCTCCTTTATTTCACCGCTGTCATTTTTTCATTGATCACTTCGGTAATTTTCTCAATCCCACAATCGTCTGTCAGCACATCTGTTGCAATCATGTGGCCCTGCTGTTTTGTTCGACTTCATCTGAATCAGTGGTAATCTAACTTGAGAATTTTCTATTGCGGAGCCTTCCTTCTTCTAAATTACTCTCCTTTATTATCAGGGAAGAGATCTCGAATGTATCCAGTCTATCTCTTGATTACTGTGTTGTTTTCTTTCTTGAGATAATATATATTTTATCCTCCTATATATTTTGTTATTATTTATTCAACCTCTTTTATGTGCTGTCACCTTTAGAGATTTGGGTAATCATAGCTCTTCAAAACTTCCTCTTCTTCCTAGCTCTAAGTAATGTTAGACTCTTTACTGTCCATCCAAGTACTTATTTTGCTATCCATTTACATATAACTCATCACATATGTCTATCCATATACACATTACTTCTTGTTACATAGATTATTCGCTGCTTTCTTCTTACCATCAATCTTATATGACCCGAAATATTTCCACTGTCCCTTTCTGGTACTAATTTCTGGTACTAATTTCTGGTACTAATTCTTTTGTTTCCATTTTCTTTAAAACTTCCTCGTTGCTAATATGTTCCAACCATGGTAGATTCGTCATCCTTCTAGAGAAGTATATTTGTGTTGCCTCAAGCTTTGCCGCAATGGTCAAATAAATACTGCGAGAAGACCAATCCCATAAACGCATAAGAAACACTTATTTGTGCATATATGATAGTTTTGTTCCTGCAGTTTTTCAGTTTCTGCAATTTCTGTTTGCGCTTGTTTCCAAATATTTGGACATTATACTCGACAACATTTCCAAGTAATATCTGCCATCTCTCTTTCATTAGATCAGAATTTTACTTGCTTTCCGTCGTTATGCTTCTTTTACTGTTGTCACTAGTGCTTCTCTTAAGATAGTCTACTTTTAGTTTCTGACCAGTTCCAGAGTTTCATGTTTTTTTTCTGATCATCGACTACATATATGTGTTGCGTCATGGATTTTCATAGTGAAGATTAAGACATGGTGTAGGTATCTTTAATTCTTAAATGTTCACATTAGTTTGTATAAATTGGCATGTACTCAATCCCTGTATCAACGCATATCTGTTTTCAAGTACAAAACTGCATTTATAAATTGGCTGATTATTGTTAAGCAGTTTATTTGGATTTTAATATAGCCTTTCTGATTATATTCCACCTATGCAAAAGATTTGTGATTTATCTATACACAAATCCGAGACATGGAAAATGAAAAAATGACATCGAAATATATGACTATATTATAATATTATCACATATGTCAGGATATAGTCACATATGTTATATTATAGTCACATAAGCTAATCACTAAACCAGATTTCTTTATTGTAAACATAAATGTGACAGACAAGATTTTACTTTTTCAGCAGAGCACAGTAAAGTTAAAAAATACAAAGTTGGAAAAATATCTAAACCATCCAAGAAAACTGGATAAAAAATGATTAGGGGAAAGTCATTCCACGTGCCTTTGAAATTGTCCAGAAGAGTTTTGCTAAGAGTTAAAAAAAAAAACAACAACACTAGAAACTCAAGGAAGAATTAAAATCATTCAGAAGACAACATTAATAAAATTAGCTACAATACCAGGGATAGAGCTGTAGTACTGATATAAGTTGTCATAAATGTCACCAGATAAAACACGTATTATTCGTAAAGAACTAAGGTAAAATAAAAATATATTGTCGGGAAGGAAATTCTACTAAGTATATCACGTGTTCAATAATTCATCACATCTAGTAGAAGGAAAAGAAGATTTGACATTGAATATTGTCCAAAATAAAACCAGAGATGAAACTGCATAAAGCCTTGTGAATAAAAACAACATTGATAACAGTCACTAAAGCTTTTGCTATTAAGATTTGTAAATGTCACCATTTAATTTAAATACAGTACCTTAGACTTACATTGTTATATAATTTAACAAACACATGGAAATTTATAAAAAGCTAGCTTACTCTCATATCACCCGTTAACTTATCAACATATTTTGTACACTCACTGGTATCTTTTCTATGAAAACAGCTTTGAACAGAGAAAACTTCTTTCTATCCAAGTTTCTTATTTGACAGTAAAATATCAGGCAAAGATTACGTTAAATATTTACGAATACTTTTCATCCGTAAAAAGAATTTGTTCAGAAGACAATCAGTGAATATGGAATATTTTCTTACAAAGTGACAACAAAAGAAATAGTTATTGTTTAGAAAAAATTACCAGCATATGACATAGGATAGATTTCAGGACAACAGACGCCATTTTGGCAAACATCGACTTTCAAAGGGCAGTATATTTTTACATATAGTGTAAGTTATGCGTTAATATATATTTTTGAAGTGAATTTTTTTACTAAAATAGAGATATATGCTGTCATATATATATATATATATATATATATATATATATATATATATATATATATATATATATATAGGTGTGTGTTGTAAAAATTGCTATATAGAGATTTAAGAGTGCTATAAAATCGAGACAGGATTTTTTCAGAAAGGAATGATTTAAAGTTATCTCTATATATCAGGTCATCCCATAAGTTTTGTCCGAATTTTGAATAAAGAAAACAAGTGACCAAATGTTACATTTAATTACAGGTTCAATCAACAATGTATTTTCCATGATTATCTATGACTTCCTTCCATCTTTTTAACAAGCTTACTAATTCCATCACTGTAAAATTCTTTTGGCTTTGATTCGAAGAACTCACAAATGTCAGTTTTAACCTCTTCCTGTGTTACAAAAGCTGTTTCTTCCAAATGATTCTGTAAGCTATGAAACAAATGGTAATCTGAAGGAGCAAGATCGGGAGAATAAGGTGGATGAGGAATTTTCTCCCAACCAAGTTCTTCGATCTTTTGTGACGTGATTCTTTCTGTGTGGGGTCACGCATTGTCCTGATGAAACATCACCTCTTTTCGATTCACTAGAGCAGGTCTTTTTTTCCTCAAATCTTGGTTCAAACGCTCTAATTGCTGACAGTATATTTGAGCATTAATTGTTGCATTAGGTGGTAAGAATTCAAAGTGGATTATTCCTTGGCGATCCCACCAGATTGAAAGAAGAAACTTTTTCCCATGAAGTTCCCTTCTCGGCTGTGGCTGGGGTCCTTCCCCTTTACGAAGCCACTGTCTACGACGCTTAACATTTCGATAAAAGATCCATTTTTCGTCGCCAGTCACAAGTCTATGCAAAAAAGGTGAAACAAGTTGGCGAGAATGGAGAGAAGAGCAGATGTCAACTCGGGATTTGAGGTTGTTTTCAGACAATTCATGAGGCACCCATTTTCCAAGTTTAGGAACTTTTCCAAGTTGTTGCAGATGACGATGAACAGTTGTATGGTCTGAACTGAGAACCACTGCCAATTCCTCAACTGATAAAGCAGGATTTTCTTCAAGGGCTGCTCCAAGAAGCTTTTCATCACACTTAACTAGACGTCCGGTTCGATCTTCACCTTCAAGGGTGAAATCTCCACCTCTGAATTTTCCAAACAATCTTCTGCAAGTTCTTTCATTCACACATTCTTCTCCATAAACTGAGTGAATGTTTCTAGCCGCGTCCTCTGCTGAGTTTCCTTTCTTGAACTCATAAAGCATTATATGCCTCAAACGATTCTTGGGTACTTCCATGTTAGCAGTGTTTTAATCAAACAAAATTTAATTTTATTGTTCTCTGAAATAAAATTTTATCAGTTTAAATGCATCTAGACATAAAAATAATGTGTGTGTGTGTACTGTATGTGTGTGTGTGTTGCTATAGTTACAGGGGATGAAGATTTAATATTGACGATAGAGCATTAATAGATATATTAATATATCCATTATATCAACTCTCCGCACAAACTGGCGAAATCCATGACAAAATTTGACCCTCTCCTGGAAACAATCAACTACATCACATATTAAAAATTTAGACATGTTTGATAAAGGGGAATAAATATAACTGAACAACTCATGGCTTAATTTAGATGGCAATGATTCTTATGATCACACAGTCAAATATATATATATATATATATATATATATATATATATATATATATATATATATATATATATATATATATATATAAATTAACTGATTTAAAATATGGTTTTTGGCGAAAACCATATTTTAAATCAGTTAATATATAATTATATGTACATTGAACACTGTTTTGTAAAATGTGTGTAGTTTTGCGGTTGGTATTTGAGGACATATAGTTTTAAGATTAATACTGCTTTCCACTAACTTCTAATGTTTTTATTTTTCAGAAATCAAGAATGGAAAACCCTATGATAGCAAATGAAATGAAAATGAATACTGTGATTGTGGCATTAAAGGCTGATCATAGCGATTTGGATATTGCCCGTTTCCACAGAATTTCAAGCTCGTTTGTCCACAAGATACGAAAAGAGTTAGAAGACGCTGACATTTCCCCAATGTCTGTATCAAAACGTAAAAGACAATCTGCACTTTATGATAAAGTGAGAACATTCGAATTTATTCAGGAAGTTAAGCAGACAATTGATGAAAACCGAGTTCAATCAATGAGGTCAATTGCCAAAAGGCTTCATGTGTCTGAAAAAGAAACAATCAGAAAGAGTGTTCATGAAGACATTCGATACAAGTCCTACAAACTTAACACAAGAAATGACAGATGACTTTGTTCAGATACTTCTGAGGTGTCAAGAGTGATGCGCACAAAATTTCCTTCAAGTGTTATGGTATTGGGTGTTGTTAGCAATGAAGGACATGTTATACCACCAAACTTTTTTTCTACAGGGTCTTAGAGTAATCGCTGCTGCTTACATTAAGGTTCTACAAACAGTTTTCAAGCCCTGAATTGACAACATATGCAACGGGAGGCCTTATATATTCCAACAAGTCTCGGCTCCATCCCACAAGGCTCTACAAACACAAGAATGGATGGCTGACCATTTGTTCGACCACATCACACTCAACATTTGGCCTCCTAACTTTCCAGACCTCAATCCACTAGACTATTATTTGTGGAGGGTTGTTGAGAAGGAGGTTAATAAACAGACTCATAACACCAAAGACTCTCTTAAAGCTGCAATATTTCGAGTAATGTCTGACATAAATGAAGACCAATTAATCAGAGCTTGCAGCCGATTTCGACCTCGTAGAGAGGCAGTTATTGATGCTGGTGGTGGTCTTATAGAATAAAATGAAAAGATAGTTAGCTAAATTTCATGTTTACTTATTTATAATCAAATATAATTATATTCATTTGTTCAGTAAGTTTTTAAAAATCTGTCCTCAAATACCAGCCGCACCCTATATATATATATATATATATATATATATATATATATATATATATATAATTTGGGCAGAACCATGAAGGAATTCAATAAAATTCTGATGTTTTATCCTTTAGTCAGATTTATGAAAGTGCAGAATGAAGAGCATTTCTAGCATACGCATGTTGAAAAAGTACAAATTAATATGTAATATCAACGTACAGTGTGCGATGGATACATTGTCTAAATTACGCAGAAATGAAAATGACACTTATATCTCATTTAACAGATATATTTACCAAAATTAAACATATCATAAAATACTAAAGAGTAAATATATTCAATAAAGTCACCACTGGATTCAGCCACGGCCTCCGGACGAATATTCTGCATGTCTTCTGGGCAGTATCACTGTATAATTTAGTGAAGGCTGCAATTATTCCTGTTTCTCGTCATCTTTACTGTTACAAGATTTTTGTCTCTCGCGCCTGCACCCCACACATAATAATCAAGGGGTTTACTGTCTCGGGAGGTAGGTGGCCACATGTAAGGGGTAATGTGGTCGCAGAAATTGTCTGGCAGCCATGACTGGGTTCTCCTGCTTCTATGACGTTGTAGAGTCCTGTTGCCAGACATGGTATATTCTAGCAGCAACACTCTTGACACAGGACATCACTACTGTCTCAAGGCACTTGATGTAGTCCTCCGTGTTTAGTTTGAGGACCTCACCAACAAATTTCGGATTTCTTTTCTTATCAGAAAGATCAGAGTGTTTTCCGAGCTGCCGTATCATTGTAATCACTATTATACTAATCCAACTCTTTCCGAATGCTCAGCTTCACGTTCTTTAGATTGACACGCAATGTTAAATGCTCGTATAAGAATATCCGATGCGAACGCCTAGCACTACAGCATGTCGTTTCCAAATTTTGTGCGGGTGAATTGCATAACGGTGCACGTTTTCTCACAGATGGTGCCTAACTGATTCTAGTATACTGTACATTCGACAAAATCAAAAACAAACAACGCGTATTCCGTCAATTTCCCATCGCACCCTGTATATATAGTTTTTGTAATGCCACGCACACATATATACATTCACACACATATATAGTTATATACACAAAATTATATACATATTTTTTATATACAAATATTAATATATTGAATATACGAAACTGATATATGTTTATTTGAATTTCTCGCTTTAAGGAAGAAAATAAACGTCCAGATGTCGAAAAATAAATAAATAAATTCACAGAAATGCAAATGGATCATAAAATAGATCCTTGTAAGAGAGAACGTGCAGAAACATAAACTTATGTGTACGCTTATCTTTAAAAAGCTAAAATAATCTATATACACATAAACATAGTACTTCGTAGCAAAACTCACAAAAAGTATACTTTAAGCAGTTATCACTTTTAAAAGGAACTAGTCATATGCACCTACACACGCATAAACGTATATACACGCACAAATGCACACATATATTATGACATAATCTTTCCGGTGTGCAGATATTTATCTGCATAGAAATATAAACACATTAAAATTCATATATATTTTTACAAAGACGTAAGTTGACGAGCATACATTATCTCAGATTCTATTTCAAAAATCAATGTTTTGCAATAAAATTGGTGTTAAACAACGATGTTGGTAAAATATTCAGGATAGATATATAGGATTTTCAGTTTATATGATTTTATTAAAAATGTTTTCAATAACGTATCTGGTCGTTTGAAATTATATTATTCAACCTTAGAGTTGTTCAAATCATTATGTTATTATTATTTTCAGATTTTTAATTCCAGGAATATAAACATTGTCATACGTCAGAGAATCGTGTAAAATGATGTAATCACAAAGAAAAACAATATAAAGTTAATTTTTGATGGCAGCACACTTGTGAAATTTGCAACGATGTTGAAAACTGATCAGAAAACAAGCAAAAACTGTTGAAAACTTTAATAAGATAGAAACGAGAAAAAACAATGATTTAAGCATATCACAAAAAATATATGAGAAGAGGAAAAATATGAAATAAGTAATATACAAGAAAAATAGGTAAAAATGCAGGAAAATTGAAATTTCTAGAGTAACATTTACATAGATTTAGTAGTTGATCTATTGATTTTGTCCTTCATGGTCAACCAAAAATGACTTAGAAAGCAAAAGAGGGCGGTGAAAAAACGTTTAGAATTAATATTGTAGACAGTAAAATTATATAGAATTTCGAATGACGATATCAAAATAAATGAAGAGAATAATTGTAGGCTAAATTTTATATAAAAGACTATACCTTCTGAAAACCTATTTCCCACTTTCTCAAAAAGGCTTCGATTTACATCCAATTCATGAAATGGACGCCAACCTCTTCAGGATTCAATAGAAGACTTTGGTTCAACATTAAAAATCATATATGTGATAAATTATTCAAGTAAATACATTTGGATGCATTAAATCAGCGACAATAGTGATAAATTCCAAACTGAATAAAAATCAATTGTTGGAAATGTAGGGTATGGCATAGAAGATCAAGGACTCTATATTATACCTGTGTATGCAATAGTGTGTTAATCAAATAGTTATGTCTGTTGCCTAAATTATTTTTTTATTTCTTAACAAATGGACTTTGCTACATTTAGTTTAGTTTAGTTAGTTTGATTACGTAATATATCCAGGCATCTCCAATAAGATATATTATCAATATTTTAAAGAACGAAAGATGTTATGTGCTGGAGAAATCATCGTAATACTGAGATATACATAGAAGCAACTTAATGAATTTCATTAATTTTTATTACATCAGTTGGTTAATTCCAATTATATTTGAAACATACTGACATACATAAAATTTAACAGTGTATTACTTTAAATTTTATATTTTTAAATATGAAATATGTGTGTGTGTTTATTTTTCTGTGTATGTGTGTATGTTTGTGTGTGTGCATGTACGTTTTTATGGAAATCATTTTACTTATCTTCTTATGAACTAACCTATTCGGGCACATTACTGTATTTATATTCATACGTTGCATAATTTCATCACGCATGTATACCTATATCTATATAAATATGCATGTACTCATAAATTTCTATGTATGAATTCTAATACATATAAACATATGTAGATAAATACGTTCGTAAAATATTAGTATATTAGGCGATTTTCACGTTAACTCTATATTTATGCATAATTATACTCATATATAAGCATACGTACTCTCTTTCAAGATGAGTATGAAATTTCTTTATGGATTAATATATTAGGTTTATTGACTGTTTCACATATCAGTACGTGTGTGTCTCTGTGTGTGTGTATGTGCGTGAACTAAATGTGAGCACTGATTTACTTTGTGCATACGTTACGATGTTAAAAAGGACGCAAGCGAAATTTTTGCAAGCATTGGCATCAAAAACCAAAAAAAAAACAAACTAATGAGTCCGTTTGAAAAAGTCTCAAACTAGCACCGTCTTTGCTAATCAGACAGATCTGAAGAAATGCCTTCTTTTTTTGGAGTGCCGCTTTTATTTGATTGTCCATCGTTGCTTTTTAGAAACAACTTTCTAAAACTTACAGCATTCTTGATGAGCCTCGTGACCTGATAGAAAACAAACCGGCAATAACAATGAGACGAGGACAGCAAAACAATCAAATACAAGCTTCACAAATAAACAATTACGAAATCTTTTACACATAAATGAACTCGGTGCACAATGTGAAATGTATGCATCGGTATAAGAATACACTGATGCGCAAGAAGCTAAAGTATTTTCGTGCTGAAAAAGGACAGGTAAATACTTTTAGTTCTTTAAATAAATGGACTCTGTCATAGCACTAAAAGCAGCAGTGGGTTTAGAAAATTCGCTCAGTGGTCTGATCAAGTACTTTTCCATTCTCTGATACCCAAGAAAAAGATCGTCATAACGAGTTGATATGATCAAATTCCTTTTTTATAGCTTTCAAGTAATCCTCAGCAGGTTAATATGTGTCCATTTGATGTTTCACTTTTTATTCTCTCTTACATTATGATAAGTTGCGGAAAAATCAAAGATCAAAATTGATATATCTTTAATCTTTAATGCGTGATTTATTTTCTAATATTAAAGGAATCTGCCAGACTTTAGCAGACTAGGAACAGGTTATATATATATATATATATATATATATATATATATATATATATATATATATATATATATATATGCATAGATGACATTATTCATGTAAATGTAACCCATTATTAGGTAAAGTCAAATCTTTCAAGAATTGCATGAACATAAAATAATACCCATATCATCAAGATGAAAGAGATTTAAAAATAAATATTTCTTAATTTACCGGAGAAAAGAGAATGTTTGTATGATTTATAAACTGGATATTACATTCTATAGCTGCCGATATTATTCTTCAATGTATGCTAAACGTTGAAATAATTACTAAATTTTTCTCATTTGAATTTAATCTTAATTAAGTTTACTATGCAAAGATTGTACAAATTTAGTATGACTAAAACACATTGGTAAATATGAAACCTACTATTTAGACATGAATTAGTACATTTAAAAAGTCAGTTATTTTGTCGAGGCATTAACTTATTTTAATTTCTGTTTTTTTTACTGTATATGTCATCGTCATTCTATGCTCGTACATGATCTGTATCTGTCTATATTTCTGAGATGAGATATTATGTACACTATTTACATTATTGACCTCATCTTTGTCGCCATACTTATTACAACGTTTCGGCCGTTGTACGCTCCGGCCTTCTTCAGGTGGTTGGAATGTCTGATTGCGGCATAAATATTTAAAAATAAATCCAAAATATATAGGCTACATAAATATTAATAAGCTTATATTAATAAGCTTGTATCTACATATATATTGTATTACGCTTTATATCACAAAAACTGAGAGAGAGAAAAAAAAGAAGACATGTATAGAGAAAAACAGAAAAGGAGAGAGAGGTAGAAAGGCAATGAGCGAGTCTGACACAGCGAGCGATTTCAGGCATTTGTTTGTATTGAAGTGTTACATCTTGCTTCGTGAAGTAACGATTAGCTGAGGACAAATTCGCCACTGAACTGCAAGTGACCTTTTCAAATGGAATTATTTCTTTAATAATTATAATAATTTTGTAATATAATGAAAATGTTCTTCTAATGCTATTAAACCCAGACTGTGTTGAGCGTCAGAGAGGAAAAACTGTAAGAGTAAGGCATAGAATAGAGAGGAACAAAAAGAGTGTAAGAGTGTGTGTGTGTGTGTGCGTGTGAGACACAGAGAGAGAGAGAGAGAGACTCAAACTGAGAGTAACTGGGGTTATCTTGTAAAGTCTTTGAAATTAATTTTTTCTTCGAAATTATTTTTTATAGTTTATATAGATGTTATATTATTAATTAAATTGTAATAGTTGTTAATTTTTATTATTAATTAAATTATAATATTTCAGCTAATATTTTAAATTTATATTTGAATTGATTTATTATGTTATATTATTATTAAAGTAACGAAGTAAACATTTGTTAATATGTCGGCATCAACCATTATTTCATTCTCATATATATATATATATATATACATATATATATATATACATATATATATATATGTGTGTGTGTGTGTGTGCGTGCGTGATGGAATTAAAAAGAAAAAAATCTAATGAAATCCAGAGATTAAAAAACTTTAATTTTAAATTTCCCGCATCCCATTTTTGCGCATGTGTAGTCGCACCAACATAACAAATTTTGTCTGATGAAGTCCTAATCAACGAAACGCGTCACAAGATTACTTTTCCCATTTTGTCATACATTATCGTCAATATACACACACACACACACATTCACTCAAAGACACACACACACACAATAAAAATATTTTGTAATTATAAAGAGTAAATTTATTCAATAAAAACGCCTTTGATTCAACCACAGCCTCCAGACGACTTCGGAATCTCCTGTATATCTTCTGAAAGGTCACCTTGTTTAAGTTGGTAAATGCTGCTATAATACTTGCTTTCAGTTCATATTTGGTGTTACAAGGAGTTTTGTTGGTCTCTCGCTCAACTGCACCCCACACATAATAATCAAGTGGTCTGCAGTTTAGGGAGTATGCAGTCTGTGGTCGCAGAAATTGTCTGACTGGGTTACCTTGCTTGTTTGGCATGATGCCAAACATAGTATCTTCCAGGAGACACCAGCTTGACCCTGTACAGTACTACCTCCTCAAAGCACCTAATGTAGACCTCCGTGTTGAATCTGAGTGTTTCCGAGCTGGTGTACCTTTGTAATCAAAATTAGACTAATCCAACTCTTTCCGAATCTGTCTATATTTCTGTGATGAGGTATTATGTACAAGGACACATGGCACAGTGGATAAAGGCGTTAGTTAGATCCTGTGACAGGCCCCAAAGAGTGTGACTTCCATACTTGATTAAGACGGTGGAGAACTTGGATAGGGTAATTAACAGGAGATAACTGATAACTGACATCCATTAGACATGGCACGTGGAACTAGAACAGTCTACCTTAGCGAGCAAAATAAAGGGTTCAGTTCGACATTCCAACCATCTGAAGAAGGCCGGAGCTTACAACAGCCGACACGGTGCGATAAATATAGCAACAAAGATGAGGACAATAGTTTGAATAATGTAAATAGTGACTTTCCGAATCGTCTGGACTGTGCTCAGATTTTAACCCAAACACTCTATAATGTTCGTTTTGGAGATTTCAGTGCGAATTCCAAGCAGTGCTGCATGCCTTTTCCAAATTTCTGTCGGAGTGAATTACATCATGGTGCGCCTTTTCCCACAGATGGTTCCCGATTGACTTTACAGTAAAGTCAATCGGGACAAAATCAAAAACAAACAACGCTCATTCGCCTAATCAAAAATATAAAATAACAACAATTTAGGCAGCGCACCATATATATATATATATATATATATATATATATATATATATATATATATATATATATATATATATATATATATATATATTGGTACAACAACTAATTGGCTAAAGAATTAGAATATCATGAGGAAGAAAAATGCCCTAAATTTGATACAAACAAACTCAAAATATTTCTGTTACTAAGAGGAGAGACCGAAGGATTTTTTTTTTAATTTACACTTATCAATTTGTACAATATTTGATTAATCACATACCTGAGGGAAATTTGCACCGGTGTCATTTTCTATATCTAAAATAAAAAGAATAACGTATGTAGGCTAAAAATAAATCGATGATAAAAGTTAGTACATTAATTCTTTATATAAAAATCGTTAAAATAGAAATCTAAATGTAATTTCTTTCAAGAAATAGAAAAAATCTCAAAGAAACTTTTACATTAACGATATTGTTTCGTTTTATATGCTTCAAATGAGTAAAAAGATAAATACTTAACAGAAGACTTATATAATATAACCGATATAATTGCTATGTTCTCTAAGGCTAATGTTCAGTATTCGTCTTAAGGGACCAGCTGAAAACGAATTTTATTTTGGCATTTCATTCATACAAATGTCCACTGCGTTTCACATGTAAAAACGATGCATATAATCATCTAATTCGTTAGGTCATAATCTTGTTCTTGTTTTAATTACCGACTATATTGACAGAGGGATATCAGGATTTCAAAAATTTGATAAAATAGTCAAATGCATATATTTTCATTTTTTGAATATATACTAGTGCACTTTTGTTAAGTCATTACAATTGCCATCTATACTCATGCGAGTAGCTGTCTCATGCCTCTACTCCGTTGAAAAAGTGTATAAAAAAAAGGAAGAATTTAATTTAGAAGAAATCTATCATTTTGTAATTTCTTCTGCTTCTATTCCTGCACTTCTTTAAAAATGATGCCTGTCTTATTTATTAAATTACTCTGGACGAATAATATACGCGGTTATTGAAACAGCATGAAAATGTGAGAAATCAAACAATTTTCATGGTGACTGAAATGAAATAGTTTTCTTTGAATGTATCTGACACTAATTCGTATATTAAAATTATCAGTCTAGTTTCATAACACTTATTTTATATTATATAGATGAATTTTACAAAAATTCCATTGATTCCTGAGTAGAAGATACTAAAGAATTATAGAGGATTAATACATCAAGTGCAAAAATTTATAATTGCAACATCGTGCGCTTTTGCTTTAGTCATCACAGTTAAACACATGGCCAAATAAACTTTTGTAGAGAGACAATTTTTGTTCGCATAAATGTTTTAGTATTATTTTTTATTAATGTAAACGTGGCTTCTAACATTTAAGATTCATGTTAAGTAAGTGGGGAAAAGATAATCAATGTTTGAGAAATTTATCATTCTTTAACCAACATTCAGTAATGACGTTTCTGGAATATTTTATGACGTGCTATACAGCAGAGAAACCCACGGATCAGTAATTAACATCAACACATTTCTAGTAGTAAAATATTCGTAAAATTTAAATAAAATAATTGTTTGAAGAGGCAAAAATGAAAATAATTTCTAATAGAAACAGTAAATAATGTTTTCCGTATTGATATTTAGCTGTAAATGATTGCAAAATGATAAAATAAGCTGTACTAATTGTTTCCTTAAAATGTCGTCACGGTGTTAATTTCTGTTATACAGACTGATTATTAAAAATTTGAATCTTTCGAATATTATATTTTTAAAATGTACATCGTTCCAACGAGACTCACCCGCATGTGAGAAAGTAAAAGAATAACATTTCTGCAATGCAAAAAAAAATCTTTCTAGCTGTTATCAGTCTAACATTATTTATGGTGTGATGTACTGAAAATGGTTTTCAAAGTTACAACTCGTTACTTGTTTTTTTTTTGTTTTTTGTTTTTTTGTGGAGGTTGAACATATCTGTTAATATTCAATAATCAGTATTTATTGAAAATGTGTGATAAACTTCTTCAGATATTTTCTTCTTCTTGTCGTCATCTGTAGGAACATATTGTTGAGAAGAAAAACAAATATGAAACTATTGCAAAACATACACGAGACACGTATGCAATAAGTGACATCATACATACAGAAATAGAGAAATATGAACCTTACAGATGTAAAATAAAAAGGTGAAATAATTAAAGGAATTATAAAAAGTCAGAAACCATCTCTCAAAATAAAATATGTAAAACAAAATCAATGAAAAATGCGTTGGAAATAATGTCAAAACAAAATAAAATAGCGAAGGGAAACGATGAAATTGATAAATAAAAAATCCGTCAAGGAATTGACCATTATGGCTTTTATGCAATAAAATGTGCTGATGTTTATGGATATTATTAGCAGTAATTTCATTATAGATGGAGCCTCCTGTCTTACATTGGTTTGGCTTTGTGTAGATGCTTGTGCTTTACATACTGTGACAATGAAAAATAAAATACCTGACACGGAGAATGAACTATCTTTCTCAGTGGAGGAGTGGCAGAGGTTGTTTCTGGGAATCTACTTTGACAGGAAAAATAAGAAAAATCAATTTTAGCATGGGAAAAATTGATATGTACCTCCTATTTCAGAAAGAAAATTTGATTTTCAGCTCAAGATTTTACCTTCTCTTCTGCCCCATACCTTGTGTTCTGTGTCCAGTTTAGACCTCTACTGAGAAAAAGTGCATACAAATATAGAGAAGAGAAGAGAAAATACAGCGCTTGTGTGTAGAGCCATGGGATAAAAGAAGAAAAGATATAAAATTGAAAAAATAAATAAAAATCAAATTTAAAATAGCGAATGTGGTTGCACGATCGTTAAGTGCGGCGTACAACAAGGCTAACGATGTTAGGTTCCTATTTTGTTGAGCATTATTATTATTAATAATAATAATAATAATAATAATAATAATAATAATAATAATAGATAAAAACAATGCTATAAAATTGATACACACTGAGGGTTGTTGTCAATATGACTGATATCATTTCCTCCCAAGGGAATAAAAAATAAAAGTGAACAAAAAGTCTTACGCTAGTTGAATCGATGGCTCTCACGTTCTGGGATCAGGAGAATTTCAACGGATCATCTCTATATATTTATTCTCCTTTTTTCTCTTCCCAGTCATGCCACACTCCTTTCATAAAATTCTGTCTTCACGCCATACTGGCCACTAGTCAGCTCTAGCGAGGAAATTTTTTCGCTGATCGCCCTTTACGCCACCTATTTCCCTCTTTTCTATGCAATGTGGCTCAGCGCCAATATCATTACTAACCTCAGGACTATTCTTTTTTACATTCCTCTCTCTATTCCAACACACATATATATATATATATATATATATATATATATATATATATATATATATATATATATATATATATATATATATATATCGCTTATTACTGACATTTTTATTTTCCCAATTTAATCCTTATCCATTCCTTCACTTATTTTCACGCACATTCTTCACGGCTGTTCACTTCATTCCCCGGTAAAACAGCGTTACTTGCTGAGCTACCATATTCTTTAACGCCACCTTGCACCCTTGCTACCTGAAAAGAAGAGGAAAAAAATATGAAACTTCTCTAAGCTGAAGGGATGAATAAACTTATATCAAACTTTTTCAGCGTTAATCGAGTATCATCTCGTTGACACGTATAACTTTCATTTATTTTATTTCATTTTATTTTTTACAATTTATTTTATTAGTATTTTTTCTTAGAGGAGAGCAAGAAAATATTATAATTAAGTAATCCATATTTTATGGCGTCATCCCCAGACCAAACAAAATCTTAAGAAACAGAAACCAGAAAACAAACAAATGACATTTTGTAAAGGAATATGAAATTAAGAGAAATAGGAAAAAGGATGAATACATGGCTGAAATCGAGATTATGACCAGAAGAAATGGAAAAAATATTACAGATAAATTTCTATTGGAAATAAATTTTGATTACAGAAAAAAATGTGTATGATAAATTCAATTATTACAAAACTAATTTCCATCGAAAATGGGGAAGTACTAAGCCTATGGAGCAGTAAATAAATAACGATTAATATTTTAGGTCTTGAAATAAATAACATTTAAATAAATATGTGCTAAAATATATATTCTACATAAAATCATGAATTTACCAGAAGCAATATATCCTGATTTCTAAAGAGTGGAGCATATTCATCAGATGTGAATTTAATCTAATACAAGAGAATATCATCTACCCCTGCATGGAATCTGACACTTAAGAGATTTAAATAAATTATAAAATAGGGAATGCATTTCCTATGAAAGAACGGATCTTTTGTTGTCTTAATATCAGCCGAATTACGATAAGTTTAAATTCCCATCATGACCTTCAGTAAATCACTTGAAAATACCATTGCAGGAGTTCAGGTAAGATAGCCAGAAAATTTATGTACTTTCCTGTTATGATTACCAACATGTTGTTGTTGATATACTAACATCCTAAAGAAATCAAATTTTCAAAATTTTAATGTAGGCGCTGGGAAACATTTCTACTACAATTTCATTACGTAATGTGTAATATCAAGCACACGTACGCACACAAATACACGCACGAAACACATATAATCAGAATAATGATTCGTAATTTTGCAGATTGCAAATTTAAACATATGTCCTTTCATAATTTCTATTAACATTGTGACGTTACGCGGAGGTAAATTGAACTAGCATAATAACAGATTTCCTTAAGACCAATTTAACGAATATTTCCATCTGTCACTTAGAATGATACGACCTTGAGAAAAGTGTACCCAAGTGTGACACTAAGGTGTTTGCTGTTACTTAAAAATCGACATTACAAATATTTCAGCAAATAAGTCACATAAATAAATGCAGGAATTAAATGTTATATAAAACTAAACTTTAAATTCATTCCAAGATTGAAAAATGTTGTAAATAGATTTTCTTCTCTCTAATATAATAAACGTGACAAACGAGACACACTATTCATAGCATATTTTAAACAAAATGAGATAATTTTAAAGAAATTTTATTGTCGCAACCGAAAAGGAAAAGCTGATTTTTAAAAATAACCTAATAAAAGATTTGTTTCAAATCGTGAGATTTGTTTTGTGATTCAAGCAAAATGTAATCTCTGAATTGACCAATTCTTTTTAATGATCTTTCTGAAAACTGATCAGAAATTAGAAAGTTATTTCCTGGTATCAAGCTACAATTATTTTTCTTATTAATCTTTAAAAACGTTGATTACAGATTTATCATTCAAATACCTTATTTCAAACAATATTTGAAGAAATTAGTCTACAGAAACAATTTCCTCAACAGACAGCTAATTAAATATATTGGACGCAATTCTCGGTAAGATATACTTACAGTAAGACTTTCGTCGAAGCAGACAAATGTGTTTCAGATCCCGACATGAAAAAGCTGTATACTAAAACCTCTGAGGAAGCGTTTTACTGTACAAACACAATTATGTAAACATGAAAACAATCTTAGCAACCATGCAATATAAGAATTCATGTAGTATATATGTTCATATATAAGTGGATGCAATATTACTAAGCTTAATTAACCACAAGGAGAAATCACTTGTCTACTCGATGAAGATCGTTATATGACTGAATTTGTTTCTGAAGCTATCTGGCTGACTAGGTGTTAATTTGTATGCATGTAGCTTTAAGAAGTTTAGATCTGCCCAACCACAAAATAAATTATAAGTATGAAACTTATGTTGGCTTTGGGATAAACACTCTAGAGGAAAAAGTGGCATGCTTTCAGAATCTATACTACGAGAATTATTTCGCCATCTGTCTTTGAGAAAAGACAGGTCCAACGAAAAAGATAACTATTCGAACTTATATATATATATATATATATATATATATATATATATATATATATATATATATATATATAAAATGAAACAAAAACTTGATTTTTCGCTAAATAAAAAGCTAATGATTCCACTTGGAGAAAGCCGAGCAAATTATACCACAAAATGCATAGGACTGACACAAGGCGCTACACATCGAAATAGGTACCTGAATTTCAGTACACGTTTAATTTTATAAATAATTTTGTAGAAATTATTGTAAATTGCAAATAAGAAATAAAAACTTAAAATGAAAGCACATGCGTTCATTAAATATTTTTTTATCTTTAAATAACTTACTAAGAAATCACGATAGATCTGATCAATTTTATCTCTGCTTTCAACTTAACAATTGATAAGACCTTGCGTATTGAGAATTTGAACAATTCTGATGGTCTTTGCTTGAGAATATTCAAATCACTATCAAACATTGACGTTGAACGAATTTCATCAGTTGCTATGGAAACTCGTAATCGTGTAGTCCATGTATAAACTCTCAAGAATTTTAGGCAATCGTGGAATATTGCTCATACGTAATTAAATTGCTTTATGTCATGCGATTACATTTCTTGATTATATTGATTAGTATTCTATGATAATGATGTGATTCACTCCGATGTAAAATGGACGAGAAGTAATCAAAATACGTGTTAGTTATCAACAGTGTAACAATGCTTGCTTTATCCAGTTTCTAGTCATATAATCACCAAATAAACTGAAGATAAATATTTCAATAAGGGTTTATCGTTGATATCAAACGCATCTACATAGGAATTTATTTTACTTTCAAACTGAAAGAGTGGAGAGTACTAATGGACTGATGAAATTTGCCTGGTTTGTTACAATTAATTCGTGTTTTAATACCTTGTCTTATCAGTGGATCATGGCTCTCTACTGATTTGTTTTTATTATTTGATAATTTTGACATTTTATTTATAAAGTTAGAGAAATGGTTTCACTTCCACATTCCCCACAGTTTTGAAGTCATATTTCATTCTCCTACAGAGTCGGCCACCGAGCTTTGATAGCGATATGATTATCCTGTTATTTAAAAGGTGTGGAAAAAGATGGATTCATGCTTTTCCAAGTGAACGTAACAGACTCAATCAGAATTTGAACATGGCTTACCAATTCCAGTTTCCGTGTCGATAGCTGTTACGCTACCCGAACATAATCGAATCCATAAAACATCAAGATGAAAAATAAACTATAATCGTAGCAAATACATAAATCCTTTTTATATAGAGAAAAATAAGATGGTCATAAAGATAATAATAATAAAAATAACTGTTGCAATGGTGACAAAAACAAAGCGAGAAAATAAAAGAAGAAATGGAACAACGACTGGAAAAAATACCAATAAAATCAATAACAAAATATAATTTTTAACGAAAGAAAAATTTGAGATTTTTAAAGATAAGCATCAATAATAAAACACGATAAAATTTTATCACCAAATGTTTTTAATAGTAAGAATTAGAAAATTTAGAACAAATTTTCCTGCTAAACCGTTTCTGATTTTGTATTCCTTAATCGACTTTATATAAATAACATTTTTTCATTTCTTTTTTTCTTTCCTCTTTTTCGTCAAAAAACATCTTCTTTTAACGCTTTATGAATTTAGTTTCCTTTTTTTATATTTCTGCCAACAATACATTTGTCTTGTTAATGGCATTTTAAATAATGTTGCAATGAACAATTAACTAAAAGGTGAGATAGAGGACCACGGAAAAATTAATTCTAACAAATAATCGGTGTTGTAAAAGCATCAAAATTGAATACCCCACTCATAGTAACCGCAATGATAGATGGAGTTTTCTACTGAAAATATCACTTTGTAATTTCGAAGCGCAAACGCTTGACTTGGATTGGTCACATAACATGAAAACCATAAAAATAATCGATTACCATTCTCCTGCTCCTGCTGTCTCTCTTTAAGATTACTCACCGGTCGAGACCTGTGCGAAATCACTGACGCAGTACTAGACATTTAGTCACGTTTGAACAGTTCTTGTTTCCTCGTCTACAATTTTGCCTACACTTTGCAACCAGGGTAAATGCCAACAGTGAAAATGCCTGAGACTTTCTCTTTGTTGATCGTCCATCTTGACAAGTTAATTGTCATTCTGGCCCATTGCAAACCAGGCAGCATGGCGCACAGTGCCTGTTTGCCATTGTAAACTTTGCAATAATGCATATCTTTACTAGATGTTTCTGCATGATATTGTTTCCGCTTGGTACAGACGGCTCAGCAACAGCGGCGATAAATCCTGTCCACCAGTATATATAACCGTGTATGAAATGATGTTATTAAAAATTTTGGCAATGTAGATAAATTAGACTTATTTTGACTTTTTTCATGTGGATGTATGTGTATATGAGCTTTTGTTTATTTCTTGGCAAACAATATTCATTGACGAAATATGAAGCAAATAAGTTTTAATGACTATATCTGGGAGGAAAGCCTCCACTTAAGATATGGTCTTAAATTTTATATAACGGTGCATTCATTTTAATGAAGAAATATAAAAAAAAATTAGAGAAGAAAGAATTTGATATTTTATTTTTTTTAATATTATGCATGGATGCACACGCAAAGACAGATATCTATCTATCTATCTATCTATCTATCTATCTATATATATATATATATATATATATATATATATATATATATATATATATATAGAGAGAGAGAGAGAGAGAGAGAGAGAAAGATAGTCAGCAATAATTAATTTAAACAAATTACAGGAAATTCAACGGTTAGTTTAATTTTTATTGTATTTTCTCCAATTTTTAATTACTTTAGTGCATAAGCGGATAAGAATTATAGATAAAATCCAAAATTGTTCATATTTTTCTATTTTCGTTCGAGCACATTCGCCCATATCTCTCATTACCAGGAACTAAATGCTGTCATTATTTACAATACCAATAAACAGAAAACAACGTCAAATGCTTCCATTGGTCACAAAAACATAACACTCTCTCTCAAGTTAATATATAATTTATCGAATGTGTAAATTGCGAACATACCGATCATCACATCACAATCAACTCAAATAAAACAATAAAAAAAACAGTAAAATATAAAATTAATACATATTATGAAAGTACAGTACATCACAGGAGAGGGAATTTTAAAATACACATTAATTATTTAAAATGTTTAAAATTAGAATACTTAATATTTAATATATTCTTTCACAGTCATGTGAAACTTTTCTACACCTCACTGTCTATATTTCTGAGATGAGGTATTATGCACACTATTTCCATTATTTGGGCTATTGTCCTCAAACGAATTGACAGGAGATAACTGATAACTGACATCCATTAGACATGGCACGTGGAACTAGAATAGCCTACCCCAGTGAGGTAAATAAAGGGTTCAGTTCGACATTCCAACCACCTGAAGAAGGCTGGAGTGTAAAACGGCCGAAAGGTTGAAATAAATATGGCGACAATAGTCCGAATAATGTAAATATCGTATGTAATGTCACTTATACGATATAAGTATATTTACATGAAATGCGCCTTCTAAAATATGTAAGTATGTAGCTAATAAAACTCTTATCGATGATACTGACAACATTATTGATTGTCTTCATGTGTTTAAGATTTACTCATGCAGTGTGCTACATCGTCCTACGGAGAGATTTTGGAAGCGAGCGGAGGTCAATGTCTTGCGGAACTGCTACATATCTTCCGTTCTTTTTTTTTTTTCCAACTTGAATTAGTGAGATTACTTAATAGCACTTGCACTTCTATCCACACTTGTTGACGACGTCTTTCTCGCAATCGTATTAGACGAAACCAGACGAGATGAGGGTTATTTTCAGCGACGTCATGGATCTCTTTAGTGGGACCCAACCTTTCCGTCAGCCAGAGGCTAGGTCTACGATTTTAATACAGATGTGCGACCAAATGGTCTGAAAATTAAAAGAAATAAAATAAAATTGAATAACGAAAGTTACTCAGGAATCTATTTTATATTTTACAATGCTTTTCGGTATTTTTATTTATAAATATATCTTTATCTTATAAATATATTAAGCAGATTTTGTTAAAGCTAAACATTTTCAAAGATTTTTCTGTTATTATGTCATCATTTTAATTCTTTTAATTATCGTGTTTGCTTTTTACGTATACGTATGAGAGTTCATGATTATTTTTTCTTAATTAATCCGACATTTGAAGTAGAGTTGTTCTT
>OZ010573.1:77748406-77868406 GCA_963932145.1 Acanthosepion lycidas | reverse complement strand
TGATGATTTTTGGCACAGAGAATGGCCATCATCGCGTTATTTTTCCGTCCTATGGGCCGATACTACTGCGAAACTCGTTAAGCTACCGAACCGCAATGGGAAAAAGCAGCCCATAAAAATGCCGAGGAAACCAGAACAGGTGGGAAAATGGTTAAGTTGTCTCAAGAAAAAGGAACAGCAACAAAAGTATCATCTATCAGAAATCTTTCTTAAGATTAGCAAAACAGTATTACCCGTTGTAGGAGGAGGATTATGAGGAAGGTGGAGAAGAAGTTAATGATGATCAAGAACCAAAGGAAGTCGTAATATAAGCAGTACTAAAGTACCAGATAAAAAAAATCAGGAAGTTATTAAAACATTCAAAAGTAAACGCGCGTTAGTAAAGGAAAAGAAATAACATACGAGTGAAAATGAAAGTAGAATGAAATAAACAGGATCTTTTGTCAATATGTTTGAAACTGCAACTGATAAGTAAAACCTCTACAAAGAATGATTTTTATTTTTCTACATAGGTATATTTTACTTCATAGATTTATTCAGCGAGAACGACTGCTTTAGATGTTCAAATTTTAGTGAAATTATGTAGTAGTATCTCCTTCTGAATTAGTCGGTGTACATGAGAGTTTTCTTTTAATGTCGCCCATCATTTAGAAGGATAAAAAGAAGGCAATATAAAATACGAAACGACAGGAAAAATACCTTTTAAAGAAACTTAGAAATAACTACAAATCTCGCCTCTTATGTTGGATTTATAAACTTTAAATAATGCTTTCCATACCGAACTTGTAGGAACGACAGCTCCCATTAACAGCACGTTTATTGCCTTTATTTATACAATTGTAAGCTGTTCCTCTCAAAGGCGATTATGATAGACCTATCTATAGGTTCAAGTATTTTGACACATGCAAAATAATTCGATTTTATTTACCCTTAAAATAACATGTGTATTTAAATCGTAACTATTACTTCGTCATATACACAAGCAAGGGAAACTTTAATTCCAATTATCTCCGAAATATGAAGAGTTTTTTTTTCCCTAAAACTTGAAAACAAATGCATTGATCAACCAATCTGAAATTATTGTGGAGAAAAGAAATGCTGGTGGACAGAACTCGGCCAACAAAACTGATATAATTCGAACTTAATTTGCCAATATATTATTATTATTATTATTATTATTATTATTATTATTATTATTATTATTATTATTATTATTATTATTATTTACTTTGATTTCTGAATCCCTTCAATTAGTCTATCGTAACTTTTTAAAATCAATCCTACGGCTCCAATTACAGGTGGAATTATTGATGTTCTGTGTGTATTATAAAGCCCCATGAAATTTGTATAGGTAATTTCTCTATAACTGAGTCAGGGTGATATTCCTACCTGCTTCTCACAGTTTCCTTCACATAAAATTTGCATATTTTCCAGTGCAGATATTGGCCTACTGTATCATGCCGGTTTTTATATTCTATATTTATTATTACTATTATTATTATTATTATTAGTAGTAGTAGTAGTAGTAGTATTGTAGCGTCATTATTATATTTTGATTTCTGCTATGGTCCTAATACCTGCGGATAGAGCTAAGGCAGATAGTGGTAGTGTTGTTATGGCTTCATTTCATGATTTGTTTTACTAACTGATAAAACACCACTAGCGTTACATGGACAAACTTCTTGGTGTTTCGGCTGTACTTATCAAGACAATTCATTTGTATTTCTCTTCATTTGGGATTTCCAGGGATTTTTTCAATGTGCTGTTGTGTCTCTTATTTTATCATTCCTAGTGCCCCTTCTATGACTGGTATTATTCTTGTTTTCAATTTCCACATTTTTTCTATTTCGATCTCCACGTCTGTATAAGTCAACGGTTTTTAACATTCCTTGGTTGCTATGTTACAGTCCGCTTGGAAACCATATCAATTAGTAGGCAAGTTTTTTTTTTTTTTTTGATTTTTGACAATTTTGTCCGTATTATTTCCTTCAATCTTCCTGTCAATCAAGGTGGTGTAATTCCATAGAATTGTGATGTCTTCCATTTCTGTAACTGGTGCTGGATAATGTTTTTACCAGTGTTTCTTTTCCAAAGTGCTTGCATATTGTCTAGTGTAAATATTAGTCCATTCTATCGTGACACTTTTCATATTGCTTTGGCGCAAGTACAGAACATTCTGAGATTAGATGATCAATGATTTACCGATATTTGTCTAAGTACCTGCATTTTGGATCCACCCTATTATATATGATATTTGCCTGAGAGTTCCAAGTGAAACTTCTCTGGTCTTGCGCTGATAGAATAAAGCCTTCTGTTTCAGCCTTTAATCCAGATGCTCGCAACCATTGATGAGTGATAACTTTATCAACATCGGCTTTATTAGCACGTTATGTATATTAGCTATGAAGAGCTTTGTCTTTCCAATGTTGCTTCATCTGTTCAAGAGTTCTATCCTTAGTTTTATTTTAAATATTTTTTGCTGCAACAGTTTTTTCTTGGGTTCTGTTTTGGTTTTCTACAGAACTTACTAAATGTAAATCTCATTTGTATTTACAACCTTCTTTCATAATTGAATATTTTTTCTTTCAGTTTTCGTATTGTTTAATTCTAACATCCATTCCTTTGTTGTTTTCATGTTTCCAATAGCTGTTGTCTTGTATGTTTCGTATATACTATTCTTGTTTACCGTAAATTAATTCAGTTTAATGTGTTTTTGACTCGTTTTAACGCAGGCTTGTGAGCGATAAAGATCACGCCTTTCCAACTCTTCTAAACTGTCAAAATTAACTTCGCAGTGATTGGTGTGTATCCCAGTTTCTTCATTATGATCATTGGTTTCTCTGATATTAGGGGGGCTTTTATCTTCATTTCTGGTCGCCATTTCATGTTCTGTTGTTTGACTCATTCTGGTTGCTGTTCTTTTTATTTCTTTAATTTTAGCATCTGTTCATCGGTTATTTCTCATCATCGACCTTCTTACATTGTTTTGCTTATTTTCGTCAATGAACTTTCTAATTGCTTTCCCAACCTTTTCTCGTCAAATGTCATGTTTGACGAGTGATGTTTTTCTGTGTTTGTGCAACGCTTCACAGAATGCAGCCATAACTACTTCGTACTCTTCACGAGACATTTTAGCTTTTCTTTCTTTAAATGTATGGTTGTGGATCTAGCTTAAGAATTCACAGGGTCATCATTAGGATTATCCCGGATGTGGTGACCTGATAATTCCTTATTTCGATAGGAGTTTGTTCCTATGGCAGATTATTATTATTATTATTATTATTATTATTATTATTATTATTCTTTGATTTCTGGCGTTTACATATTTCTTTCCGGGTCCCGCCCAGGGACCTAAGGTTAGAAATGGCATCATGACACTTTCCACTGACACACCAAAAATATACATAGATAAAGCCCTTCGTAAAGTGTGGGTGTGATAACAATTTTTGGTATTTCTTTCAGGCATGGACTTCCAGTAATCCCTTCAATTAGTCTATTGGAATCTTTTCCAACCAATCCTAGGGCTCCAACTACAACAGGGATTGTTGATGTTCCCATGTGCCACATTTTTGAGATTTTTATTTCAAGATCCTTGTATTTTGACAGCTTTTTGAATATCTTCAAAGATACATTGCAGTCTGCAGGGACTGCCATATCAAAAAGGAGGCACTTTTTTTGTTTGTGGTCTTTAATAACAATGTCAGGGCGGTTGGCTTTGATTGTTCTGTCAGTGTGTATTGTGTAGTCCCATAGAATTGTAACAGGTCCTATCTCCGTAACCGGGTCTGGATGGTGTCCATACCAGTTTCTTTCAGTTTCCTTCCCGTACAAGTTGCAAATTTTCCAGTGCAGATATTGGCCCACTCTGTCATGTTGGGTTTTATCTTCAGTGGGTGCCAATATCGTGTAATCTGATACAAGATGATCAATCGTTTCTGGATATTTATCACAGAATCTGCATTTTGGGCTAACACAATATTTTAGTATATGTGCTTGATAATTCTTAACAAGCATTGGTCCTGTGCAGCAAGGATAAAACCTTCAGTTTCAGCTTTCAACCCTACACTACGTAGCCACTGATAGGTACGGGTTTTGTCTTCGTCAGATTGTTTGGTACGGGCAGAGTATTGGCCATGAAGTGGTTTATCTTGCCATCGCTTCTGCATCTGGTCGGTTGCATTTGTATTATTATTATTATTATTATTATTATTATTATTATTATTACCTCTTACTTTCTAATCATTACAGTACATTATCCGATTCATATTTTCAGAAAAGGCAGTAAATATATTGTTTGCGGACTTTTTATGTTAAATTAACAATATTTCGTTTTGCTTCTTTTTTTAAACTGACGTGATAAACAGTTTCGACCAGTGCAATGTTTTTAATCGCCCGTTAAATGGGGTTACTACGGATCGTGTTAATTTTCTTTTTTGTATCTTTTTATCATACCCAGTGCTCCAATTATTATATGAGTAACAGTACGTTTAAGGTATCATATTTTTCAAGATATTTATTATTACTTATTTGATCATATACTCTGACAAAGACTTTTTCCATTCTTTTATATATAAATGCACATAAAGCTTTTCATCCTTGAAATCCCTTGATGGTCGAACTCTTTCAAAATTCATATTTGTAGCGTTGTGCGAATGACGACTAGCTCACTACATAGCAGTAGTTCGTCGCATAGGGAGAAAATATCTGAAGTCTGTTGGTCCTTTTCACGCATTTTGATTTTGGTTTGCCTCATAAACTCATCGTTTAGAGCTTCTCGTTTGATTTGGTCAAGAGTTACAGGGAGTTTCCTAACTGTGTTGCCCAATGTGGTTTTAATTTCTCCTGTCGCTATTTGTTGGAGAGAAAGGTTTGACTCGTTTTCCAGTTTGTTCGAAACTCTACGTCTAATTTCAGCGTCTTCAGATGACACGTGTCCCTGAACAAATATCAGATACTTGAAATTATTCGAACTCAATTTTGATAGTTTAAAATAGACGCAATTTTTGCTCACGACTGATGCGAATGTAGTATAATCTTCACGATCCTTTCTGGTTAAATTCATACACTTCCATCTCTTAAGAAAAAGTGAAGTTTAACCGCTTCGGTAAATGTCAGTTCGCTTGTTCACAAATTTGGTATGCTCCATGGTGCCTAGTTTTTGAAGCAGTAGGCGAACCTTCTAAATTCTAAGTCTCTCCAATTCAAACAATCTTTGGCTTATAAATACTTGTACCTTCTAAAATAGGATGCGAAACTTATATCCTCCTCCTGAGAATATGTTAAATTGTCTATTGCGCCCCAGATCGGGTTTTGTGAGAATGCATTTTTGTTTTCACTGATTTATCCCCTGTCTGTCAGTTCAAGCAATTTCCTTCGCTCTTGTTGAGTTTGAAGTAGACTTTCTTCAAGTTTTTGTTGTCTGATTTCCATTAGTTTTTGTAATGCAAGCCTAACTTTTTCAATTCGCTTTTGAATTTCAAGCCGTTGTTTTTCAGTGTGCTTTTGAATTTCAAGTTGATATTTAAGAAAATCGAGTAACTGTGTATTTTTTAATTTTAACCGAAACAGAATTTAACGAAAGAGTGAAAAAACGAAATATCTTAATTTCTTACTCACTCAGAAAATCACGAGTGTTTTTCTTTCTTCCTCTGAGTGATATGAATTCTCAGAAATTCCAGTGTAAGTTAGTTACACTTTTTCTCGTTTAGTTACATTTTCTGGATAGTCAAGTCCTGTTGATTAGAACCAATATTGCCAAATTCCACGTAGTCGATTTGAAAACCTCAAGGGTCCTTAAGAATCAGGTCGCGAAGTTGTTGTGGTCTTGTTGGGACCAGAATAAAGACACAAGAGTGGATTTTAGTTAACAAATATATTAAGGAAAATCAGTAATACAATAATATACAAACGAGCAAGAAAGTTAAGTCGGAACTGTCAGTGCTGACTGTTGGAAAAAAAAAACAATATTTATTTCTGTTTAAATACAGAAAATATGGTACAAGGCCAAAAATTGGGAATTGGGGAAAAGGACGGACTTCGTCTGTATTAACTTTAAACTTAGCTAGCCAAAAACACTGACCCAATCATACAAACAATATTCGTTACACAAAAACAACACATTCTTACTTACCTTTCTTACTACATTCACCATAATACCTCAGTGTCTCTATGAAAATCCTAACTAGTTCCCATATGTACAATTGATTTGTCTGTGGGGGAGGGAAATAAAACAACAATCTAAAAAGCCCCAATGAGTATTTACAATATCAATACAATATATTTACATGAAACTTAACAAAATAATGTTAGTAATACCCCCCCCCACAATCACTAAATGAGGCAGAAACATCAGTTAACTGGATGAAATCAATGCGGAACTATAATAATATAAAACATTCATTCTTCTCAAGCACTCACACAGACACGGATTCAAACAGACACAATAAGAAATACGAAAAACTCACCCGAAACGAAAGGCGCCCCACATCCACCAGAGAGCTGACATCACTGTCCACGTAACGAGGAAGGGAATGAGGAATTAAACTAAAAGAAAATAGGGACAGAAATAAAAGGGGCCTGTGAGCATGCATACCCTAGCTAAGTTAACTTGAAAAAGGAAACTAAAGTATCAAAAACAACCTTACACTAGCCTAATTTCGTTGGGGGTGCCTAAGTCCACCCAGGAAGAACATTATCTGAAGCCTAACCGGCATCAAAGTGCCACTCTAGGTCAGCCCATTTCACTCGACACAATCGCGCAAGATTCAACCACCTTTTGTCAAATTATGATGAAGTGAGCCGTCATCTTTCCGTCCTAAGCTTGACTTTAAGCTGATGTTTAAAGAACAAGATCAGTTGGGAAGAAGTGAACTTCTCGCCTCCATAGAATTCCATCCGACGTGTAGTCCAAATTACAACTCTCATAACACCTAGCAAGCAAAAAGCAAAAGAACACATTGTTCAGACTTCGTCAACGGCGGTGCCACAGTGCTACAGACAGAATTGACCTCAAGGACAAAGAACTTTCCTTGCAGCATGCGAACTTTGAGGCCTTCAACAAACTTGTACAACGGCGCTACCACCCTGCAATTAAAGAACCGTGACCAATGGTTTCGACATCCCAATCAGTACCTCGGTAGTTTGGAGATTTCTCCAAGCCCACTGAACGCAATCTTTTGGCGACCCATCACCGGCCTCATCATCATTGAGGCATTTCAACTCAGGCACCCAAGGCCAAATTGAGCTCGTCAATCAGCTCATCACGAACGGACCCCTCTGACTAACACTTGATATAATGCCCTACGAGACAACGCCTGAACGTTGGAGAGGCCATCAGACACTCAAAAGATGCGTTTCAGAGCAAGGCGACATTCACTGTAGAAGGAACATTCGGCTCGGGGTAAAAAGTGGGCCTCCTCCTCGCACGATTGCACACTTCTCAGGGATAGAAAGTTCTTACGGGCGTCTTCCTTTCAGAAGGCACCCTGCTCATCCGATTCGCGATACATTCGGTCTAAGAACGCGATGCGAAGCATATATTGACGAATCTTAATGCTGGGAATGCCCAGACCGCCTTTAGATTGATGAAAGCGACAGCTCTACCAAGATACCCTAGCGGACTTGCCTCCCAACAAGAAGGAGAACAATAGCCTTAATAGTGACATTAGTGTGGCATACGGAAGTGGAAGCCCAGAGAGTCGGTAAAGGAGAAACGGGTATTTGTGCGAAACACATACTTCCGCCCTCCCCTTTAAGGAAAACTTGACCGATCCATCCGTCCATAGGAAAGGTCCGGGAAGAGAAACTCCCTTCCACCCACCCAACCACAACCCAACAGATTAATCACAGTTTGATCTTGGTCCCTATCACCATCACATATCCACTGATTTCTTTACTGACTTCTTCAATCTCAGTTCTGCTCGACACAAGAACCGAAACGTCATCAGCATAGGCAGAATACCTAGCCGAATTGGTAGCTCCAGGTAGGGAAATTCTGTATAAGACCGGATTAGTCTTTAACTTGCGGAGGAAAGGTTCCATCGCTAGAGCGTTAAAACAAAGGCAAAAGCGGAGAGCCTTGACGGATGGAGCGAGACAATACGAAAGTTTCTGATCGTACCCCATTCACTTCCACCAGCGCACCGGGAGTCGTATACATAAGTCGGATCTAGGTGCGAGTGCACGGCCCGAAACCGGCCGCCGAAAGAACAGCCTCCAGAAATCGATGGCCAACCCTATCGAAGGCCTTGGACTGATCTAAATTGATCAGTGCAGCTTCACTGTCGACTTGCTCGATTATCAAGCGTACCATATGAAGTTTGTCCTTAATAGTCCTACCCTTCACAGTACAAGTCTATTCGGAGCCAGTCAGACTAGACAGGACAGCCTGCAAACGGTTTGCTAAGATCTTAGTCAAAATCTTGAACTATGTATTTAACATGGGCGAAAATTACCGAACCCATCACCACCGTTCTTGTCCTTGCGTAACAACTTGATCACTCCCCTGGTGAAGCGTTGGGGTATAGACCGAAAATCAGTGCCAGCAAAGGAACAAAAACGGGCGACTGCCTCAAGTACACTTCGTAAGATAGACCATCTAATCCTGGAGATTTTTCCGAACCAACCTGCTTCTGCGCTTCCCAGTTTTCCGACTCTATGATGGGACCCTCGCACCTACCCGCATCAGCTGACTCAAGGCAAGGAAAGTCATCTAAATACGCCTGTAACTGAGCAGGGCTCAGACCGGGCTCCCAGGTGAAATGTTCCTGAAAGTACTCACAAAAAACTTCACATATACCCTCGTTTGTAGTCACGGTCCGCTTATCCGGCAACGTGACGCATGCGATATATCGCCGGAATGCATTCCAAGCTTCCTCTTCACGCAATTCAGCGGTTATGTATGTTGCCTCAGAGGACATACTTTTTAACCATCTTGATAAGTACGGAGGCCAACTCTGCCTTAGCTAAAGTTATGTGACCACTATCACGGGATTTGATCGCTCGGTCAACTTTTTTCTCACAAGCCGTTTGCACCGCTAATCTATCTAGCTTGAGACGATGACTATAATCAGCTGCAAACGTTCTAATTTTGGATTTTAAATTATCCCACCAGGTATTCCAAACCACAACCCCCGTAAATTCCTTCTGTATCATTAGTAGCAGCTGGTTCCGGAAATCTTACTCTCCAAATAATGATGAGTATAATTTCAAGTAGCCAACCATCTTAACCTTAGGCTTATCTAAGATTACACGGACCCGGACGAGCCTATGATCCGAATAAACTAATAATGGAAACTTGGACACCCTAAGAGCCCTACATCGACTATCCTAACTAAGACACGGTCAAAGTAGCTAGAAAGCACCTCAGCAGCCCAGCCGCCACTATTAGTCCAAGTCCACACAACCTCCCGAGGGTGTTCATTCTGGTACTTATCGACAAGATCAAACCTGTCGATAAAGTCCCGAAATGGTTTCACGTTCCAGTTGTTAGTACCCGAATTTGGCACTATACGATCTATGTCGAGGTCAAAAACGGCATTCCCATCTCTCGCTAAAATTACGCGACGAGCGGTCGTCAAAAATGGCTCTTTCTGCCGAAACAAATCAGGCCACTCAGAATGAACATGCGGCACGCAAAGTCTTCCCTCCGGATCAGTGAAGAAAAGAACACACGCAGTCTTCATAGACTTGCTCACCAGCCAAGAGACAGCATTCGAGCGTCCATCAAATCTTGCTGAATAGAGGGAAAACACCCTAGACAGTATACCCTCATAATCGCTAGAAAAATAAAACGGGTCTCTTGCGCATATACATTCACCCCGAGACGCGGAAGGTCACGGGCGAGCGTCCCCCGTGAGACTCCGACCTCAGGCCTCGGGTATTCACCAGAGAGAACCGATTAGGGTTGCTCTCCTGCATTGAACATGGCCGGGGTTAAGACACCGACAGCCTCTCCCATGAAGCCTGATGGATACAAGCCGCCAATGTCCAGGGTCATTTTAGGGCTCTATAAGGGGAGGGGTGAACGAAAAGTGGGAGCCCCCCGAACAATATTGATTTAATTTTTTCACGTTATCTTTATCAAAGAATGCATTTGGAGGTACCATGCTGAAGGCCTGGTTTGCCTCCATTACCATTGCCCATACATGTTTACCAGGGGCTCCTGTCCTGATTACAGTTAATATCCTCTTGGCGTTTGGAAAATTGTTGGGGTTTTCTACGTCGAGGTTACATTGATTTTCCTAAATTTAATCAGATGTTTCAGTTCCTTGTAGTCTATGCATTGAGATGCTAGTTTCTCCTCTTGTTCTTTTTTAATTGCACAAACATTTTCCCATGTATTAAATCTGGGGGCTTTTTTTGCAGATTCAGCAGCATCAGTGGACTTTGAAGTTTTTCGGATTTTAGTGGGGAACTGATGAGAGTTTGGACAGGAAGTGGGTTAGGGGTATGAGGAGTGGTAAGGAGAGGATTTTATCTGGGACTGGGACGAAGAAGGACTGGTTATTTTTTGATTCTGCAAAAATTGTTTCTATTAGTGTCTTTTAATTTTTGTAGCTTTTCCTTTTTCTCGAAATTGGGATCATACCTAAGTTGTTGTTGACGTAGATTGCTGGCCGGTGAGTCGCCCTTCGCGCTTGTAGAGGAGGAACCTCATATACTGAAACATTGGTAGAAGTAGATCCTTTGTAATCAGTTCCCTCGTTGTTGCAGCTTCACAATCGGCAAGCGTGGGAAACAGTACGTCCCACATAAAATAGCCGTTTCCTTTGATCACTCCCGGAGCTTTAATGGCCAGAGAAGTCAAGGTTTTAATTACAGTGTCTTTTGTGGAGCGTAAAACTTTCTTTAGTTCCTCGGGATTTGACAAGAGCCCATCTGATGTAACCAGATGTATGTAGCTCTTGGCTTTATAAAGGAACTTCGTAATGTTGATTTTACATTTCGGATGGGACGTCCAGCAAAAGTCTCTCCGGCCGCTACATTTTCTTCTTTGTTTTTCTCTGTAACTTTGGTCTCTTCGACTGAATTTTGGCCACTTTCGACCACCATACTTTTTTCAAAACTGTTGGATTTCTCTATATTTGCGTCGTTTTCAGGAACCAGACGTTTGCAGGAATCTGTATTTTCAAGTGAATTTTGGCTCTTCTCGGCATGTCTTCCTCATTTTATATTTTTTTTTCCATTTTTCTTATCTGGAGGGTTTGTCCTTTTTTACGTGACCCAAAAAGGATTTTTCGAATCATTCTTTAACAATGGGTGTGGAGTGGACTTTTTAGTGTGTGTGTGTGTATTTTTTTTCTTTTTTCACATAAAACGAAAACTGAAAAATAAAATAAAAATAAATACGGAACAAAACGAATTTGCTTTAACTTATTTCCTACAAGATAAAACACAAAACAGACGCACAAAAATGATTACTTAAAAAGAAAAACTTACGCAAAAGACAGGCGAAAAAAAAACGTTAAACTTTAAAAAGGGAAACGAAAAAATAAAATAAAAAGACAGGTAGCAATCACAAATTCTTTTAAACAACAAACAGGAATAAACACAAAAAACGTTTACACGTACGAAGACTCAAAAGAATAAAATTACACGAAGAAAATCAACCAACAGCAGTAAAACAATATGTCACTTCTTTTTTTAAAATAATACAACAAAAAAAGCTACAGAAAGAAAAGTACGAAACAATAAATATGTAACACAAAACCAATATTGCTGTCGTTAATAGCAATCAACCCAAATACAAATTATTCGGGAAAGAAAAAAACAGGAAAAAAAGAAAAACCGGACAAGTTATACCATACAAACACGAAAAATCAAAACAAATATGCACACGGAAAGTTTAAAAAGTAAAACACAAAAGGCTTAACAGGATATTTAAAAGAAAACCAAAGTAACACGCAATAAATAAACAAAAAAAAAAATTCGGACGAACAAATTAACAGTAACATGTAGAAAAAAATAAAACAATAAACTCTGGCAGGTTGTTACAGAAAATTAAAACGGAAAAAATAAATTAAAAAAGAACTTAAAAAAATAGAAAATCAAAAAACTAAAGGAATGAACAAAATAAAAGGAAAAATAAAAATTGGAAGGGTAATCATTTGAAAACAAAAAATTTAAAACTTTTCTAAAAACAGTCAAAAAAAGAACGTAAGAAAAAATGTTAAATAATTGAAAAACTTGATCAAAACAGGAGTTTGTAGTTCAAAACAAATTTCGTAGATTAGCAATAACACGTCTAGTGACAATTACTCGTCGTACTCGGACTGCCAAAGAGGAAAACTTCGCTAACGATATTTTATTCTGTAACATAAGTCTGGGGGGGGTCGAAAAAGTGGGGTTCATTAACTATCCTAGTCCTAGTTAATCAGATTCGCGACCTATTCATTCATTACAATTTGCTTATTCACTAGAAGAACTTGTCGATCATGCATACACCAAAATACCGCAGATTCACGGGAGAGTGGGGCTACAAAAGCACCTGATGTGAGTCTAAGATGTCCTTTTTTCCGTTTTGGGCTTTTTTTACAAGAATATATAAAAATTCCATGATTCATGTAATGATGAGTAGGGAAAAATAAACCCCGAAAACAAAATAATGTAAAACAAAGATAAAAAATAATACAAATGCCGTAGGGGTCCTACGACATTTGTATTATTTTTCATTCAAAATAATAAGAGAGGCCGCTGTATTCTGACGTTAGACAGAATCACTCACTAATGAAATGGGGACGGTAAAAATAAATGACGGAATGACAACACTTATTTATATTAACTAGGAAAACAAAATAGTGTCTTAACCAGGAGAGGGTTCAAAGAAAACCACCCCGTTGCACTTAAGAGGATTTAAAAGAAAAAATAAAGGGTAACCTCGTCCTCACGAACCAGGGTCGCCTCAGTCAGTCACCTTTCGCTGAAATCTGTCGAAATCAAACGCTTTCGATCCGATCTGATTTTTACTCTAAGTTGATGCTTAAAGAAAACAACCAGATCCTGATGCGAATAACGTTCATCACGCAACATTCCCTCCTTTGGTGTCGTCTACACGACCATTCTTGCCACGGCTTGCAACGTCAAAAATACCATCGGAGAACGAGGGCAACACATTGTCACACGCGTACACGAGATCCATGGACACGTGACGATCGAGAGCGATAGGAGCCGTCAACTCGCCAACATACTCCCAGAAAGGACTCAACTGAGGACAATGGTAGAAGGCGTGCGAAGCCGTTTCCTCTTAGCCAAGATCACACCGATGACAGTCTGGCAAATTTGCCTGGCCCCATCTGAAAAGTACGTCATTGAGATATAGCACGTTCCGAATCAAACGCCAGCTAAGCGAAAACTCAGGGTTGCTGAGATAATCCGCCGCTGGCCCCCAGGACCAAAAAGAGCGCAACTCCGATGGCGACAAGCCGAGTCGGTCACACAGAGGATCCTTCACGACCCCCTCCAATAATTCACAATACAATAGTCTCCGAGGCCGAGAAAGATCACTGGGCTGAGGAATGACCTTCAAGGCCGACCGACACTCACTGAGGAAACTCAACAACCTTGTACATACTGCGACGTCGCATTTCCAAAGAAATGGGAAGAGTGATGGTAAGGCTAGGGAAGGTGTCCCTAACACTCCGCACCAAAATCCAGTCCTCCGTCAAAACGAGTTGTAGAAAAGCCAACCTAGAGGCATGTCGACGACTCTCCAGGTGTGGCTATCCCAGCCCCCCTTGACACGTACGCTGGTAACAGGCTTCTTTACAGATCCAATGTCTGTGACCACCACACAAGAGGTTAGTCAATAAACACTCGATCGACTCCATACGGGTCCTGCAAAGAGGAAGTACGGCCAAGCGGTAAAGGGTGAGAGGAAAGATGTAAGTGGCACTCACCTCAGCCATACCCTTTATGGACAACCTCCTTCGGATCCAAGGTTCGACCGACGCTTCGACTTTTGCCCGTACTTCTAACCAATCCTTCTCCAGCTGGAGTCCGGGACCGAACCACACTCCAAGAATGCGGACGAGTCCATCAATCCAACCAGAGAGCCCCGGAAGCGCGACCCGCTTTCAGGCACATAACCGCAAGCCGGGAGACTTGTTACGATTAATATTGGCCCCGTCACCTTCTCGTACCGTTCAAGCGCCTTCTGCACCACCTCAATGTCGCTACGGAACGAGACGAAAATGGATTGGTCCTCGGCATACGCAGAAACCCTAGCTCGAACTCTACCAAGAAAAACGGCGATTCCACGTACGGCCGGACTGCTCTCCCGGTCCCTCAGCCGGCGAAGGAGGGGCTCCAACACAAAAGCATAAAGTAAGCGCGACAGCGGACAACCCTATCGGACCGACTTTGACAGAGCAAAATCGCTCGACCGCTTCCCGTTCACTGTACCACAGTACTTGGGGAGCGATACAGGAGGCTAATCCAATTGCAGAAATCACGTTCGAATCCGGTGGCCTGCAGGACAGCCGCAAGATACTGATGGTCTATACTGTCAAATCCAAATTGATCAGCGCAGCTTCATTGCCGTTTTTTCACCCTATATGATCGTGCGGATCAGATGCAGGTTGTTTTTAATTGTTCGTCCCCTCACAGTATAAATCTGCCCGGGTCCCATGAAGCTCGCGACAACTGACAGCAAACACTCCTTCAGGATCTTGGCTAAAATCTTTAACACTGTGTTTAGCAGAGTTATCGGCTTATTATCATCTAAATCCCCCACAACAACCTTGTCCTTTTTCAACAACGCGATTTCACCCCTGGAAATCCGTTCGGAACTAGTTGAACACCATTGTCAAAATCGGGACAAAGATGTGCGGCAGCCTCAAGTACATTTCGTAGGGCAGACCATACCCGAGGCTTGCCTCTGCCGACATTCTTCCATGCCAAGTAAACATCACCCTGCATGATCTCACACTCGTAGCTAACCGCTTCAATCGGCGAAAGCCAAAGAAAGTCAGCCAAATAGCTGCGAAACTCTTCACCACTGAGACCAAACTCCTTGGTAAATCGGCTCTCGAAATGCCGCGGAATCGCTTCGCACATGTCCTTGCTCGCTCTCAGAGTACGCCACTCCGGGTAATGGCCTCATGAATATACAGCTCATATTCACAGCTTCGTTTGACATCTTATTTAACCTTTGTCTAACTACCTGACCCTGATAGCGCTTGCTAGCCTCACGTTGCAGAGCCTGTCTAGCTACGGCTATCTCTAGGGAATCCCTCCGCCCCTGGCACCGCCCGGGACAAACTATTCTCTAGAGCCTTCACCTTTTTAGTCTTATCTAGAGTCATTGGCTATATTTAGTGGTGAAAGACCTAATCCTATCCTTAAGCCTCTCCAACCACCTATTTCTAATTCCGGCTGCACTAATCTGGTCACCCCCACCCCGCGCCCACATGGACAAGGTCTGCTCTCGCATCCAGGGAACTTTTCAAGGAAACGCCTCTGGCATGCCGGTCCCCGTATGCTAAATAAACAACAAAGTCTTCAGACAGTACACGAGCATCGGCGTCGCAAACAAGTGTGTTTCCTGGATCACGGCCGCATCTACACCAAAAGACGCAAGATCCCGAAGCAGGCGGGCAGCTTTACACGGTCCTTCAGGCCCCTCGCACTCAAGCTAGCAAGCTTAATAGACACATTTTAAGTTGTTTTGTTTTTTAGGCAAACCTTTTAATGCAGACTGGACGGAAATCTATGGGAGTCGGAACCCCGATAGATTGTCCCATGCTACCAGTTCCAATATCGGTCGTAATTCGACCGTCAGAGACAATACCGCCAACGTCTGTCGGGAAAGTTAGTTTTATTGCCCTATATAAGGAGGGGTGGAGTATTACGGGGACCATCCCAGTGCAAAATTTTGATATTTTTTTGAGTTCGGGTGATTCCATCTGCACCATGCTGATGCACGGGAAAGCTGTCTTCGCCTCGGCTAAGTAATCCCACACTTTACCCCCAATATTCCTTATGAGTGATATCACTCCCGGGACCTTGGAAAAGTTTCGGGGATCTTCCGTTGACCTTCCATCCATGGAAGTACATTTAAACAATGGCCTTATCTCTTAAGGCCTTCGGCTGAGAAGAAAGGTCTCTCTCAAAGGCCTGTCTGTCGACAACACAGTTCCCCCCAACCCAGGAACTGTCTTTTTTCCCCTCCATTTTTTCTTGACTGGGGCTAGGGGAGAGGGAGAAGAAGTCGGAGCCCTAGATGGGGAGGGAGAGAGGCTCCATGCCTTAACTGGTAAAAGTCCGGTATCATCTCTGGATGGCGAAGTGTGAGCGGATTGTATCTTAACTCTAATAAAGTCCTTCTCCGCTCTACTTCATCCAGCTTTCTTATCTTTTTTAATGTCCTTTGAGTCTTCTTCGTCTTCCTCGTCCCTCCCTCTTTTCAATGAGGAAGACCGAAGTGGAGGCATTTCCTCTACCTCCATTCTCAGTAGGTAGTGTTCGGCTTTTACTGCTCAGAGTTTGTAACGCCTCCATTTTTCCCTCAACCACACATCCACTATACATCAGCCCAGGTAGTTATTAGATTACGAGCATTCAACCTGGATTTCAGAAGTCGGATATTTTCATATATGTCTCCATTTTTCATCTACTCTTCTACTGTTTTCTAACGGTTTATGCGAATACAATTAACTCAATTATTTTGTGATTTTCCTAACGATTAACGACTGGTAAGAATGTGACACCATTTAGGGGCGCAAAAAGAAGGAAAAGAAGGAAAGGAAAAAGAGAAGGAAAAGAGAGAGGAAGAAAGGCGAGACTTAACTTATATGATAAAGATAAAGCCACCCACGAGAAATACCATTTGAAAATGTTATTTTGATAATGGAAGACACTGGTGAGGGTTCTGTCGGCCATTGTTTTGGGGCTGGCTGGCAGGGTCCAGGTTAATACATTGTTTTGTTTAGATAGATAAAAAAATAACTGTGTCTTTGTGACAGGCGGACTGTTGGGGGTGCTGGTGTTCCCCGCGAGGAAAATTTTAAAGATAAATTCACCTCCGAGAAGAGACATTTGAAAAGTTTTTTTGATAAATGAAGAATGGTGAAAATTCTTATGGCCATTGTCATAAAGCTAATTGATAAACACCAGGTGATACAGAGTTTTAAATAGATAAAGGTTTACTTGTGTCATGATGCTGTCTGAAAACAATTTAATGGGTCATCTGTTGACCACACACAAAGAGAGTCATCTCTAGGTTGGGTCTTTGTCGATGGGAGGTGTCATTGAGAGAAAACACATCTGGGCTGTGTTGGAATTTGAATATGACAGCGAAACAATATTTCGTTGGCGCCGAAGAATGAGTGTGTCTGGTTGACTAGCCTCTTGGTGCTGGCGAAAATCTGATTGAAGAATTCCATATGCCGTGACGTTAGGATAAGAATTGAGATTGTCACTCTACGGGTCGTATTGTCTTCTTGGCGGCCAGAGAAGAAGAGAGAAACAAAAGAAAGAAAAGGAAAAGAAAAAGATTTTTTTTTTTTTTCTTTGAACAAAATATATATATATTTTAAGAACAAGGCTAGTCTAGTCACGCCCACACTGTTGATCGACCATTGGTTGAACGCTAACCAGCCAGGCGGAGGTGATCATGTGACGGAAAGAGGCAGCCGCAGTGAGTAAAAGTATGAGGGATTACTACGAAGAAGTGGGAAGATGTCCATATGAAAATAAGAGAAGGTGGGAGTAAGAGAAGACTTCCAAAAATGGAAATAATGAATTTTTCATGACCGAAGACAAAGGAAGGGGTTTATGGATTTAGACTTATCAAGGAACCTCAAACCCCGACGAGCCCACCCCCGGTTTTGAATCGGCGTCCATATAAGCAAAGTCGCAGCGAGCAAAAATCAGTTTCAGTTAGAGTTTCAATTGAGTTTAGTTTTGAGTTCGAGAGAGAGTTCCAGTTGAGAGCTCTGAAGCCCCGCTACGAAGAGCTGACGCAACTTCCGAACTCATCTTCAAACCAAGAACAATTTATTTTTTTGAAGGACTCACACCACCAAAATAAGCTTTGTGAATTTCGCCTGAAAACCACGTGTCACAATCCATATAGCGGGTCGGGAGATAGACGCAGTCCTCTGTATCCAGCAACCAGATATAAAGTATTGTTATCCTTTTTTTGATACCATTTTCGACTTATTATTTTTTTTTTTTTGCCCGTACTTGTGCGATACCGCCCTCATTCGAACTCGAGCTTGCAGTACGGCCACAACGCTGATTGATTTCGTCTGCCTAAGATCAATTCACAACGTGGGTAGGCAGACTGGAGATCAAAGTAGTTACTTCAGTAACCAGACGTTGGAAGCGAGTTGGGAACGACGAGGCTGATATCGAATCTAACCAGATTCCCATCCGAATCACTTAAAGATTAGATCATCACAATTGGCGCCGCGAACGGGATAAGACTCTGGATCGGTTTTGGATGCCACAATTGGTGCCGTGACAGCAGGACAAGACCCGGGATCGGCTGACGTCACAATTTGACGTAGAGGTTGGATGTCACAAGAATCTGAATTTCCATTCCACAGTTGCCGTGTCATGCCCGACCGTGTCTCCTGCAGTCTCCACCCACCTTGGACAACCATTCTAATTGTTATTATTATTATTATTATTATTATTATTATTCACACATTTTCATATACGCACCAGACCCTTTTCTATAATTATACAATAAGAGCTTCCAGTTACTTTCACACATCAACGTTTTGTTCACTGTCATTGCGGACTAAAAATGATAGCGGTTTGGATAGTCCAGTTCTTCATTCTTTTTTCATATGTCCCATTGAAGAAAGTAAAATATTTCCAACTATGAAAATATAACATTTTTTTATTTCTAAAGGTTTAATTCCAACACCTAAATTTAATTTTTTACAATTATTATTATTTATATTATTTAAATGCTGACTATTGTCCTAATCTTTGTTGTAGTTATCACAACGTTTCAGCTGTTTCAACTGTATGTTGATTCGAGTAACCAACAGAGAATTCCAAACTGAACAATTTATCTAATCTGCGGAGTGGGATTCTTCTTTATCCACTGCTCATGTCTAGAGCTATCTTTAAGTTTTATGTAGTACTGTTCAATTATTGCGTGCCTGTTTCCACTGTGTCCAAGTATTCACTACTCGACACCAGAGATTGAACTCAAAAGTAATATGTTAATCGCAGGGTCATGCAGTGTGAAATGGGGCAAGCATTCTTATGAGCTCATTCACTAGAACCTCACCAATATAAGTGTCATTGATATTAGATACCTATTTTTCTGAACAGATATCAATGCCAGTAGCCGTTCTTTATTGGCACGCATGAACATTTGTTTCAACTTTTTAAATACATTTCTCTCATTATCTTCAAGACTTCGTCTTCAAGCCACTTTCACCTTCATAAGTTGAAAACCTTTTCTGTGGTACTGTGGCCTTGTTTCACTTTATCATTAATTTCTTCATCTACTAACCCAGAATAATCTTTCAAATGAACATTTTCTCCATCTTTATCAAATCCTATTATCTTCTACAGATGAATCGAAATAATTCCTTTCGGTATATTTTACATTCTCTATTCCAACATTTCTCTTGATATGTTCCAATTCTACCCTAGATAACAAAACTTTTTTGACAATTTGTCACTTTTGATTTAAAAGACTTTGCCCTTCTACATTGAACATAACTGTCTCTTTCTAGATTATATGCAATATTTTTTCTATATCTTATTACTATTGATTTACTCCTATAATTACACTTCTATTTACCTCTTGAGACCACGCTCTTCTCCTCAATTTAGCAGTAATAGGATGATGAGAGCGCCCACCTTTCTGAGCAACGGGACATTATTATTATATCATCATCAATTTATTTTGATTTCTGCTATGGCGTACGAAGTCTACGGGTAGAGCTAAAGCAGATAGTGGTGTGTTGTTATGGCTACATTTCATGATTTGTTTTTCTAACCTCCGTAACAACACATGGATAAAGTTCTTAGTGTGTCGGTTGTACTTATCAAGACAATTTTTTTTTGTATTTCTCTTCATTTGGAATTTTCAGCGATTTTTTCAATGTGTTGTTGCGTTCCTTTTTTATGATTCCAAGCGCTCCTACTATGGCTGGTTCTGTTCTTGTCTTCATTTTCCACATTTTTTTCTATTTCGATATACAGATATTTATACATCGACTGTTTTTCAAATTTCTTGGTTGCTATGTTACAGCCCACTGAGCAAGACATATCAATTAGTAGACAAGGTTTTTCGGTTTTAGACATTTAATTTCGGCCTATTTGCTCCAATCTTCCTGTCTGCAATGGCTTAATTCCATAGAATTGCGACGCCTTCTATTTCTGTAACCGGTTCTGGGTGATGTTCATACCAGTGTTTCTTAATATCTTTTCCAAAGTGTATGCACATTGTCCAGTGTAAATATTGGTCCACTCCATCGTGACTCTTTTTATATTCATTTGGCGCAAGGACAAAATGTACTGAGATTAGATGGTCTATGGTTTCCTGATATTTGTCTCAGAACATGCAATTTAGATCCACATTATCATGTATCCGTTTTAGCCTTTAATCCAGATGCCTGTAACTACCGATGAGTGTTAATATCGACTTTATTAGCACGTTATGGATATTGGCTATGCAGAGGTTTGTCTTACCAGTGTTGTTTCATCAGCAGTTTTATCTTTGGCTTTATTGTTAATATTTTTTTGGGGGGGGCAGCAACTTCAAATATACACTCTTCTGTAGACACCGGAGGGAGTTGCCAGTGATGCACATTAACTTGTTTCATCAGGGAGTTTCGTGTCTTTCAACATCATACACCCCATCACCAAGTCGACCCAATCAGGGGAGATCAATCCCTAATTTCCCCCTCGCAATCAAATGCTAACAGATAGTCTGGCATTTTTAATGAATTAGACGAAAATAGACCACGTATTCCGCACACACGATTGGATGTTTGTAACAACTAATCCACTGTGTGAACTGTCTTTTAAATGCTACACGGTAGCGACTGGCTTCATTTCTTTCTTTTTCGGTGGATAACCGAGGAGGTAATTTAACCTTCTTAAATTATTTTTTTTTTTTTTAATTATTTTCTGGGTATGGTTTGATGCTTTACAGTTTTGTTTTTTATTTGTAGTTGGGGAGGGGGGGGAATTAAACTCAACCCAACTGTTACATTTTAATCGTTTAACCTGACTCTTAACATTAATACAGGTCAACAAACTTCTAAATGGACGTATGCTCAACTTTCAAATGATTTTCCATAAATATGCAATGTGTTTTAACTGTACACAAATGATATAAAAAATAAAATATTCATTAAAATTGATTAAAAAAATACTCTATTTACTAATTATTGGATTCTATTACCATACAAAAAAACTACGAAATACTGTTGAAATAAGTTAAATTACGAAACAAAAGTGGGAAAACGGTATGTCTTATAATATATTCCTATAAGCTTGAAAAGAAAAATAATAGTAATAAAATGTAAAAGAAAGACAAAGCTTCTTATGATATATATCAAGCTCAAAACCGATGAAAAAGTAAATAAAACTAATAAAATAAAAGATAAAAATTGTTTTTAGGTTCTGTTTTGGTTTTCTACAGAATCTACAAAATGCAAATCTAGTTTGTATTTACGACCTTCTTCGGATTATTATTATTATTATTATTATTATTATTATTATTATTATTATTATTATTATTATTCCCTGTATTCATTGGGTTTTGATGGAGAGAGAGAGAGCGATACATACATACATACATACATAATGGAAAAATTATTAAATCCTTTTCAGTCTACTATTTACATTATTCGGCCTATTGTCCTCATCTTTGTCGCTATATTTGTTACAACGTCTCGGCCGTTGTACGTTCCGGCCTTCTTCAGGTGGTTGAAATGTCAAACTAAACCCTTTATTTCGCTCACTTTGGGTAGACTGTTCTACTTCCACGTGCCATGTCTAATGGATGTCAATTATCAGTTATCTCCTGCTAATTTCCCTCTCCAAGTTCTCCACCGCATTAACCAGGTATTGAACTCACACTCTTTGGGTCCTGTCACTGGATCTAACTAAAGCTTTTATCCACTGTGCTATGTGTCCTTGAGGACACATGGCCCAGTGAATAAAGACATTTATCTTTTACAGTAGACCTTTTCAGTCTACTGTAAAATTATTTGCCAAACTTTTAAACCTCAATTGGCTATCATCTACTCTCTGAATCCGACACTTGTTCATCAAGTGCACAACTGCTATTTGGTAAAGCAGATCTGAGTTGTTAAATAGAACGCAAGCAATAAAACTTGACGAATGTGTATCGAGCGGAAAAAGGCCATGAGAGCACATTACTTATAATCCACTTTTCGTATTTAATCCACGGACACCACCAGCTGGTATTCTAATTCATATGGAAAATTGAAAAAAGGTTTGAAAAAACAAACTACCTACCTTTCTCTCGCTCTCATTCACCACTCTCTTTACATCCTTTCCCCCATCTGTCTCCATTTTTCTCCCAAGTCCCCATTCTTTTCCGCTTTATCAATTTTTCTTCTCTTTGAATTCTGAGATGCTGTATGTAACGAAAAAGAAAGCTGTCTACATAGATGCATAGAACATTGACAGAGATGCTAAAATGAATACCTACAGAATTATAAATATGTTTACAATATGTTTATATGTATGATTACAAAAATATACTTAGTCTTATATTTACGTGTAGGTCTGCAGGTGTCTATAACAATTTTTTTCATGTTAATGAAAATAAATTTAGAAATAAATTTATGCGATTTGCATATTAAATAGTTAACTGAAATTTATCATATAAACTGTTCCACATCACATTGTTACTGCATGTTGTATTTCAAACCAAATTCATATGAATCCAAATTTATACTTATATATGAGAGAAAGACAGAGAAACAGATATATATATATATATATATATATATATATATATATATATATATATATATATATATATATATATATATATATATATGTCTTGTTAGATGTAACCGTAAGTTATAAGCTATTTTTCTTCTTTTCATTATTGGAATTCTTTTCCGTATTCCTAGTTTCCCGACAACTTCGGTTTTCAAAAAATTAAATGCAATATCATCATCGTCTGTCTCCTTGAATCCTGTTTTTTTCTTGTCTTCATTGTTTCTTTCTCGCTCTCATTAAGCTATTCTAGTAGTTTTACTGCCTTGCTTAGGATGAAGTGATTTTAAAAAAAAGGTCTGGGAGTGCGTGCGTCATGAAGTTATTTGCGCATTCTCATGTATACATAAGAAGATTGCTGAGTGAGTACATTGATAATTGTTTCTCGTGTAAAGTTTTTATCTTTGAGATTGTTTCATTCGCTCAGAATTATTCTATATTTCCCGCATTACTATATCTATATAAACATACTTATATAATTACCTATATACAATTTTATTTAGTTTCTGTTCTCTGCATAAATGCATACAGATCCAGATCACTTCAAATTTCCAATTTTATATTTACCAATTCTCCATTCTATGACCATTTCCTCTTCAGACATTTGTTCTTCTAATCTCATTTTATATCTACTAGTATATAATATATATAGTATATTTTATATCTACTAGTATATAACTATATCTACTTATATCTATTAGTATAAGAACAGTGAAAGAACTTACGGTTACATCTAGCCATTTCAACTGTAAAATGATGAAACCGTACAGCCAATCCAGTACTGGGTTTAAATTCATAAAGCCTAGGTACCATAGAGGACAGTTCATGAGGACAATTACGATGAAATTATTTCTAGAAAAGGAAAAAGGGAGGCAACGCTATGGTGGTGGGAAATTGACTGACGCAGATTATGACAGGTCAGAGCATTGAAGATTCTTTCTTTGATTTTATTAAGGATCGCTAAATATATAGCAGAAGCACCAAACCAGATGTGGCAACAATATTCAAAGCAAGGACGAATGGTAAAATTATAAATACAGTAGGATAGATTCTGGCGAGAAGTACATCTAGGACAATATTGTCTAAAATCAATTTTTTTGGGTATAAACATAGCAATTGATTCAATATAGTATTTCCACTCCATGCCAGCTGAATGTATAAACGTGCCAATTTTTTAAAGCATGGGCGGCCATATACGACATTATCAGAAAATAAGAGCGATGCCTATAATAAATTTACAGTCAACATTGCTAAAATTAGATTGTGGAGGATATCTTACAAAATTTTAAAGATTACTGAGTACGTAAAAATTATATAAAGAAGGCGCTCACCTCATTTTCTTAAATTATGTTTTATAGATAAAATATTCGTAGAACATCAATCACTCTGTCATCACCCCATCAAACTCATAAACATGGCTATTGTCAGTTAAAAACACACCTACTGTTTGCTTAAAAAAATAATTTCTGCCGTATTTTAAACTTAAACTAAATAATATTTATTTCAAATCAGATTAATTATACTTTAAATCAGTGAATTTTCCTGAAATAAAGTTTCAGAAACGTATATTTTATATTTGGAAGGTTTTTAATAAAGAAAATTACATTATGATGAAAGACGACTAAAAAAAGGACGCTAATCAGTTATTTTAGAAAATACATTAAATTCGTTCCAGTCATGTTAAATTAGTTTTTGAAATACAGCAAACTATTCTTCTTGAAAATATTAAATTTAATCTATTAGCTTGAAATTAAAACAAAAATAAAAGCTTCAAGAAAGATTTTTCATTTATAAAAAATCGTTTTAAACGTGAATTATCTCGTTTTTGCGGACGTATCTATGCTATACGGTGTCTCATTCTATCAGCAAAGACCTAGCCTCTTTGTCGACACGTTTACAATTATTTCGAGCAGTCACGAATAGGCGTCTGTTGTGATAGGAATTCTGGTACACTCAGAAAAATTATTCTCATGGGCTATAGCGGCTGAAGAAGATGATTGTGGTTTCTCCTGATATTGGCGAAAAGGTACAAAGCATCAATGGCGACTTTAACCTAAGTGGCTCATTTCTCACACAGAAGGTTAAGAATATCAATCCAAGTGGCTGCTCGAATAAAGTGACGAAATGAATCCCATCAACAACGCTAGTAATGAAAGAAATATTTGAATAGAACGTTCCTTTCACATAGATGACTCAAAAGTAGGGTCCAGTTCATTAGGTCACGTAAAAAAAGCAGCATATCACGATGAAAAAAGGTCCATAAATCAACGAAAACAAAGTTTTGTATCAATAAGTTTATGTTGCTATGAAGAGGAAAGACCAAAGTATTTTTTTTATTATATTTAGAAATTTTTTACTCCTTTCTAGCACGGGGAAAATTTTGGTTAAAAATTTTGTTTTTTTTACGACGGCGCGATAAAATAAAAAAAGGTTTGTTTTATTTTGCGCTTTTCCCGAGAAAAACACACGTTAATTAGGAGATTCTTGCAAAAATCAAATAATTGTCGGATTTTAATGAAACTTTCAGAAATTATTCGCAAATGAATTAAATTATTTTTGAAATTTTCTTTTTTAGAAAATCTTGTTAAAAAGATTTTTTTAACATGTTTCCACCCACTTACATATTTTCATGAAATTTCGAGAAATTAAATCTTCACGTGCGGGATTTGTTTTGTTGGTTATAAACAGGACTCTTTGTAGAAAGTAAATCGCCAGTTGTTTTGTTTTTTTGTTTGTTTGTTTGTTTTGTTTTTTTTGTTTTTTTTTGTTGTTTTATTTGTTAAACAGTACCCGGTTTCATAGAAAATCTGCTTTGAATTAAAAAAAAAATGTAAAAAAGTATGACATTAATTAATTAGAAAAGCTTTCACCTGTTTTTGTAAATACGTTATACTAAGGACATTATTTTGTGAAGAAATAAATTTTTTTCGATGAATAATGTATTTTTTACAATTTTTTTTCCATTTTTAAAATTTTTTTCTTTAACTTCTTAATACTTCAAAAATCGTTTAAAATTCTTTATTGCTTTCAAGCACGTAATGCAATGATAACGTTAATGAAAAAGTAAATTTACGAATCGAAATTTGAAAAGCACATAACAATCGTTTGACCCCAAATATTTTTAAAATAATTTTTTTTTTAATTTTTTTGAAAAAAACGTTCATAATTTCTACGTATGGAAATGTATACATGATATAATCCTTAAAAAAATTTAAACAACTAATAAAAAAACTTTAAACTATTATCTAATTAAGAAAGTAGGAAATAAAAATAGATATTACATGATTGCTAAATAAAAATGTTAATATTTAAAAAGTACTAGTTAAAAACGAAAAACCGCGTTCGCTTACTTTGCAAAAATTGTCAATTTTGATCATCCATAGTAATCGTCAGAATCGATTTCTTTGATAAATTCAGACACATCGTTAAGAAATATTTGGATACTAATTTTGATGCTATTAGTAAGTACTGTTTGTTTCATATCAGATTAATTTAACTTTAAATTTTGTAATTTTACTTAACGTGTCAAAAATATATAAATTTATTTTAGGAAGAAGTTTAAAATCAAAATTTTGTTTGTTTACAAATTTCTTAAAATTTAAGAAAATGGCCGCTTTTAAGAAAATTAAACAAAAATCGAGCATATATTTGACATTCCAATCTATATAATTTCTATCTGAAAGATACCAGAATATGTTACTTAGTTTAAGTAATAAATTTAATGATTTCGCTTTCAATTAATAACAACATATTGAGACAAAACTTTGTTTTTTTAATCGTGATATGCTGCTTTTTTACGTGACCTAACGGAGGACCATACTCAAAAGAAATATCAATAGAATCTATAGAATTGTGTTGCTGTACAAGAGCTAGGAGATGAGGTACAGAACAAATCAATTAAAGAAGAACGTTGTACATATTTATTAGGGAAACGCGTAGAAAATATTTTCATCCTGAAAATAAAAATGTTAAAATAATAAACGTAATTTTTATTTCGCTTTTCATATTTTTTAAAAATTATCTGTAAAGCAACATTAAATCCAATAGTACCTCTTAAGTAAAACAGAAAAAGAAAAGAAAATTAGCGATATATCAGCATTCCCAATAATGATTATAAAAAATTTGAAATCATGTCTTCAGTTAAATGTTTATCAATATTAGCGTGAGCAATCACTGTCGAATTTAATGAAAGTTCCAATGTAGCGGCTACTATTCTTCTTCGGGATTTAATTGTTTATCTTAATCAATGTGCATTGAGAAGAATCTAAAGAATCGTGTATGGATGAGAAACTATAGTCACAACATTTGTGAAAAAGATGAATAAAAAATCAGTTTTGTAGGTAAAACACCGATGTATCAACAGTAATTGCTGGAAGAGTCTGTAAAACTTTAGATAAAAACAGCGAAGCTTGGACTAATGTTTTAGGTAACTCGAATACGTTTGACGAGTATTTGAATGCTGGACTTCTTCACAAATTGAAAGGTTATGGTGTTTCTGGTCAGACTTTTTATTTAATTAGTTTTTTCATAACAAATTACGAAATGTAAGTTGTCTTGAATGGCCCGTCTTCTAGAATTTTTTTACATTAATGTGAGTGTGCTGTCTAGGCCTTTATCCTTGGAACTACATTTTCCTAATTTTCATCAATGATCTGTACGGTGTCATCAGTTCTCGACTCGTTATCTATGCTGATGACAGAATCTTTACTCCAGTATTATTGCTAAGATTGATCGGTTCAATAAGTTCAAACTGGAAGATGACCTCAAAAAAGACCTTCAAACTGATGCAAGAAAAGGATTGTTTTATTTTACAGCTCCTAAAACAAAACTGCTCTCTTTTAATCATCTATAACGTTTTTGCTTTCTATCAGGCTATTGCTATCTTCTTGGACAATAACTAAATTATCAAAACAAGTGACAGGAGAAATATGTGACAATGTATCAATTAAATTATATTTTTTATAAAATTTATACCAGAATTCTTGACTTTAGTGGAAAAGAAAATGCGTTAAAGTTCTCTGTCTTTTATAAAAAGAAAGTGTTTACTTTTGTGACATTTACATTTGAGTGTGGAAATATATCAACTATATATGCGGTAATATGCGGTAAATTAGAACAGCAAGAGAATCTCTGTGATATTCTTTCATCAAATATCGTAAGAAGTGAGATAAAAACGGAAACATATACCGACTTGAAGTTACGAATGTGTTACTTCCACTGTTAATCGATTTTTTCTAGTTAATTCTTAGTAAATATAGACGCTATATTGTTTTACATTAGATGGACTATGAAATTTATATAATTCTAGGTAAATATAAAATAACTACAGTACAGTGTCAATTTGAGAAATGCATGTGTTGGCTGCTACCAGGCTCGAACTCAAATACGGTGTTATGATGTTGACCATTTAAAAAGAAAAAAGAATCAAGCAATTAACCAAAATGTCTACGGCACCCACACCAATGGGAAAAAGGTTGTAAATGATACATAATGACAAAAATAATAGACAGAATGAAAATAAAGTCTTTTTCCTTCGACAAAAAATAAAATATTCACTAGGAGATAATGTCAAGTACAGTCCAACCATAAATAAATTAATTTCACTTGTTAAGTAGTGGTTTGCCTCGACATTGTCGAAGGCTTAGTCAAAAAGTTATAACCCCTAATCAAATTAAGAGTTATCCGCAGGCTCCAATCCAGACGCACCGACCGTGTTACCTCTGAACCCAGCCCTGTCAAGCAATTCTACAGCTGCTCAATCTCGGTTGAACGGGGTGCAGGCCGGACGCATGGGCCCTGCTTGGGCATGGTGGTCTGCTCTGACTTAGCTGTCACTAAGGGCATGCCCTCATCCATTGTCCACTGACAGCAGGCTCGTGTAAGACGATTACGGTGGCCTGCCCGCAACAACGGCACCAAGTAGAAGAAAGAGTAGAAAAAAGAAAGAAAGAGAAGTCTAATATTTGAGAAAGACGAATTGATAGGGGGAAAAGAAAGCGAAGAATTAAAGTTGTTTGCAGTATGGGAGTCGCCGGATAAGATGCTGGAATCTAAATGCTGAAAAGTTGTGAGTAAAAGAGAAAGCGGAAAAAATGGACAATTGATGGAGGTAATACGGATGGCAAAAAGTTAGATGTTCAAAATCAAAACAGAAAAGAAAAAAGACACCTTATGGTGTGGAATAGATAGAAATGTTGACGTAAAGAGAGTGAAAAATAAAGGAAATGTAAAAAAGAATAAAATGTTGTGTGTAATCTCCTCACCGTTGTTCTAAGAGAATGATCAAAAAGTCCCCCACGTGTACACTTGCTTACACTCTGTTTATTTGGTACAATTTGTCTCCCACTTCCTCAATTTTACAAACGTCGGACCCCATTGAAGTGGAAAGTTTACAATAATGATGGAACAGACTGAGTGATTGAAGAAGTCAAATAAAGAAATAGATCGAATTGTCAAGAATTGGATAAGGAAGTGGGAGGGGGAATCGCCACAATTTTAATATCTAGAAACATATTTACTTATAATCCATTTGTAAAATAATATGAGGCAGGCGAATTCAAGATTGACAGTCAGATCAAAAATATCTAAAAACAAAGAAATAGGCGTCTGCCATTTGTTTTTTTTTTTTTTGTTTTTTTTTAAGAAAACCTCAAACCTTTTTTATTAATAAGAATTCTCGCAAAATCTCAAATTTTATTTTTAATGTCTCAATTGTTATATTATTATTACTATTATTTTAACTACTAGTATTAGTAGTACTGTTTGTATTATTTATTTGTTTTATTTCGAACAGACTAAAAGGAGAAAAGATTTTTATGAGTATTTTAATATGATTTGATTTTCAGTGTTCTTCAAAAAGTGTACAAATAAAAAATATATGGGTACAGAACTAAATGACAGCAACGTCGGAGATCTGTTATGAAGGGAACCAAATATTTCAAATCATTAAAAACCAGTGTATATTTAATATATTCGTGAAAGTCAATAAAACACGCTTAATCGTAATTCAACTTTTACAACAATAATAATATGAATAAATTAATTATGATCATATGGTGAAACAGAAGTGGGACCAGATAAATATAAAAACTTTAAACTTACGAGACTCATGAAATATCCGAGAAAAATGGCCAGAAGGTTTCGCATGTTATCACTTAAATCACAATGAAAGTCGTCACATTCTAATTATTATTACCTGACCCATTAGTGGTTGCGAAACTCAGGATTAAAACACGAAACTGTCATTCAAGATTAAAAAGTGCAAACAATTTCCCACCAGAGACATATTTTAATGAATAGGACAGATCCAAAATGTTACTTTGTATAAACCTTGATAAACTATTGATTATCTAATACCTGGGTTCTCTAATTTAGCTGCAAGTTAATTTATATATAGATATAATAGAGTAGGGAAATAACTCCATGGAAAAACACACCAACATTATTAATTTCCCAATGTAAAGAATAGCATGAACACAAAATCACCAGCGGCATTAGAAAGGGAAAGTATTACAGCGCAGTCGGGGCATTACCATAGAGATCTCGATCACACTATACAAGCAAATTGAATACATATATTTAACTACTTAAAAAATCATCGGTACTATCTCATAGACATAACCGTACAGTTTGTTAAAAACATCTCAGCTTAAGAATTTTACAAACTTCCCGAATATAAGTAAAAGGAAATATAAATGTAGCATTTAAAGACAACCACTATTACAATATTAAATGGAACACTAGAAGCACTAGCAAGTATTAAACAAATACTGATACATAGGTTAGTAAAATTCCACAAAATCCGTTACAAAATATTTTGCATCAGCAACATCCTCAGAAAATATTTCTATATGCTCAATAACTTTACTTCACGTTATTGTTAATATTTAGTAAAGGATAGTATCAAATAGTAAATAAAGGAAAGCAAATTATTATTATTATTATTATTATTATTATTATTATTATTATTATTATTATTATTATTATTATTAATAATAATAATAATAATAATAATAATAATAATAATAATAATAATAATAATAATAATTTATCGAACATACTGAATTGAAGGAGTTTCCTAAGTATTTGAGCAATACTCATCAACACTATGTTGTTTATCAGAAAAAAATGTAATTTTATTAATTATTTCTACTACTATTACTACTACTACTATGGAAATAATATTTGTGCTTAAATGTCGCATTCTTGTGATTACTATTTGAAATCCTTGTATTTAGAGACTTATCATTCTTCTATTATATCTTTTTGTAGGACAGTATGACTTTGATATAAGAGCATGACATTTATGTCTATTGAAATCTCTTTGAACTTTGATCACTTAGATTCTTTAATGCTGACACTATGTTATGATGAAGTTCCAGATTATCATTATCATTCGACGCACAAAGTTTTCATATTTGATTTGTTTTATTAGCAATTTTCACAGAAAATTTTATCAACTTTGATAATAAGTAAGTGGACTTTAATATATTTTTTAAAATATTATTTAATTTTAATCAGATTTTAGAATTATATAAATGAAAATGATGCATAGTTATCATTTCCTGTCGACTATTCGAAAGGAAAAGTACAAACCAATATGCTTCCTCAAAGGTGTAGCAATAATGTATTTTATTTTAGGATTACAAATTTTAAAAAGCAATAAGAAACGAGACAGAAATAACATTTTAGCATCAATAAGTCAAGATGGACGAATGGTTGCTGACAGTCGTAGTTACTAAGGAAATTCAATATGGACTTAAATGATGGCAAAGGAGCTGGACCTGGAAAATCAGAAGGCAGAAAAAGGATGGCTAAATGAGTTTAGTCGAAGACAATAGGGGAAGACTGAATGAGTGTAGATCGGTAGAAGTCAATAATGCAAGGGGGAATGGAAATAATCCAAGAATCAGGAATTAAGCAATGTTTATCAAAGATTAAAATGTAGATGCAATTTGCCTTCTCAACTTCAATGTATTAACAATTAAGAATTTTCTTTAAAACTGATATTATCTAATTTTGTTACGTCAGAAAGATTTAGTATATTCAAATAAATACACAACGCAAGGAGGCACATTATAACATATATATATATATATATATATATATATATATATATATATATATATATATATATATATATATATATATATATATATATTATTTCAATATTATTTATTTTCCACAGCTTTTTACTAATAGCTTTATTAAAACAGATTTCCTTTTTAATAAGTATTATAATGAGTTTATTGAAAATTTTTGTCTCATTATTTTCAAACGTTTACACTGAATTGCAATTGAAAATTTACTTTTTATATATGCGCTTCAATTATAGAATTTCATGAACTTACTTAAGTGGCAGACATAAAAACAGACATAAAAACAGTAATGTTGTCCTGTGTTCATGAGTTTTAAGGTTTTTAAAGGTCTCAAGTATCAACGCACCCGTATATTGGTTGGTTACTCAAAACCTAGTGAATTTCAGAAACCTAAATACACATCAATCTGTAGTGAGTAAACACAAAGTTTGTGAACGTCGTATTCAATTCTGAATATTCACCTAACGTGGCTTGAAACCTTTCAATTTCGTCCGTGGAATTCAAATGACTAAGAAGGCCTTTGAAGATGAATCAACGAATGAAACCCATATAGAATTTGGGTGCCGACCCTTCAAAGTTGTATGGGAATTCTTTAAAAATGATTCACATTCTAGAAGTCATTAATCGAACAGAAAACTCGAATATGTTGAACCTCATGTTACAATCAAAAGACGTTGTTGTCTGATAGTGCAATAATTAGAAAAATTCAATAATTTTGTAGTTTTTTGACTACTCTTTCATCACGCCTAGTGCAGCATATTGTGATCAAAACTTTGCATCAGACAGGTTTGTTATCCAAGGTAAAAATTAGCTCTCCACGATTTCTATCTTCTCCAGTTTTTCCCAAAATCAATGTCGAGAAAGAAGATAATTCAGAAATTAGCAGAGATTACAGAGAACGCGATACTACAGTAGAATGTCTGTCATGAAGAGGATTTTTAAAACTATTTTGAAAAGTGGAAGGGACATTTGGTTAAACGTGAGGTCTCAAAGATATTACTATAAAACTTACAAAGTCGACATTGTCCTGGATATATAGCAGGGTTATTTCTGGGCAGAATTTCTGTATCGACAGTCGGATATAGCCGTTGCACTGATAAGTTTGTGCTAAGCTAAAGATTTGGAGAAATAATTTTCTGTGCTGGCTTCAGTTATTCATAATCATTATCATCGTTCTTAATTCTAGATCCTGGCAAATAATCTCAACTTACACGATCAAATCTGTTTTCTTTCTCTTCAAATATCAGCACAGCTTATCTTCTGAATAAGAAATTTATAATAGAAGGAATCAATTTTTTATAAATTTTCCTACGTCATAAAAGATATATATTATAGAAGATATATAAAATTGAAAATATAAATGTTGATTTTTAAAAGAAAATAATACGACGAAATGGCTACAGTTCAATTATTTTTTTTTAATTCATGATTTAACAGGGAAAACATTACAGAGTTTAGCTTCATCCAATTTGCTCATTTTTAAAAGTATCTTCTGAAATTTGAACTCGGCATAGCAATTCCACATTCCTTGTCCATGATCGTTATGCTACCCATGCATTTAAAAAGTCCCGCTACAATCATGTAATTTTCTAATTTTGTAATCACTATTCATTATAGTTAAGACATAATTAGGACTTAATATCAATGTTTACATGTTTATCAGTAGTTACATCAATTACGCCATTTTACTTTTTCATTGAAACATTCTATAAATGCAAAGACTATAATTAAGTTTCCCTAATGATTGGACAAATTTAATTTTTTCAAAAACAGTATATTTAACTATGAAATAATATTTTCTACGATTAAAATAAAATACTATGAAAAACAATTTTTATTGAAGGTGTTTGTCTCGAAGCATAAATTTAAGTCAAAGATGGAAGTAGAAAATGTATATTATCACGAAATAGAAAAATGGATGAAAATGTGTCTCCAATTAAAAGGCATCCGTTAAGAATGTTTCTCGTCTCGATGGTATGGATGTAAAAACGAACACAATTGTCTTTTTAACCGGCTAAGATTATACATCTTCATTCAACAGCTCTCACAAAGTTTAAATTAAGATAAATAAACAGACAGAACTTTTATACCAATTTTTATGCTATTGTTCCCCCAATACAAGTCTCAAGGTCTACTCAAGGTAAAAGCTTATTGAATAAGGTTGTTTCAAGTAGGTAAAGGGAGGAAATGAAATGTGAATATTATGAGGATATGTAGGACAGATAATAGTTAACCCTAGACTTAAAAATTTTAATATCGTAGTTATCAGGGAAGCATTTTCTCGGAAGTCTGTTCTTGCTTCTAGGGAAAAGAAGCTTTTTTAGTGGAACTTCTTTTTTAACAATGGAATATGAATAGGAATGTAGAAGAGTATATGATATGGATGATTCCATCTGTGAAAAAGATTACGTGACATGGATGGACCAATCTGTGAAAGTCTGTACAGGTAACAGGAACCAAAAAATATAACTTGTCTGAATATTTTCCATGAAAATAACGATGGAATAGCGAAAGGCTAGCGATGTTTTGTCTATAGGGACAGAATTATATGGAGGAAATGAATTCATCACGCACAAGGTCATGTAAACGCATTTCAACTTTGTCATGTCTGGAAAGTGAGGATTTGGCAATTGGGAAGCCCATATATCGCAGCAAAACTCCATTTTTGGTCTGTTCTGGCAAGTCAAGTACTTTTTGGGGTGGTACAATGAAACGACCATTTTTCCAGCATGTTCCACTTGAGGTCTGGAGTGAGCTTGAGTCCCAATAGATGTTCAAGGCAAGGAATCTCACTGAGAGTATTCATCAAGAACGGAGAAAATTTATGATCTGCTCGGTAATGATGAAAAAATACTTGGTTTTGAAAGATATTGAATGAAAAATAAAAATTTGCATTTATATTTGAAATATCTCAACCAGCGACGTGCATTTCTTAAAAGGTAATTGAACCTTGTTTTGATGTGAGGTCTCACATAGCTTAAAGCTGGCTTTCTCGGAACACACGAGATGCAGGTTCGATTCCTTTTGAGAGCTATATTTTATTTAATAAAAATTGATTACCCAGACTGGTAGATGCTAATTTTACCGCTCAAAAATATACAGTATGTCTGCTTAAATATGTTTCCCCATTAAATATAATATATATTTACAGTATATGTAGATGCCTCCAAAGATTCACGAAAAAATAGACATACATGATGAAAAATGCCCCAAACTTAATCAAAACAAAGTTTTATCGTCAAAACCTATGATATTATTAAAATGAAAGACCCAAATATTTTTGAATATTAAATTATATTTTTTAATCCTTATTAGAAACTTCAAAATGTTGGTTAATTTCTTCTTACGTCAGCAGGTGACTATAAATTAGTATGTGAAATTTTGTGCCCTTTAGGGTGAAAAACGTATTGATATAGGAAATCAAATAATTGTCGGAAATGAAGGAAAATTTCAGGACTTATTCACAAACGAAATAAATTATTTCATAAGCGTTTCTTGTTAGAAAATCTTGGTAAACTTTTTTGCATCTGTTTTCCTCCATCACTTATTTCATTTTATGAAATTTCGAGAAATTAAGTATTGTAGGGCTTAATGCTTATATTAATTATAAGCATATGTATGATAAAACATTAATTTTTCTTTGTAAAACATTATCCCCAATTACAGAATATCTAACTTGAATCATTAAACGTCGTAAATCAATAACATTATTTAATTAGAAAAGCTTTTAATTGTTTTTATTAATAAGATATATCATTGACATTATTGCCTTAAGAATAAAATGCTTCGGTAAATGAAAAATTGTTACGAGAATTATTAGCATTTTGATTAGAATTCATAAAGTTTTAAAACTTTTTGTATTAATTTTTCCTGGTCCGTTGCTATTGTTATTCAGTAAAAGCTGCATTTGCTAGTGATAAATGGAAAATATTATAACAATTGAGCGACTCCTGTATTTTAAAAAGAAATTTTGATTTTTGTATGTTTGCGTATAAACGTGCCATTTATATATATATATATATATATATATATATATATATATATATATATATATATATATATATATATATATATATATATATATATATATATGTATATATGTATACAGGCTTCCATACACGATATCATGGGAAACTAGGAGCCATCAATATAGGAATGTGAGATATTGGGAAACCTCTGTAGACCTATATTTATAGAGATGCCAAACAAATGTTCTTAAGTCTTAATCAAGTCTTTGAAAAAAATGGCTATATGTTATTCGCATTTTTCGAGAGAATCGAGAGAGAGATGAAAATCTGTCGAAGTCATTTGTTTCATGACATCACTTGGATATATCTCCCGAATCAAAAGCCATATCTGCGAAATTTCTTCATAATTGAACAGATGCCATGATCAATTCTTGGTTCTCTTCCTCTTGACTGATGGCCTATTCGTTATCAACCAGTTCACATTTAACCCATTGTAACCACCCTTATACGGCTAACAGCAATTGCACTGATCTATGGAATATATATGATAGGAATATTTGTTATTCCCTTTTTAAAACAAATATTACCTTCAAGTTATTATTATTTCAATAATTGAGATTTAAAAAAATATTTTATCAATAATGTTGATGAAGCTTTTCATTAGTTGAGATAATTTACTCACTACGCCTTAATTACAGGGTCATTGAGGACTAAAGTTGCTCACAGTATCTCCTATTCCTCTGTGGTTACCCATCTCATTGCTGAACCAGTTCATCGCTGCTTAACTTCGCTAACCTTTTCTTTCAGCGAGACTTTACACATAATATATATAGAAACAGATACACGCGTTTTGTTCATGTGCTGTGCATGTGCTGTGCATGTGCCTGTGTGTGTGTTGCAAAGACTAAGACTTTAGCTCATTTGCCAATTTGAGAAGGTGGTGCCCATTTAACCTTTAGCAAGGCTTTAGTGTTCCCTTCTATGATTTGTACGTAAGATGATCATTGTTGAATGATATGCAACATATAATATCATACACATTAACTACTATATCTTTCTCCTGTGTAAAATATGTACATCCGTTACAACACATCATCTGACATATACAAACGGAGGAAACATAATGTAATATATTTATCTTATATATTTTCCAAGCTTGACTGTTCTTTTAATTTAACAAGTGATGGATTTTGATATAAAAATAACAGTTACTAAGAAAAATATGGATTCTCAGAGAAAGAATATGTATACAAATATAACAATGGAGAATATTCTGACACTATTACAGATGAAAACATTTTTTAAGAAGGAATGAATGTGTAGATCTTTCAGATGTAGAAAGATCTAGACATGAATTTCTGAAACTCTTGGAATCTTCCAACAATATTTCACTCAGCTATGATATCACTCTCGTTATTCATCTCACAACGAAATTTGTCAAGTACTTTTTAAGATATATCCTTTGTAGAAAAAAATATTTTTTGAAAACCTGTGTTTCTTTTTTAGTATTTACTAATTTTATAATAAATTGATCACAGATGTAAATTAAAATAAATGGAATCATCAGAGATATATTAAATAATTTTTATGTTTCCAAATGGTCTTTCTTCCACTGTAATTGTAAATACAAAATAAAAACACAGAAAAGATAGAATAAAATAAACATGCGATAAAAAATAGCTGAAAGTATCCATGAAAAATAATTGCTTTAGTTCTTTATATATTTATAGTTTGGAAAAGTTGATATAAAAAACATTTACAAAGAATTACAGAAATTTCCAGGTGCCAATTTGGAAATGGATAGATAGATAGATAGATAGATAGATAGATAGATAGATAGATAGATAGATAGATAGATAGATAGATAGATAGATCGATCAGAGGGAAGAAACTAATATTATATGGAAAATCAAAAGGAATCGTAATATTAAAATATGAGGTAATACTAGCACTAGCCAAGATGAATAAAAACAAAGCAGTTGCGTCAGGGAGATTGTAATAAAGATGCTCTCAACATTAAACGATTTCGTGATCACTAATATTAGCGAAATGAAAATGAAATACATAACAGATGTGAGATATTGGGAAACCTCTGTAGACCTATATTTATAGAGATGCCAAGAAAATCAGGAGCAAATAAATGTGAAAATCATCAGAAAAATAAACTTAATACACCATATAACCTATTAGAATTAAAATTACTACACTTAGTAGAAAATAAGGCTGTAAGCAGGACAAGATTAATGTGGATTTGTGCATGGCACTGAAGAAGAAATGCTATCTTAATAATCAGAGAATTATCTGAGTGAACTGGCATAACCTATCCCTGGATTTCATAATATGATAATTGTAGGACACAAAGCCCTGTTTCGAATTAATAGGAAAGATTCATTCATATGGGCAAATTTAAGGTTTAGAATATACCGTAAACTTTACTGGAAAAAATCATAGAGGTAGAAATGGAGTTCTGTGAGTACATGAAATAGATACAAATGCATTTTCTAACTGGATTTATTTAACCTATAAAGCTAGAAGACATACCAGAATTAGTTACCAGCGGATATCGTAAAGTAAACAGGTATACAGCATTGATAGCATATTCAGGAGATTAACTGAAATAACGCTTTAAAACGCAGTAAAGGAAATCAAGAACAAAAAAACAAACAGTAAACAAAAAGTTGTTCCACAATGATGGGACCTTAAAATCAAAGTCGGTATAGGAATTTAATTATCTGATAGGAGAGTAGCAGACGATGTAAAATATGACAGAAATTTAAAGCACATTGGAATAACAAAAGTTGCCTTCCAGAAACTAAGAGAATATTAAGAGAAAGGAAAACGTCATTACAGACGAATACTCAAATGCTATGTCCTATCTAATATTAGACTACCGGATAATATTCTCACAGATGAGGATGTGATTCGAAGCGAGATATGGTTTTTCAAAATGATACTCCGAATACCATGCAATCAATGAGGGAAATTTAAGAAATATAGTAGCAATGAGACACATATTTAAAATCAGAATGAGACATTTGAAATTTCTGAGGCGCATAATGAGGTAAGAAAGCTTGGAGAATTTAACACTCACGGAACATATCTAATGTAAGAGATCAAAGGGAGACAGCGAGTAAGCCACCTAACATTATGTGAATGCATATCAGAGCATAGAAAAGGAAAGAGATAGTCCTAATTTGCTTGAACAATGAAGTTGGCGGATTCATGATCGACCACACCTTGATGGGACACAGCGCATAATAGATATCTGTAAACGTTTGGTAAGTAAATAAATATTTTAATTTAAAAATCCAGGTGAGAAACGCTCTTTAAAAATCAACCTGAATAACAGCATAGATTTGATCTTAACGTTTTCATTCCACGTAGAATTTAATATGGTATGAGTTTATGAATAGATTTTAGCATAAATAAACACATCAGTATTATCGCAGATTTGTCTGCATCATTTGAAGCTGTTGTTGACGCATTGAATGGATTATATGGTATTGAGTATCCTTGCATTAGGGAATTGTCAAAGAAAACCTTGGTGTCAGAAGTCAGTGAAAGAGGCCACTTAAACGCAGAAGAGAATATTTGGGCCGATTCTCAAGCGATATGCTTCGTCTCACTGCCAACTTAATACTAAATACAATATATACTTATAAGTAGACAGGAGGCACCATAATGAATGATCTGTTGCATACGGGTTCAACGAGGTTTCTTGTTTGTTTGACGTCTTTGACCACTTGACTTGATGCAAAAATAGTTACTTTTTGATCGTGATTCATATTAATTTGATGGCTGATTAAACCACGGTCAAAATATAAATATATATATTAACTTTAAAATATCAAATATAAGTTCATTCTTCCCAGACATTGGACGCATGTTTAGTTTAAACATACAAATTAACAATTCCAACTGATCGTTCTGCAAACTTATCTACTGGAACATGTAATTAATTTCTGTAGAGACATAAGATACGCAGATAACACAATACAGAACCAAAAATGCAGATTCCAACAGAAAGTATTAAAAATATGTAATGTGGAATTTTTAAGGAAAATTGCAACGAAAAGCACACTTATAGTTAGAATGAGAAGGGGGCAATTGATATTTATGGGATACATAATAAGGAAAAGAGGCTTGGATAATTTGAGATTAACGAGACATACTGGAGGAAAGTGGTGCATAGGGAAACAACAATTAATATACCTAACGAGATACCTAAATGACTGCCATACATGAACCAACAACACAGTAAACGAGAAAAAATTGCTTATAGTTTTAAAAAGGAGAGGAGGGTGTGTGCAGGCATGGTTACCTATACCCTGACTGGACATGGCACTAATTTCATAATGATTTCAGAACGATTATTGCTATACCAGAAGACGTAGAAGTTTCTTGTAACAACTACAGCAATTATGAAATAAAAAAAAAATAGAAATGGAAGTAGACAAGGTTAAGTGCAAGAACATAAAAACCAAAAAGAAACACGAACAGAAAGAAGATATAATCGACATTCATAGAAAGAAGTTTGCAATGTTCAGTTTCTTATGTGTAAACAACTATATATTCTATTCAGTGGATTGAGTTTCAAAATTTGACTAGTCTCTTAAATATTTGGAAATCGGAACAACGTATGAGCATGCAATGGAGTTTAAAAGTCTTAACAAATAATAGATGCTTGAAATTAATATTGTTGCGTGTATGTATTTCTGTGCGCTCCTGTTATACAGTGTACATGAGTTGTATGTGAGAGAGAAAGAAAATATATTCGAACAATATATTTAATTGCTAATTTGGTCCTTAGGTGTTTCCTTTCTCTCACTATTTTGATCAGACTGAATTGTAAAATATTTTAACTGAGCCAATTCCAAGTAGCATCTTAAAACTTTCGTCTAGTGACCGACGCATAACGTGAAATTAATTCAGATGATATTATTACATACATCAGTATGCGAAATTGGCCTTTACGTTCGATTAAATACTCGATCATGACTGTAATTATGTGCGTATATGTAATTTTATGTGTTTGGGAAATTGTGGATGGGTGTTTTTTTTGCGAATATATTTCTGTACGCCTTTGTGAAAAATAATGTTATCTTAGGTACTGTTCATAACTTTTTTTAATATTATATTCATTATTTTTAAAAGAAATCTGTCAATCATTCAGGAATGTCTGTACTTCTGATAAGAAAATACTGTCTGTTTTCAACCTGTTTAGCCTAAACCATGATTTACAATATGATATCATCACAAACTTTGACCAATAAATTTAACTGCTGGTCTTCTTGGACATTGTAAATTTTGCAAATATTTCATGTCCCGCATAAATGTTATAAAACTTCTTCTGTCTGATATATATAATATTCTGTATGTGATAATCTGCGATAACATTAGCGAGATAAAATGAACATAGTTTGCATAGCACTTGCTGAAGACCCGTGTTCATAATTGGGATAAGAATGATTTTAGAGAAAAAAATACAGAAGTAAGAAGTAAAACTCAAGATAAAACTTGCCAAACCAGAAACTATGATTTGGAACTGGAATGAAAGCAATGTTTTTACATACCATGAATTCTTTATAAAATTCAAAATGTAAAAATAATTAATATTAAACACTTCAAATACATCGATGCATCTATCAGTTACAACAATTTTAGTATCTGGGATGAGGAAATTGAACACAGTATAGACTGCTCTAGGGATATGTTTGTGATATCAAAATATGCTCCAAAATCAAAACATTAACATTAACATTAGAACTCGAGCCATGTTGTCAAATAGCTTCATCAGATCTAGACGCCCATATGGATGTCATGCATAGCCGCCAACCCGCTCAGAAATGTTTCTCAATTCAATGATCAGAAATAGCATGCAGTGAATGTCTTACCGAGGGTCATACTTCTTCGAACAATGTGGACTGGCGCTAAATAATTACAAACAAAGCGCTTTACCAAATAACAGAAACTATATCTCCTGGGGCATTTCAACAGCAGCAAAAACTAATATTGATAGCACATGTAACTGGAAGAGAAAATAATGACATAATCAAAATGTTGACCTTTCACACTACTTCAAACAAAATGTAAAGGAGAAAGCCGCCATCAATACGGGAAAGTGTTATAATAAGTAGTGGACTGCAGGAAACTATTTTCCTGGAAAACTTTTTTAAAGATCAAGAATTTATAAATTTTGATAATCAGTAACGCTAACTTTTCGGTTAATCAATGTCGAGTGATTCTAATGATACAGCTAATCTCAAGGTGGTTGTTTTATTAGAACTTGACAATTTTCCTCATTTAAAAAAGAATAATCTACACGAATAAATGAAATAGAGAAAATTATTTTGAAATCAACATGGTTTTTCTTCTTTACAAAATCACTTCAAATTTGATCTCGCTTGTTTCGGCACAAAATCACATATACATCAATTCTTGGCTAATGCTTAACATGTCATCATCCAAAATCGTTTTATTTAGTAGTCGTTTTGATTTAGATTTTCTTTAATATCCGTCAGATTCTACTGTTATCTCTTTTCCAACAGATCCCATACGTTCACATTATTTGTCTTTTAATACCCAAGTAAGAAGAACAAAATTAGATTCAAGATTAGAATTAAAATAAAGGTTTTCTGTGTTAATAGCACAGGCAGTAAAACTGACAAGGAGTGAGAAAAAACATGTGACCGTTGCGCTGTGATAAGTGAAATGGTTGGGCCCTGTTTCCATGTGCTCTGTGTTCCTTTGTATTTGTTTAACCTTAGCATTGTCTTTGGTCCCCAAATAGGAGATTAAATGTCCTTCAAACAAAGGGCCACGGGGTTGAGCTCGCGCGCACACACACTAACGTATAATTTATTAGTTTTATAAATAGTAAAAAAACGACGCCGTTCATTTTTCTCTTACATTTATGAAAAAAAATCATTTTAGTTCTGTTACTTGTATGGATCTTTTTTTTTTTTCTAATACAGGTATAGATGTATAACATAAAGACCTCCCTCATGTGTAACATAACGACATCACTTTTGAGACTATGTCCGCAAACATTTTAATCTGGGTATATATATGAACACGGATTTACTGATTGTTTGCATGCATATCTGTGTATGCTTGTGAGTACCTCTCCATAAACCAGATTTTGAGACATAGGTGTGAAATGTGTTTATATAAATACATACATAAAGATGTGTGTCTTTTGTCACCATGAGAGCAGTGTGACTACGTACATATGTATTTATTGAGTCTATGCGTAACGCCAGTTAATGCTAAGCCTGTGTGAGTATAAGTTTGATCATGTTTATATTTACGATTGTCTAAATACGTGATTCATTTGAATAGCCATACATGCTTACTCACGAATGTAATGTTCTTTATCCGTTTAAATGGTAAATTATTTTTGAGCTTAGATATAAACGTATATGTTAATGATTGAACAAATAAACGGCCCTTGAGCAAAATATGCCCCCTGCCTCATGGTTGACTTATACAGGCTTAAAAAGCATCTTTTTCTTCTACAACTTTGGCGCAAACAACTTGTATTATTTTTTATTGCTTACCTAATTATATAAGCTAATGAAAAAATCCTTTAAAGGAAACGGCGATTTAAAAAGGCTATGTCTTATATTCGAGAAATGCATAAAATATTTCATACAAAATTTACATCAGCGGATTTTCGGTACGTTTTGCAATACTTATAAAATATTAGGACCTATGAACATAAATTTCAGTTTATATATTATGTACAGTAGCTAACCCACATATCTAATGCTCAAATTATTGAATGCCAGTGCGTTTTCAGAGTCAACCCAGGCAAACTTGACATGGTATTGCTTTCCAAAAGAAAAAATAGAAAAGTTTTTGATAAGGCAAATAGGCCAATCTCTGAAAAAATATCGTGTAAAATTGGTTTGCAATTTGAACAATCAGATACTGAAGTGACATTCGAAAAGAGTATTAAGCAAGGCTACATGCTGGTCCGCACATTATTTGCAATATTCCTTAGTACGATCTTCAAAGGCGCTATCCAGGAGAAATATGGTAGGGATAACGTGTACATACGTACACGCAAAATTGTTAAAGGGTCCAACCAAAAAGAAGCCTTTTCTAAAAAGATTGTCTTTCTGCATCTGGTCAGAGAGGCACAACTCACATACAATGCGGCTCTAGTCGCTTACACAGACGCAACCCTCTAGAAAAACAATAAGACCCTTGATAAAACGGTCAGAAGTTCAGCTGACACAAACAAAAAGTATGAATCGCCTTCCATCTTCAGAGACTCTAAATACTGATAATAATACAGGACGTCCTCTACCCAGGCGACATTATATCCTCTGATGTCACAGTGAACACAGATATAAACAAAAATTCCTGATTTTAGTGGACTATACAAACATACAGGACCAATCGTGCCACCCAGATTTCTTGCTGGTAGCAAGTTGTACACTGGTGCCACACAGGCTGTTTCGTCCTTATTTAGGAGTCATCAATAATTCACATCCCCCCTACCGACACTGAGAGTAGAATCTGTCTGTATACAGCTGACATCTTTCTGTGCGTGCGTTGAGGATTCCGGTTTTAAACACGATGAATAATTATGAAATTATACGTCACCTAACTATTAATCTATAATATAACCTATGCCGGATCCAGCTTCTAATGCGCTAGATGAAGCGCCTCAGTGAAGGAAGTCGTCGCACTAGGGGACCATTCCTATTGGGTTATTAATGCTTGGATAAGTTCACCACCAGGAAGGATGAGATGTGCCATATTATGTCTTTAACTTAATTTCCTCCTCGTCAACGTCGCTGGTTGGCTGAAAGGTATGATGCTTATATCGCATCGGAGCTGCCGGGTTTCAGAGTCGCTAGAGGTTGCGCAATGTTGATGACTCTAAATAAGGACAAAATGGCTGTTTTCTTCTTGTGTGAGCGTTGAGGTTTCCAGTTCCAATAATAATAATAATAATAACATTTAATTTAGCAGCTACTCGGAAGCTTGGGGTCAAGACAATAAATAAAGTTAACTGACATAGAGAGCGAGCTTGGAAAACAAAACTGTTACGAGAAATAAAACAAATCAGATGTGAGCTTTCTATATTAGACGAGTTCTCCAGAAACCCTAATGTTTCCACACGCAAGTTCAAAAAGCGGAAATATAAAATTAAATCCCTAATTGACATTCCATCAGTCAAGGAAATGCTGAAGCAGAAACTTCAGCAAAAAGCAGAGAACAAGACCATACGAAAAACTTTGTAGGTCCTATCGCCAAAATAAAACATTTCAAACCGACCTTAAGAAATTTTACGGGGAAATTGAAAAACGCCTATACACGTCGAAAGGCCACCATCGATTGATAATGTCCAGACACTTTGGGAAAATAATTGGAGCAGCCCAAAGGAATATAACCCAAACGCAGAATGGAACCGACGTGAAGAAGAACGAATGCTGGATAGACATCTGTAAGAAAGGGAAAATATAACCACAGATGATGTTAGGCAAGCTCTAACGAAATCCAAAAAATGGAAATCCCTAGGAAATGACAAAGTGCCCGATTTCTGGCTTTATCATTTCTCATCTACCCATAAAATCCTTGCAAAAACATTATCAACGTTTGTAAATAATCCCAATAAAATCCCGGAATGGATTGCCGAAGGTATTACATACCTCATGTCAAAAACAAATGAAACAGACGACCCGAAAAATTATAGGCCGATAACATGACTTTCCACAACGTATATGTTGATCACTTCTGTCGTGACGAACCGTACTTATTCCTTTTTCGAAACAAAGAGCATTCTTCTCCTGGAACAGAAGGGATGCAGGAGAGGTTCATATGGTTGAAAAGATCAACTACTGATAAATAAAATGATCCTGAAAATTTGCAGGAGACGACGTAGAAATCTTAGCGCAGCGTGGATTGATTATCGTAAATCCTTTGATAGTGTTCCACATTCTTGGATACTTAAGACTTTGGAAATGTACAGTCTCCCCTGTAGTATTAAATTTCCTTAAGCACAGCATGGGAAGATGGAACATCAAACTATACCTTAATCACACCAGAGGCACTGTCATATCCAACCGTCTGAATATCCGACGTGGAATATTTCAAGTAGACTCTCTTTCACCCTTTCTGTTTTGTTTGTCTTTAATCCCCCTTACGACTGAACTGAGCAACAGTAGCTAAGAAGATGGCACACAACACCCTCAAATGAAGGAGAAGGTAAGAAAGGAATACTAGAGGCGTGTACATCTAGTACTAAATACCGAGCTAAACTCAAAAAACAGAATATCAGCCATAAACACCTTGGCTGCTTCTGTGGTGCAATACAGCTTTAATGTCCTTAACTGGACCATAGCTGAAATTAAGCGAATGGACGCCAAAACGAGAAAGCTCCTCACTTGCTACCGCATGCATAATCCCAAAGCTGATGTTGGTCGTTTGTATGTGCCCAGATCCGAAGGAGGCAGAGGATTAGTTCAACTAGATCTGGACTACAAAACTACAACAATTGGCCTCCAAAGATACTTGGAAACTTCAGAAGACTGGATGATCTTATGTGTCAAAGAACATGAAAGTAGTAAGCGTCGTTACTCCATAATAAATGAAGCCAACAAATTCAAAATGGAATTTCAAATGGGCGCAGAAATACAAGTAAAGCACAATACACCGACTGAAGTTGCAAAATGCTTAAAAAAGAAAGCAAAGACAGATGCAACTGACCAGATAGAGAAACAATGACAAGATAAACCGCTCCATGGTCAATACACTGCCCCTACCACATAAGCTCACGTAGACAAAACCCGTATCCATCAGTGGCTACGTAGTGCAGGGTTGAAAGCTGAAACTGAAGGTTTTAACCTTGTTGCACAAGACCAATTCTTGTTAATTAGAAATTATCAAGCACATATACTAAAATATTGTGTTAGCCCAAAATGCAGATTCTGTGATAAATATCCAGAAACAATTGATCATCTTATATCAGGTTGCATGATGTTGGCACCCACTGAATATAAAACCCGGCATGATAGAGGGTGACGATATCTGCACTGGAAAATTTGCAACTTCTAAGGGAAGGAAACTGAAAGAAACTGGTATGGACACCACCCAGACCTGGTTACGGAGATATGACCTGTTACAATTCTATGGGACTACACAATCAAAGCCAACCGCCCAGGCATTGTTATCAGAGACCACAAACAAAAAAAAGGGCCTCCTTATTGTTATGGCATTCCCTGCAGACTGCAATGTATCTTTGAAGATATTCAAAAAGCTGTCAAAATACAAGGACCTCGAAATAGAAATCTAAAAAATGTGGCATATGGGAACATTAACAATCTCTATTGTAGTTGGAGCCCTAGGATTAGTTGGAAAAGATTCCAGTCGATTAATTGAAGGGATTCCTGGAAGTCCATGCCTTAAAAAGATACAAAAAATTGTTCTCACAAGTACAGTCCACACTTTACGAAGGGATTCATCTATGTATTTTTGTGAGTGCGTGTGTGTGTGTGTGTGTATGTGTGTGTGTGCGTCAGTGGAAAGTGTCATGATGCCATTTCTAAACGAAAAGAAATATGTAAACGCCAGAAATCAAAGGAAATAATAATAATAATAATAATAATAATAATAATAATAATATATATATATATATATATATATATATATATATATATGTATGTATGTATGTATGTATTAAAAATGTAATTTTAAAAAGTATAAATGTGTGTATGTACAAACACAGACACACACACACACACACACACACATATATATATGTGTGTGTGTGTGTGTGTGTGTGTATATATTCTCTGACAAGGAACGTTTAGTTAAGTTTTTCCAGCATCCTTACGTTTTTCCGCTTTGTACGAATAAGAAAGTACAACAATTTTCCATAAATTTTATTATCTCAAGCGTTTTCGTCCAATTCTATAGCAATCCTCAAGGCTATATATATATACAACAAGTGTTGTCTATTTATTTTATGTAAATCTAAACAAAATCAATTATGGCATCTCTACAAATATTCTTAAATGTCTATAATTGGTAACAGAAGCCATTGGTTTATACCATTGGCTTCCCATACTTCATACTTCTCCAATTCAGTTTCGTGTGGTCGTGTGTGATGTCATGAGATGCGGTGCGATTTTAGCTTCTAGCGTCTTATATGCACGTGTTTTTCTTTGCTTAGAAATCATCTATGTAAAAATGACAGACTATCATCACTGTCTTATCCGTATATTGCTTAATATGTTGTAACTGACATCTTTGATAATGGCTTATGTAAGCCGAAAGCTTAGATTGTATTAAAAAAATATGGATCAATATTGTGAATTTCTTTCTTCGTTCAACGATAATGTTATTAAACTTAACAGACGTTACGAAAAAAATTTACATAAAATGAATTGACAACACTTGTCTATATTATTTAATGAAACGTGTATGAATGAAAAGATGCTGCCTAAATACACACAATACACACACACACAGATATATATATATATATATATATATATATATATATATATATATATATATATATATATATATATGGTTGCGTATTCAACAATTATATCTACGATCAAAACAAAGACGTCATAAAACGATATTCTCAGCAGATTCCATGCATGGGATAGAAATTTTTTTCAGTAATCTAAACCTGCAAGCGTCTAAAGTGCCTCTTCCACTTTCATTGTATGCAAAGTTAGAAGTGTTTTTGCTTGAGTGAATCTGTGTAATCCTCTAGTAAGCAGTTGTATTGTGTATATCACAATATGTCAAATGATGAGACCTTAATCAAAAGAAATACCCTTGCATTAGGAACTTTAAACATAACAGATTCGTTGGCTTTAATGTCAATTGATGTTATTTACAATTAACTGTCATTTTGAGACACGTCTGTGATGGGGTAAAAATGGGAATAACGAAATTCACCTCCTCGTATAATGGCTGAAAAATATAAACAATTGACTAACGAATATCTCACAATAAACTCCCAAAATAGAAAATTTGTACAAGTCAGGAAAACAGAGATAATAAAATGAGAAATCGGTGGAAATTAGAGACGTAATCATAAATAAAAGAAATTCTAGTAAAGTGTTAGCTGGTCTGCATATTTTTTTCTCTATACATATGCCTGTTTTTTTTTTTTTTGGTTTTTTTTGTGTGTGTTCGTGTGTATGTCTGTATTATAATTTGCAACATTTTGTTACATACATGTCTGGTGCAAGTATTCATTTTTATCATGGTGGAGTTATTTTGATAAAAATTAAGTCATTCTGATAATATAACAAGTAAGTTTATATAAATGTAGTACATTGTTTTTATGACAAATTTAGAATCCAAGCATATTTAAACAGTAGACTAGCCTAAGCTACAATAAACCTTTATTAATATTAATGTACATTATATTTTGTTTGCTTTTCATACATTTATATGAGTTTGCGTTATGTTAAATTAGATATTAAATTTACATTGACTAATGTTAAATATCTGCATGGTAAAATAATGAGACCGTCTCTGTAATTATGCATCCGTGTAAGTGTATCGGTATATTTATTTCCTTAAAAAGCACGACAACAATTATGAGCGGTGAATTCAAGCAAATATTGAAAAATATTTGCCTAAAGTGACCTGCTACTTCTTTTTATCTAAGATATTCCATTTATGAAGTGATCCAGTTATTTGGCTATATAAAATACTGGAATAAAAGCGTTGACATCTTAACATTACACAGTACATAAATTTTGTTTATGTAAAATAAGAACAGATATCACACGTTGATGTTTAAAAATGGAGAAAAGTTGATTTGCTTTATCTCTAAAGCAAAACCAATGACTTCATAAAAAGATGAAGTGTGAAGTAGATGCACAATTACTCCAGGAAGAAATAAGCCGGAAATTCAATCTGGTCATGAGTTTGAATTTTTGCCGCGTATTGAACTTATTTTGATCAAAATAAATCAGTCACTCTGTGCGTGCTTGCATGTTATACATTTCTATTTTTACGAAAAAAATTTAGCTGATTCATTTGTATATATATTTATCATATTTAATTTTGTCTTTATGCACTCAGGTAAAAGTTCAATAATTAAGTAACAAAACTCGAAGCGAATTAACTTTTGTTGTTTTAATTTAAAGATTGATCGTAATACACATTCCTATAACATATTTCCGCATAAACATCGTTTCATATTACTAACAAGAACTGCTTACAAGTATTATACTTTTTGTGAGCATGAATAGAGACGTATTCACAAGAGTCAACGATTCATATACATAATTGTATGTATATATGTGTGTGTATGTGTGTGCGCGTGTGTGTGCATGCATGCATACAATCCTTGAAATAAGAAAAACATCTGTATGAGAGTGTATGTGAGAGAGAGAAAGTGTGTGTGAGTAGGAGATACATTTTTATCTTAGTATCTTTAGTATTAGTATGTATGAATTTTGCATGATTGATATAAAAAATTCGATATGTGATTTTACATATAACTGTACTTGCATATATGTGCATACATATTTCTAGTTGTGTGTGCAAATATAAATGTATTTATGCATTTAAATATTGTGTAATAATTTGCTTATGCGTGAAAGCGTTTTCTTTCATAATACTGTAATGTGTTTTGTAACATGTATGAAAGTGTACATATTGATGTGTCTGTGAAAGGGTGGACTTTTCTGGTAATAAAGCAATGTCTCGTAATCTTCTATATTACTTATGTACTGTGTTTGTGTGCTTTTAAGTAAGCAGATGACTAATGTTGTGCACATATTCATTTCAGTAACTTGTGCATAAAGCAGTAAACATGCCGAAATGACGTTATTGTGAGTGTGTTTCTGTTGAAAGCTATATCATCGGCAGAGTTGCAGGAGGGCGTAAGCCAGCAAGAATGTTTGTCCACTGATAAGCAGTACCAACGATATCCGTTTTGTTTGAAATTTATTGGCCATCAATGTACTAGAGAGGCACGATAAGGCCTCGATATGGCCCATTTCGCCTCTCGCTCCGCACATTATTCTTCTCTATGAATGTGGTGAGCCTCTCCAAACTGCCAACACCACCTCTGCCCAATCTTCTAACATCATCAACACCAACAACGCATCTTTTCATTTCTCTATTCATCCCGTCCTCGTTTCAACCCTCTGCACCCCAAAATTCTGGCAACTTCTTTGTGAAATGAAAAAACTAGTTTAGCAGAGCTTGAATAAACCGTGTCGTTGGTATGGTTATCTTTATATCTGAGTACTCTAAAAAAACGGGGGTTTTAAAGCCAAAAGTCTTTGATTACTTGTTTCATTCTGATCATATCTTAATAAAAGTCTAAATGAAACCATAGAAAGAAGCAAGCATCACTTCTGATATGTCGTATCCGTGTCATATGGAGGGCATAGCTTTACCAGGACAGTTGACTAGAAATCATAAGGTCTAATGTTAAAGTCTTAGCGCTACCCACCACAAAAAAAAAGCATCGTGTATGGATATTAGGTTAAAACTGAAAATATATTTAAGTTATTTTGCCAGTTATGACAGTGCTTTGTCAAATTAGGAGTGCGAAAGTGAGTTTCATATGAATTTTATTTTTTAAATCTTTGAAAAGAACATTAAGGTACAGGATGATTATAACACTGATTTTCGTAGGTGATTTCACATTTAGTTTTTGCCTTTTAAGAATGATACTTTGCATAGATATTTATCAAACATTTCGACACAATAAAAGCCCATTCAAACGTTCTTAGAGAAAATGTATGAAGGTAAAAGAGACTAGTTCACTTTTATAAATGCTATTAAATAAATAGAAACATAATTAATATTTTCTCCCTTAATTATAAATTCAGATACTATGTTATTAGGTTGGTGCAAAAATAATGACGTAATAATGTCGTTTTTGACCTATTTTTAACGTCAAAAAACGACATTATTACGTCATTATTTTTTTACCAACCTAATACTAATGTCCATAATAATGTCAGATACTATAATAATGTTAATAATATACATAATTGTAATGCTTCTTACAATATGTATATATATACAGAATTTTATACTTTTCAACAAGAATTAAATATTTTCTAAATATATTCTTGGAACTTCTAATTTATTTTAAATTAGGCCTATCTATTTTTTCAACCAAATAGGTCAGTAAGTGAATCATTAGACTATAATTATGCGCTGAGCAAGATGCATCATTGAAATACAAAAAAAAAAGAAATCGGTTAGTGTTTTTATTTCGATTATTTCCATTGTGCCTTTTAAAGAACAGCTATTTGCTAAAATGTGGCGAAAATAATCATCTCTTGTCCTTTTAAATGCCAATAATAAAAATCACAATTTACGTTTAAGTCTATTTAAATTCAACGTAGAACTATCACTATGGCCATAAATATTAGTAACTCTGACGAGATGGCAATCATTAACATGAGGCCTAAAGAAAGAAAAAACCCTGATAACAATTAAAACAGTTTTCATTGTCTTCGCAATGTGAGCTCACAAAAGAGGAGATGGCGGGTACGTGCGTGTATATGTACGTCAGTGTGTGTATGCGTAATTGCGGGAATGATAACTTCTGTCTTTGCCTGAAAGTACGAATGTGGGCGTTTGTGTGAATATGAAGGAGGCATATGTGTATATCTGCAGATGTGCATGTGTAATCATCTATTCGTGTCTCTGTACTCTGTGTGTATTCTGTGTCAATACTTGTCGCTCAACCACTCTCATCCTCACCCCATTCGGAACTAAGACTTTATTTTATGGTGGTTCACCGCTTACTATCTCCAAACAACAACCGCCATCAACAACAATAACCGCAGCTATCCTCAGCTAAGCCCTTCCCTTAGACACACTCTACACCAACGTCAGAACACCCTCGAAAAAACCATGACAACCGCTGCAGCCCTTACACTGCTTCCCCATTCTTCGTTTTCTTCATATTTTTTCTTCTTTGCACTCATTCCAGACTTCCGCATCTGTGCCCGACACGCCTCTTGCCCCAACTAATGCCGTTGTCAACGGGTTCCAACCTGAACCCCTTCCTCTCTACCTTATTCATCCTTTTCTTTCTATCTTATCCAGCTCGAGCTGTGCCGGCGTGACTCGAACCCGAACCCGAACTTCTCCCCCCCAACGCTAATGATTTCTCAGCTAATTTCTCTCCAGCCCTTTGCAGACCATTACACTGCCTTTTCATCCCTTATCTACTTCCTCTCTCTTTCCGCTCCCAGTTAGTCTTTCGGTCTGTTATGCTAAATCGAACCACGCGCGTGGGCGCCCTATTCAACCGGCTATTTGCGGTTAGTTTTACCTCTCTTTTGCAAGAAAGCCTGGCAAACCACAACTGCTGCTAATGACGTCCTCTTACCGATCTACTTGATCACGCAAGCCGTACTGTGGTCGACACATCTAATCTCAACGCTCATCTTTTGTTCTTCTTCCACAGTCTCGCAGGCTCCGCTGCCTGCAAGCTATCACTGCCGCATCACGCGCCATCCTCTTCTTACACTTCCTTCCTCTACAATGATTTCCTCTTTTCTTTCGAGGTCTCTTTAATCTTCATATTCTTCCTCTTCTTCTTTTTTCATCACCTTCGGATTCTTGATTCTTTTCTCATTTTCCTATACTTTACTTTTAATTCTTGCCCCTCTCTCTCTCTCTCTCTCTCTGCTGTTTTCCTATTTATTCGCATTTCTTTCAATATATTTTCGTTTCATCAATTTTATTCTGTAATAATTTTACTCTTTCGTTTTCATCAAGTTTTTTTCTTTTATCTTCATTGCTTAATATTCTGTTTCTTATTTTCGTTCACATTTTATTTATTCCATTTTATCACAGTTTATAATTTGTTTTCAATTTTCATACTTTTATTAATTTCTTTCATATTTTATAACATTTTCAATAACAACAACAATAGTGTTTTCTAATAGTTTCTCATATTCCTTTCTTTTTCTAGGTATTTTCTCTCATTTTCTTTCTTTTTCTTACCAACTTCTTTCACGATTGCTGCAAGCACTTAGGATCCCCCACCATACGCCTTCATGCCAACGTAAACCCATGTCCTTCGTCACTGTACTCACCGCCGCCTTTATAGCTACACCCTTTCACAAATCCTTTAGTGTATCCACATCCAGCATTTAACTCTACTGCATCCAACTCCTTAAAACATCATATATCCATTTCAGCCTCTTCGAAATTTTTCTTTTCTTTTTCTCTTACCTCTTCTTCCTTTCGATTCGACTTTCCATTTTCCACAGAACCCATACTTCTCTAATTATCTTTCTAATTCACAATATTATTTAATTCTTTTTTTTTTCTTTTTAAACACTTTCCTTAACACACCTTTGGTCTCTCAACCTGTCTACACTTATGTTTCTTTTCTTTTTCATTGCTCTCTCTATTTTGGCATTGACGAAATTTCTTCTTTTGAGATAAAAAGAATGGATTTGTCTTTAGCTCTCGTAGAAAGATATTGCCATCTAACTATTCTGCTGAGTCAGTGGGTGATCCCGTAAACTAATGACCGAGCGATGCATCTTCGACTGCCGCTTCCTTTAACGCATGCTTCACTGATTGAATGTTTTGACTACTTGCCTTACGGACTGCATGGATGGATAGTGAGATGATTGGGTGGACGGAGGGACAAGCAACATTCAAAATGATTTGCTTCAAAGACATGGGTTCTGGCTAGGAAAATGGTTGGGCTTCATGCAATGGAGTTTCTTGTATTACACTTTTTTTTCAAATAAAACGTGTGTATATTTTTGTATCAGTTTCTAGCATTATCCTAATTAAAATAATGAACATTTATAAATCATAGATTACACAAATGTAATTGATAATATTTTTATTTCTTGATCAAATTCACTTAGATTTTTTATTGCTAAAATTATGGTCAAAAGTTTTACTGGCTTTCTTGGAAAAGTGTGTCTTTTTCCATGAGATTAGATGATTTACTTACTAAAACGTAAGTATATCCTATGCAGATGGCACCTTATATTCACATCAAGAATATCTGAAGATGTCCAAGAACCGATAGACTATGTAAACTTCATATGAATATAAGAAGTTGCATGTTCAATATGTCGTTTAAAACAACAATAAGGATTTACCTGCAAATCATACAAAACTTTAACCTATATTTGTCAGACAATACCTAAACTCTGAATCCATCAAACTATATTTTTCTATTACACGACATGTCCTTTCAGGGTTTTGGCTGTTATGACTCTTCACAACGTCTTGTAATTTGCTGGACTCAATAACCCCATCATACAACCCTTCATACTACCCTTCATTGTCGTTTTGGCTCTTTCTTTTTTTTTTTACAATTCATTCACTCAAAAGCGTCAAGTATTTTACTCACTGTTTTTTTTGTGTTTTTTTTTTGCCTCTATTGAATTCAGTCTGTCCTGTCTTTGTTAAATTTTACAAACATTCTCTTCTCATCATGTGTCGACAAAAAGTCAGATGTTACTTAATCTCCTTAATGATTCTTAGTTTTTCATACATTCTTGGTAGCAAATCTCTACCGTTTCAAATCTCTTCTTCATCGGTGATCAGATATTCACTACCATGTTGCATTCCAGTACCTTTTCTTTGTTTTTGTTGAAATTTTCTGTTGCCAACAACACTGAAGAAAACTCAAATATCCACCCTCGTATGCTGACCTTTTTCCTTGAAAGAGACTTGCCAAATGACTATCAGCTCTACGTATATAACATCTGGACCAACTCGCAAAGAATAAATATTGGAAGTCAAAAAGAAAAATTTCTCTAACTTACATCATATACATATCGAAGGAACTTTAAAGCATTGCAAGTTTCTACCTATAGCAGAATGTGATGCCTGAGATGTGAGAAACATTAGAATTGTTAAAACTAAACACAGACTAAAATAAACCGATAAGAACATAAGAAATAGTACGTGGAGTTACTCTGAAAATCGAGAATACTGAAAAAATGAAATACGCAACGACTATACAATGATAGGTTTCAAAATAGAAAGTATCAGTGAGATCACAAATCGCAAGTATATGCTGTGTTCACAAATTCAGTTAGGATACCACGAGAAAGGAGTGACTTGAGGTTTAGTGCTCCAAACTACAAATGCTAGTGGGCATAGATTTTTGTTCTAGAAATACGCCGAAGTAAAGCAACAAATAAAGTTGCTATAAAAATACGTTAAGACATTAATATAAAGAAAGGATGCTAGTCCAAAAGAATCATTACATAGTAACGATGAGATGTAAGTGTCAGGCATTTGATTTAATATGCAATTTATCAAATATTGTAATAAATATATTTATAAATTAAAGATAATTGCCAAGAAGATTGAATATAATTTAAACTAAATATATTAATATCATTATTGGAACGGTATGAGCTAATTACCGTAACAAAATCGTAATGGATGATCATTTTAAGTCTCTTTGATAAGCAATCATCTTGAAAATATTCCGCTTTCTGCATTTTAAAATTATTCAAATATGTTATATTTATACACAATTAAAATATTACATATACCCATATAATATATATTTACTCAGTAAAAATGTAAGACAAACATATTGTCAATATTTTTATTAAAATCATGGCGATAAAATGATTACAATGGTAATAATAGAGTAATCCCAGTAATGAAGGAAAATGGTTACTATAGGAATATGAGAAACTAAAGATGAGAGGAAGCAATCCACAATGAATTCAGAAAACAAAGATCACAGACTAAAGCAACTGGATATAATTTCGCAGATAATATTGGAAAAGAGAAACAGAATTGTTAGCAACAGAAGCCATAAAATTAATTTACAATGCGAATATTTATAATACTCATAAAGTAACAAATGTAATGGAATTTACGTCAATGCAGAAAACTACCTCCAAACACGCAAATACAAAAAGAGAAACGGTTAGTTCGTGAAATAAATTTCCTAGAAGTTGCACTAACAATGTGACCTTAACCGTACTATTAAATGAGTAACATTGATTCTTTGGGAATAGAAAATATCTTTGAACTTTATATTCAGAAGCGTCACTTATTTCAAGATAAAAATAATAGATTAATTATCTTATAAATGTGCCAATATGGTATATAAAATTATCACATTGCAACGCGGGCTCAAAATCAGATAAAAAAGAAGTCTGATATCGAAAGATGTGTGTAATTTGCGAAGATAAGAAATAAATGCAATATTTATAATCAATAAAGAAAATGTTAAGGATCCGTTTTGGAATAAACTGAAAAAAATTAGAAAATTGACAGGATTCCGATGAGAGTTTGAAATTTTCATTTATTTTCTGCCGATGACCAAAAAAATTTATTTTGTAAAGGTGAAGATGCTAATAATAATAAAGACATAAAAGCAATTATAAAAGTAAAAAGCACTCACACACAGATTAAAAATGTTCGCACGCGCAGACGCGCAGACACGCACACACGCACAATCACGCACGCGTAAACACAAAGGCACAAAAATAGGAAGGTGTTGAAATGTATCTGCCTCGACACACTCCGTGAAATATGACCAAATGACGAAACATCAGTATTTTTGTGACTTCTTTGTTGGCCACTGAAAGTTTCAGCACTCTTTCTAAGCACCCCTACAAACGCGCGAGCGCACGCGGATACACACACACTGATTAATGTTACGTTCAGTATCACGAATCCAGAGTTCTGTAGTCGGTCCTGCTCGTTCACTCTTCAGAGGGTATCAGCAATTTACTGCTTATATTCCTTCGATTTTTTCTGTTTATGCATATTTAACATTGGTGTAAGCTTTCTTCTGTATTCTCTGTGTTCGGGTGTGCGCTTGTCCGCGTGTGTGGCCATGCGCGCGTCTCTGCGGATGTGCGTTTGCTCGCATGGGCCCGTCTGCGCGGATGTGCGTACGTGTAGGATGACGTGATCATTTTGCTCTTTTCTTCGATTTTTTTCACTTTACACACGCTCATTTGTCATATATATATATATATATATATATATATATATATATATATATATATATATGTGTGTGTGTGTGTGTGTGTGTGTTGTGTGTATTTAGGCAGCATTTTTTCATTGATGCATGTTTCATTAAATAATATAGGAAAGTTTTGTCTATTTTATATAAATTCTTTTCATACCGTCTGATAGTCTTAATCACATTATCATTAAAAGACGAATAAAAATCATCATATTGATACATATTTTTTAATCCTATCTAAGCTGTCATCTTACATAAGCCATTATCAAAGATGACAATTACATTACAATACACGGACAATACAATAATGATAGTCTGTTTTTGTTTACATTGAATATATATATATATATATATATATATATATAGTAACATGTCTAAAATAATCTTGAAATTAACTAGTTTCGTCATAATATTATACCTAATATTTATTGCATCTAGTTATATTATCATTGTACAACCGCTTGTAAACTGCATATCGAGCGTAAATAAATAGACGCGGACAACAAGGAAGTCGTTTGCATGGATTTATTTGATCGTTGATCTTTGAAAATGATTTTTTGTTTTATTTTTGCTAAAACTGTAGAGACGTTACCGTGCTAAGAAAAACCTTCGGAGAAATAAGGATGCGAATCCAAATCTCGACAAGAACTTGTTCTTTATTTCTAGTCTGTGCTGTATACCTGCGGTCATAGAATGGTATAGGGATACTTTTGATAAAGAAAAATCACATAGGGAATTACTAGTTAAGTGAAAAGTTTCATCATAAATAAGTGAGCTGCTGAAAAAGTTTCGGCTCTCACCTTCAAAAAATTTGTTTAGAATTGTGAGATTTTGGTAAGTAGGTCGGACCAAGAACTTAGTATTTGTATTAATATTATTTCTGTTTATTAAAGTTAATATTGTTTCTATAAATGTTTACACCCCCCCAAAAAAAAAAATTCCTTCAAGTACACATCTAAGTGCTCTCTATGACTCTAGTATATTAGTATTGTTATTTTATATATCATTACGATTACGATTCAATCGTCCTTTTTTGATTCAAATGGTATAATGATGGATATAAATATTGATATTTTTGTAAATTTGAGATTTTATTTGAAACTTAAACTCAAATCCAATTAACCAGCATGCAGAATCCGGTATACAAGAATTAATGAAACAATCTTTAACGTTACTATTCAAACTTTCAAGATGGTTAACTTGTCCAGAACTTGACTGAAATGCTTTAAAACGCAAGGCAGAGAAAAACTAGACCCGCCATCACTAAAATACTTTCTGAAGAGTCAAGAAACTCAAAAGATATAATATGTGAAGCAGTATATATGCTGCAAAATATACATGTTTTTTAAACAGACTAGATGCTTAACAATCAGAAAATTGAACAGTTGATACGGTTGCTTTCATCTAGTTTGCTCATTCCTATACTATTATTTGTAATATTACTTTTATGGAAATATAGCTTTAGAATAATTTAACAACAGTTCAGCTATTGATTGCAGTGATATAGCACTTATATATTATGACGTATATATATATATATATATATATATATATATATATATATATATATATATGTGTGTGTGTGTGTGTGTGTGTGTGTGTGTATGTATGTATGTGTGTGTGTATGTATGTGTATGTATGTGTATGTGTGTGTGTAATTTAATTTTTAAATCTTTATCTTACTTTCTGACTTAATATTCTTATTATGGCAATATTCCTCTTTAAAATTTTATTTTATTCTATCTTTCTGGTTGAATTCTGTTTTTACCCTAAAGACGTTCCCGATTTTATTCTATTAAAAAGAAAGATCGTTGTATTCCTCTGTCTTGGCGCGTGTGAATATGAAGGGGGGTGGTAATAAACTATTCTGCCCTCTGTTGTTCGTTTCTGCCCTTTTCTCGAACTACAATACCCTACTCTCTCGTGCCTGACAGCTCCGCCTACATTTTATTTTTTATTTTATTCTCTTATTTATTTTTGCTTCATATTTCTTGATAAAGCACTGCCCCGTTTTCTCTCTCTCTGTCTCTCTCTCTGTCTCTCTCTCTCTCTCTCTCTCTCTCTATATATATATATATATATATATATATATATATATATATATTTTTTTTTTTTTTGCTTCTTTGCCCGATACATGACTGGCTTTGAAAACATAAAAAATAAAAATAATTATAATGAATAAGATGTGTGTCAGTGAAATTGTCCTTTTCCTTCCTCCGTTCTTTTTATTTAATGAAAATCTTCCTATTTAAATACACATGCTTCACAAGAGCTCCACGTGTCGCCTGTCTCCGTAGTTTACTCCATTAGTTTACACACTGCTGTTACCTTTAATCCTTCTTCCTTTTGTATATCTATATCTGCCTTTTTCGCACTCTCTCAAATTCCACTCTTTTCACTTTTCGTGTTCTACCTTATTTTTCTCAGATAATTTCCCTACTCTGACGCTATTTCCTCTCTCCAAGATCAGATTCCCTTTTGTTTTTTCATCTCTCTCTCCTTCTTTCTCTCCCAATCTCTCTCCCTGTCTATCGTGGTGTGTTTCTCCTTCTCTCCCTCCCTTTCTATTTAGTTCCAAGTTCGACCTTTTTCGGTCCGTTTTCTCTCTTACTTGTCATTATCTCATCTTCAACTGCTTTTATAGAATTTATTGACTTCAGTTCCCAATGACTTTCCTTATATCACTCTATCCATAATCCATGGAAGAGTTTCATTTTCCGCTTCATATTCTTTAATTGTTCGCATTTATCGCTATATTTTTTTCGCTAACATAAAAAGTCTAAAAACAGTCGTTCACTTTAGATTTGCTTCTTTATTCTATAAAAACAGCTTGTAACTTCCGAGTCTGTTTCTATCGTTCCTCTCCCAAATGATCTCTACTATTGTCAACTGAATATAGATTCTAATAGGCACTCCCTCATTTTCTACTCTTGTTTCCCTTGTTCATGAACTACCCTGTCTCTTTTGCATTGTTTTGCCTTCACAATCTCATGTTCGAAGTCAACTGCTAACTCCACCCTGTCTCTCTTATTTTATTCATTTAATTCGCTACCACCTCTATTGCCTCTTTTCATGTACACTGAAAGAAAGAATAGGAGAAAGAGAATGATGGGATACATATATATATATATATATATATATTGTAACCAGAAGAAAAATCTAATCTGAAATTATCTTCACATTTCCTCTCAATTAACAATTTTGAAACAATTAAAATCTGGTTTTGAAAAAAAAGGTAAACTTGATGCCACAGAAAAACAATGACCAAACAGAAATGGTGACTTTTAAAGCCTATAAATTAACTCGGCGAAACGGGAACGATATCAATTTATTATAATGATTTATTATAATTTATTATTATCATTCAACTCTGCCTTTCTTTCTCTTCTTTTTATCTATCCAGTTATATATCTCTATTTGGAGCTTTGGAATTTCTGCAATCAATCTGAATATCGCTAAATGTTTTAAATAAAACTTACAACTTAGTTCAATATATATATATATATATATATATATATATATATATATATATATATATATATATATATATATACCCTCAAACACAATTTTTCCCCTAAAAAATTTCCAATTTGTGTGAACTCGCAAAGTATTACCTCTGCTCTTTCGAAGACTCAAAATGATGCAAATAGCAGCATTATTTGTTTCGTTTAACAAAAGTCAGAATACTAAGTTCTAAGATATATAATAATAATTAAACTTTTTAATCTTGGACAAAAATTTTCATTCGTTGCTTGCTATGTAGTACTGTGACAATTTAAAATTATTTTTCAAATATTCAACACCATGTATTTTCTAAGTAAAGATATCATGTTTTCGCAACAAAAGCATTGATGCCAGTGCGGAAAAACATATAACAGGGTGTGGTATCATTTTCATTGAGTTATTCGCAAAACCCTACGGTGGCCTTGAAAGTAAATAATTGTCAACAACTAGTTATAGACATAATCAAACACTAAAAAAAAAAGATGATTACATATATAGGGCATTGAAAACCATCTATTGGTTTGTATAACGTTTTTTACCAGCTTTATGAATAATTTACTGCAATCTAAGAGATTCAAGAAATTTTCTACGAGGATAAGTTTCATTCAAGAATGCAACGCTTAAATTTATCAGCAAAAATCAAACACTAGAAAACAATATCAACGTTATTTGGTCCATAAGTAATGAGAATACAAATAAATTTTTTTTTTAAAATTTTCGCTACATGTTGCATATTGTATTTAATATCTTCTATTTTGCAGGCTTAATGCGTTCTATAAAAATGATGCTTTATTCTGTTCAACGAACAAATTTCATAATACAACGAAACATTTAATTTTCTATTATCTAATTTTCTTTTCTTTGGCGTTATTCTTTCTCCATTCTATTTGTTTTCTTTTGGTTTTTATCTTTCTAACATTTCTCTCCTATATTTTCCCCCGTGTTTGCTTTTTAATGTCACTACATTCTTTTACATTGTTCTTTCTATTTAGCTTTCTTACGTTTAATGGACTGAATCTAGGTAAATATTTTATAAAATGAAACAAAAACATTGGTGGTTTTAATTTTGTTTCATCTCATTAGCTCCCAAGCACCTAAAAATTGACCAATAGAATAATTTTGTCTAACACAACAACGGATTACACGTTTGTAATTATTTTATTAAACATAAAGGAAGATATTTACATGTGTGTGTGCATGTGCATATATGTAGTTACCAATGAATAAATGACTAAATATTAATATCCACCCACATAACCACATGTATAACGTCTATTTAAATGTTGTTATTGCTTTCAAATTAAGCTTGATAAACTGATCGATAAGAATGTATATTTTATAGAAAATCAGAACACTTTTACTTTTAATTATTTTGAAAGTTACTAAAACATCAATTCCATCCATTAAAGTAGTGAAAGTAGCACAATAATACAGTTTATATTATACAAGACAGATGAGATAATTAAGCAAAACAATCAGTGGGTCAGGTGAAATCAGACTGTAGAAATTATGAAAGTCTCAAAGGTAGTACAATAATAAATTGTCAATAAACTATATGTTGTTTAGTTTTGCTTATAATACGTCGTATATATAGAAGTTTTCTTCTGAGTAGTCCCTACATATTGCCTATGTTTGTTTTAAAACAAATGCCTTGTCATCAACATGAATATGCTTTGTGTTTACTGTATGTTTAGTATTCGATAATTCGTATGAGGAGAAAGTTAAACGAAAAAGAAATTTCTACAAACCTGAATTACTGAATGCAACGAACTAAAAGTAGCAGATTTCATGCACGGTTCCCAATATATTTAAATATAATAGAAAATGTAAAAGGGTTATTTATTAATATTTATATTTCATTTTCCTCTGTATGTAAATAATATTACAATATATATGTATAAGTAATTCATTAATAACTTTTTTCTTAGTCGTACAGAATTTTCAAATGTAGTTGCATATAGCTCAATATTCTCGACACCGAGAAAAAGACAATCAACAAAATCAAATATTTGATTCTTTATATGTGAGTTGATTTTGAAAACCACTATTATGTTTGTTCCTTACTAAGATCTAAAAAATATAGTTCTTATAATGAATATAATGATAAAAAATAAACTTAATCCATGAATTTTAATTCAGATCAGGAATTCGCTGATTGCGCGATACTGAGAAGTATACACAATAGGATCTAGGGTTAGGGTTATAGTCAAGTGATTGGAGGCGAATGTTGACTAAGAGATCTGAAATTATTTTATTGAAAATCTAAACCATAAAAAAATAAATTCTGCTGAATGCCAAATGTAAAAACAATTTTAATATCTGGAAAAGTGAAACGGACATATTTATTCAAGTATCTCTAGTAAGACAATGTTATCAGTTTTTATTTCTGCAAGATTTTTATGTAAATATTCTGTTTCATCTATATTGATTTAACTATTTTATTAACCCAAGTAAATTATATACTTTATTGATTTACTTGTTATCTACATGGAACTAAACCCAACCTGAAAATGTTAAACTCATTAACACGGAAAAGGTTCATTTGAAAGGCTGGATTGATGTAGAAATAAGTTAAAATTACGAATTCTGATTGGAAATGTGGTATATGTCGTGGGTTGTTATATAATTTATTCTGTTGTTAATGGCTTTGAAACGATTTCTCGATTATCTTTTCACAAAGGTCACGCTTAAAACTTAATTTAATGAAGATTGTGTTAAACAAGCAAAACATAAAACTTTGAACATAACAGTAAACATCAAGGAAATGAAATGTAGAAAAGCGGAAAGGCAAACAGATCGAAGAGGGAGGGCGAACGTGAAAGATGAAGAAAGAGGCGGAGAGGATAGTACGTAAGTCGCCTTCAGATGGGTGAGAGAAATAGCTAAGATTTCTGGAAGATTATGGAATGCTAAAACCCATCACGAACAAAATATAAAGAACACAATAAAAGAATAAATTGCTAAAGACGAACCATGATGAATTACATCTACTATAGACTACGTATATCATATTTCAAAATGATGATTGAGTCTAAAACGTGTTATATGCCCGGTGATTACTGACATAAATACAGGCTGATATAACAATAAGACCCTCTCATTTTGGAATATGACAAATTTTGAAAGTAGAAATGTATTTTTATAACTTAAGCTATATATATGTATTACATTCGTTCAAAATTCGAATCAACAATACGTAATAGTCTAAAAGAATAAAAATTTCAAATCATCTAAACGAATAATAAAAACAATAATACAATATAAAATAATTAATCTAAATGACGAACTGATATTTGTATGTTGACGAAAAGTAAATAAACTATTTAGATCAATTCTTGACTCAAAATACAAAGTACTGTAAATGATTTCAGCTGGCATTTATAAATACATGAATATAACAATGCACATGCACATGCACTCGCGAACACATATACATAGGCATGTATATACACATTTGTGAGACTAAATATTAAATATAAAGCGTGGATAATAACATTGAGGAAGAAACTTCAGAAAACAGAGAATCGTATACATATAAAAAAATACCCAGTAACGAACAAGTATAAATATAACGATTTAGTAAGTATAGCTAACATGTGGTAGAAGTTGGAAAGAAAGGCGCACCCAGTGAGTATCGTAATTCCTTGCTAATCATTACTCTATGGAAGCGCTAATACGAGATTAAATACATATATTAAGACAAAAATGACGAGTTACTTTATTGTTTGAATTTTTTTCAGGGAGAATGCATATACTTTTATACACATACTAATTGCTATCAAACTTATTCTCTAGCAAAAATGATAAATTACAAGAAAAATTTTACACGTTTATTTAGGTAAAAATGACATTTGCATAGGGTCGTATGCGGGGCCTCACATTCACACACACACACACACACATACGATAGCTCATTTATGACTGAATCTAACTAAGCGTACACTGAAGTCATAGAGTTGCAAAGTTGTTTACTCTTCTCAACCGTGTGCCATCAGTGACCACCACTCCACACATGTTCACAATAAATGAAATAGGCAGTAATAAAAATCATAATTGTAATCCTAATGTTGTCATGTTGTAGCAGATGCGCCAGTCGTTCATCCAGTGCTAGACAATAGTCATTTCCTTTAAGTTAACGCATGTCACTCTGCCTTAAGGCTTTGAAGATGCAGCTGATGCCCATGTGTTCCCCACTTGCAGGTTCACCGTCTTTGTGAGAGCGTGCGTAAGGGAAAGAGAGAGAGAACGAGTGAGAAAGAAAGAGGGTGAGATAAAGAGCGAGGGTCTCCAGAGTAAAACTGCATCGCTGATTCGTTTATTATGCACTTGGTGGCGACCACAATTTTGTGTCATCAGTTAGGCAATAGTGGTAAATCAGAACCTCTGGGGCACACAGACGTAAAGGGATTCTATTCGTTACTTCATTTCAAGTTCACATTCATTGGCTGCAAACTTATCGCTTCTTTTTAATAGATACGCAAATAATTTTATATAATGTAAGGATATCGTTTGATATAATAAAAAGCAAATAAGATATATTGTAATTTTTCAAAACACATGAAAGGTATGATATTGAAATAAATCTGAATTGAAATGACTGACTAGGGGTAATGAAGTATTTTTCGTTCCAACTAAAAAAGGAGATGAAAATGTTTGGTCGTTTGGAAGTATTTTGGTAAAGAAACTAGGCCGTCAATTTTCAGCACTTCCTATTAATGAACTGAAATGTACATGACGAGATAGAGATAGTGAAATGCTATTAGAACTAAAATGCTGTAACGCACCACAAACATATTTAAGATATTTTAAAACTTTTATTATATATATATTTATATATATGTGTGTGTGTGTATTAAAGGTGTAAAAATAAAACAAAAATGATCATCATTAAAAACGCACACACAAACATACTCATATATATATATATATATATATATATATATATATATATATATATATATATATATATATATGAGTATGTATGTGTATGTATGTCTGTCTGTATATATATACATATATATATATATATATATATATATGTGTGTGTGTGTGTGTGTGTATATACATATATATATATATATATATATATATATATATATATATATATATATATATATATATATATATATATATCTGAAGAAAAATATACTGAAAAAACAAACAAAAATCCTAATATGCAATTATGCTGTATTAATGTTAACATTAAAACAGCATAATTTCATATTAGGATTTTTGTTTGTTTTTTCCGTATATTTTTCTTCATACTGTCGGATCTATATCCATATATTTGCTTACATATATATATATATACACTAATCGATGTACCCGGCGTTTCCCGGGTGTACATGACTGTAATTATATAACCGCCCCCCGTATAACCGGCCCCCTGTCTAGAAATGTCTGCCTGCACCCCGCTTTGCATGCATCAGCAGTTTGTATACTACGATAATCCAACAACGGTTTATTACGGTTTATCCTTCGCAAATGTTTGTTTGTTCTTAATACAGGATTTCCATCGAAAAAACAATTTTGTTTGGTCGTTGATTGCGTTTAAATTATTTCAATATTTTAGATATTCAGTAAATTTCCTTTGTCCGTAATAACTTTCAAATAGTATGGCATTGTTTACAAATCTAATAATCAAAGAAAATCAGGGATGAAGCGTCAGAGCTTGATTCAACTGCAAATAAAAGCGCCTGAACGCCGCTCTCATTCTTCGTACGTTACTGTAAAGCTAGGGTTAATAAGACATTCTTCGAGAGTTTTTCCCCCTTTTAACGCTTCATTACTCCTTCTCAAACAATCTTTGCATCAAAGATTGTTCAAATTCTGATTTAGGATGGAATCATATGACGAAACAAAAGCTGATTCTGGAAAGCATCGGATGAAAATTCGGGTAGTTATTGCCGAAAATTTTTCCAGGTTTTTAGGAATTAATATTTATTTCAAGACTGCTGATTTTTTGCGACATGTTTGAAGAAAATTGGATAAGAAATGAGGAAGGCATTCAACTTTTAATTTAGATATTACGAATAATCTGGTTATTCACAGATTTTTGCTAATTTTTGTGTGAAGACAATGTTGCAGGAAAGCTATCAAGCACTCTACATAAACCTCGTAACATGAGTTACGTTTTGAATTAAGTGCAAAGAATATCAGCTCATCTAGTTAATCCAATTTTGTTCCCGTGAAACTTTGTCTTGGTTTTTGCAAAAAGTCGTACCACCTTTAGTTTTATCTATTCTTCTGTCCAAAGCGGCGAGGCTGGAGTCTGAGACGATGGTCTTAACTTAAATTTATAAATTTGCAATATGTGTGTATAATTTCATCGAAATCGGTCGAGAAATATGGACGTGCGTATATAGCATACACACAGACATCTTCCGTTTTATATATATATATATATATATATATATATATATATATATATATATATATATATATATATATATATATATATATAATGCGCCTGAAGATTAAAACATGAGACATGCTGTTGCCACTTTGTATTGACCTCAGTGCCCATACATACATGCATACATATATATATATATATATATATATATATATATATATATATATATATATATATATATATATATATAATGTATCTTTTAGTAACACTTTCTAAAACTTTTAATTCTGCTTAAGTTTCATGAAATCTGTTTTAATGCCACCAACCAGACGTGTTTTATGTTTCGTTTTTGTTTTAATATTTCATCTGCCAAACGTATTCATCATAGATGTATTTGGTAAATTACTTGTGCATAGTAGCAGAATGTGACATTTTTGTAATTATGAGTAAATGAATTTCGTTTACCAATGTTCATATTTAATCTTTCATTTTTTGCACATGTCGCTTTTTCTGACTTCAATTATAATTTTGTTTATGTTGTTAGACTACTGAATAAAAATGTTTCTATTTTACGCAGAATATTATTCATGCGTTATATAGTATTTTACAGTCAGTGCAATTCAGTTGTCTTGTCTATACAATAATAATGTTTATACTAATCATTGTGTAATGGTTTATTTTTTAATTTAGACCATTAGATGTTAGTATATGCCTTCACGTGTGGCACTTAACTGATGAGTGATCCGCTAAGTTGTGACCCCGTATCAAATATTAGTTATACTTTGTAAATAATAATAATAAGTAGTAATAATAGTAAAATATGTTTACTTTAATGAAACGAGAAATAATCTGAAAAAAAAGCCGTAGATTCTATGAAAGCCAGGTAGGCTGTGAAAAAATAGAAATTGCCGAATATCCAATTTTTCACATGAACATTACATTGCTTGATCTTTCCACTAATTGCTGACAATCCCGTTAATTTTGCCGTATTTTAAGAACTTATTTAAACTAACATGTACTGACACATTTTAATTCTATGTAGATTAATATGTTTATCATCAGTTGAATACTCAACTTGCAAAAACTCAAGACAATTAATTTTATAGTTTTTAAGTATAAATCGAGAACCAGTTGAAGAAATGACGTAGTTCAGTACTGTTCTAATAAAAGTTTCAACATTGACTTAATATAAACCCCCAGCTGGGATAAAATGTTTAACCAAAAAAAAATTCATTTTTTTTTTTAATTTCCCGATCAAATTCAAGTTGAAAATCAACTCTATTGGGGTTTCCACACATGAAAATTAGTTTTACAACGAGGGGAAAGTGAAAAATTCCTGGCAGATCCCACTTCCCAACATCTGACCTAATGATCCATCATTAGAATTATTTTGAAATTTCGATTTATCGGATAGAGAAGATTTCAGTATACACGTGCATATCTTAAAATGTTTAACTTATCCTCAAAGGAACAAGTTAAATATTTTATGGTTGATTCACTTAGACATACCCTATAGTGAAGCTTAGTATGTCGTGGTTTGAAAACAAATGTTATTTAAGCCAAAGTTGCAGGAACTTTACAAATTACAACAAACTGTAATCAATCACAATATAATATTTTTCCAGTATATATCTCAACTGCATGTTTTCACACAATTGCATACATGTAAAAACGTTTGATGTGAATGTAATTTGTCATGGTTCAAAGTTAATGTAAAGAACATATTTAGGCGTATTTATATTGCATCGTTCCAAAAACAGCATAGATAAAAAGGCAAACAGATATATTTGCTGTCTCTATTTGAAGATATTTTTATGCTTGAAATGTTTTTGACAAGGAATTTCAGGCTTATTTTGCTATTTTTGATGTCTTTCTTAAACCCACTTAGAGACGATCAAATAGACTGACTCCTAGAATGCATTAATAGGTTGCAGAAGTACAAATACGAACACACACATGCATAAGTTATAGATAAAACTAAACAGAGCACACCTTATAAAGTGCCTAAATAACAAAATTATTTACTAATAAAGGATGTATACGTATAAATAGTTATGCATAAAGACGTTTGCATGCACACACCTACACCCATATACGTACAAACATATTCAGACACAGACATACATAGACACACACATAGGTACGCACCTACACACACACACAAGCAGGCACATACGCGCACACACACAAACATACACATACACGCACACACAGGCACACATACATACGCGCAGGCACGCACACACACACACACACACACACACACATATATATATATATATATATATATATATATATATATACACACACATATATATATTTGAGATGATGTAATATATCACATTTATTATATATATATATATATATATATATATATATATATATATATATATATATATATATATATATATATTAACACAAGGTCGGTTTAATGCGGGAAGACCGAGCGCGTACACCCGAGCTAGGAACCCAAATTGCCCGAGCCGCCTCATCAGTCGGTTGCACTTGCCTCTCTTTGATGCAATGAGAGGGCGCGGCCTCAGGTAGCTGTCCTACAGGGCTGTAGACAGAGAAGCAACTGAGAGATGATAAATAGTGTGTTATAAAATATTCAAGAGAACAATTTGTATTTAGGTCAGGTTGTGACACTAGGACGGTTTAATTTGAGGAACTCGAACGCGTACACACGGGCAAAGAAGCAAAATTCCTCGATCCCCCAGAATTATCGGATACACTGGGCTAGGTGCGTGAACCGGTCCCTCTCTCTAGTGCAATGATAGGGCGCGGCCTCGGGCAGCTTTTCCCCAGGGCTGGCACCTCCCAGTATAATTTTCCTCAGTTGTCCTTTGATGGAGTCGCTCCTGAGAGCACTCTGCCCGAAAATGAGAGAAGATAAATAGGATAATACATACTACTCGAGAGAGCAACTTACACGCTACGTATTTACTTCCCACTAAGACGAGTTGTGACACAAGCTTTATTTTAAGGTGAGGCACCCGAGCGCGTACACCCGGGCCAGGAACAAAAATTGTCCGCATCTCCCGCTGCGAGCACCGACCCCTCTCTCTGGTTCAATTAGAGGGCGCGGCACTTCTCAGTACAATTTTCTTCAGTTGTGACTCTCTCTTTGACGGAGCCGCCCCTGAGCGCATTCTGCCGAAGGACAGTGACGCAACTGAGATATGATATATAGTGTGTTATAAACTACTCGAGAGAGCAATTTGTATTTATTCAACCCCCACCGATGAGGTCAGGTTGCGACACAAGTTTGGTTTCATGTGGGGATCCCGAGCGCGTACACCCGAACTAGGAGCAAAATCTTGCCGCAACCGTCGATTGCGCTGGCCTCGGTGCGAAGATGACCCCTCTCGCTTGTGAAATGCGAGGGCGCGGCTTTGGGCAGCTGTTCCCCAGGGCTGGGCACAAACCACTGAATAGAGTGAAGATTTAATTGTTTTCACTCGGGTCGCTGGTCAAATGGTCATAGCTTGTCGAAGCTGATCAAAGTTGGTCTAAGATAGACATAGCTGTTCTTAGATGGTCATAGCTGTCATACTACCAACGCAGGGACGAATCCCTGTACCCGGTAAGTATCAATGTGTACAAACTACTCGGTCGGTTGTGCTGGCCTGGGTGCGAGCATCGATCCCTCTCTCTAGTGCAATGAGAGAGCTCGGCCTCGGGCAGCTGTTCACCAGAGCTGGGTACCTCTCACTATAATTTACCTCAGTTGCGAAACTGTCCTTTGACGGAGCAGCTCCTGAGCACACTCTGCTCGAGGACAGAGACGCAACTGAGAGATGATAAATAGGGTGTTACAAACTATATGAGAGAGAGTAATTTACACACTGTATTTATTTGAACCCTCGCCGAGTCAGGTCGTGACATAAGGTCGGTTTTTAACGCGGGAACTTGATTGTCTTCACTCGGGCCGCTGGTCTTAACTGGTCATAGCTTGTTCAATCTGGTCAAAGCTGGATAAGCTAATCGTAGCTGGTCTTAGCTGGTCTAAGCTTGTCAGAGACGGTCCAAGCTCGTCAAAGCTGTGATACTACAAGCGCAGGGACGGTATACCACTCGAGGAAGAGGAATTTGCACGATATTTACTTGTCCTCTCACTGAGGCCGCTGGTCTAAGCTGGTCTTAGCTGGTCATAGCTTGTCCAAGCTGGTCAAAGCTAATCATAGCTGGTCTTGGACAAGCCAAGACCAGCTATGATTAGGCCGGTCCAAGCTAGTCATAGCCGTGATACCACCAACACAGGTAAGTAACCGGTAAGTATCCGAGCGCGCACACCCCTCCAAGGAGGAATTTGCACGGTGTTTACTCATTCCCCCACGAGAATGAGATGTGACACAAGGTCGGATTAATGTGGGGACCCGAGCGCGTACAACTCGGGCAGGGACAAAAATGCCCCTCAGCCCCCGCAACTGTCGGTTGCGCAAGCCTGGGTGCGAGCACCGATCCCTCCCTCTTGTGCAATGGGAGGGCGCGGCCTCGGGCATCTGTTCCCCAGGGCTGGGCACTTCTCAGTATTATTTTCTCAGTTGCCCTCTGTCCTTTGACAGAGAAGCCCCTGGGCGCACTCTGTCCAGGGACAGAGACGCAACTGAGAGATGACAAATAATGCGAAATCCCTTCAAGGAGGGATTTGCACCCTGAAATCTTAATATATGTATGAAATATTATTTACTTCTAGACAATATTAATCTTCATTTTTAGCTAATTTGTATATGGATTTAAAAAATTTCATTAATTGTCTTTTATTACTGTTCTTTTATTTAGGGATTGTTGTGATTTTCATATAAAAAATAGTTCTATTTAGGAATATCGTCTTACATAATGCAGAAAATTCTTTGAAATTTGTTTTTTAATAGGCCTTCAACAACTTGACATATATCTGTAATTTTATTTCCTTAACTATGAATGAGATGTTCATTTAAAATTTTTGTTTCAAAGATTTCAAGTATTGAATATATCTTACTTTGCAAAGCGATAGAGATCGGGCGATGCCTGCTAGTGTATATATAAAATTGATGAAAGAAATAATACGGTTTAGTTATTTGAATAAATAATGACTAAAGCGAATACGCGCGTCTTGCGGGTGGAAGTTGTAATAGAAGTTCACTAACGTCTATAAAATTTTCTGTATTTGCAACATTTTCAGCAAGGAATCTTTTTTCTGAAGTCTTTTTGTCATTATGTTAAGTCTGCTCGAATTTCCTACTCAAGAAACAGCTGCATAGCGCTATGATAAAAAACATGAATAATTTTCTAATGCTTTTATTATTGTTAATAATAATTAACAATAATTAATTCAGCAAATTTACTATTTTCATTTCTTTAAGTAATTTCTTAGTATGTTTTTATTTTTATTTTTATTTTTTTTAATCTAACTAAACAGTTTACGTTGACTTATTTAGATAATTCCGTAATTTTTCTGGTCCGCTTAACTAATTCGTAGTAATGTGCAATGTAAGGCAAAAACAATATTTATTACAAACGCTGAAGGTAATGTGAGCGTAATTTACGCTACCGGTTCTGAAACTATCGAATTCTATAAAAATGTTTGGACTTTTTTAGTTATTCATTTTATGTTTTCTTCTTAAAAAATATTATTTTTAGAATCCAAAATTTTATTTATTTTACGTTTTCTTTAAGTGTAAAAACATTGATATTTTCTAACTTATGAATGAATTTTAAAATATAAGTTATTTCTATAAAAATTCAATGATTTATCAACAGAAACATTGCTTATATATGATAACTTGAAATTTGAATGAAAAATTACACTGATGAAATATTTATGACAATATGCTTTAAACATTGTTATACAAATTAAATATTACCGCTTATATTAATTAAATATATAAAAGACAAGTATGAAATTCCTGACGTATTAGAGCTATGGGTTGTTTTATTCTACTGATATAATATGGGGACACACAGACACATTTTAGCTTTATACAAATTTATAAGATTATTCTTACATCCTGCATTTTATTTTAACACAGAACAAGACTGTTTTTAATGAAAATGTTTTTAGTTTCCTTTCTTTTACTGTTGTCAACTACAAAACACTGCATACAAATATGACTAAAGTTATGCTGTCAACAAACATTTCCACCAGGTAATTATATAAACGAAAAACTGTGCCTGATAATGTTTGAAATGTTATGTCAACAGTAATGCTGACATAACATTTCAGGCCATATCTCGAGATCGGATATAACGAATCACGAGCAACTGCTTATAATAAAGTTACACAAACTCTCAGTTACGCCCATGTAAATCCCTTTAAGAATCCAAATTTCTCGATGAAACCTTTAAGCCTGAAAGATTCTCATTTTAATTACTTGATGAAGCATTTAAATTTATATATTGCAAACACAAAACACTTAACTGATATCATTTCCTATAAACTTTTAAGTTTTAAAATGTTTCAATGTAAATCTCCGATTTATATTTCATTACGACTATCAAATAGCAAAAAAATCGCTTGAATTTTTTTCGAAATCTTCAGAAAAAAATAACATTAAATTAAGATTTTTTGTTAGTAAGTTTTTATTTTTTATTTTTACCGATATTATCCGCGATATTTCGTGACATGTTCCTTTTCCCTTACATCACTGACTATCATCTTTAAATAGCATAAATGGTTTATCTACTTTCTACTTAGAAATTCAAATAAATATAGATTTACTACAAGTTATTTCCTAGATCTAAATTTAGACGGTTCACTTTTTTCCCTATTAATTGACAAGTGGGTTTTTTTTTCTATTTCTGTCGTAAATCCGATGGAGTGAAAGAAAAAAGGAAGTAAAAAAATCATTGAGTTTGCATTATGAATGTTTTGCTCCTGGAACTGAAATGCCAAAACTCTTGTCAATATTGATCACCTGCAAGTGACATATTATCGATATCCGGTAAAATTTTAATTAATCTAGTTCTACAGGCTCTCGGTGAAACCAATCTCAGTTTCATCTTAAAAAAAATTCCATTCTCAATTCCCATGCCTAATTTTCTGGCCATTCTGCATGTATAAAGTAAAAGAAAAGAATACGCGAAAGAAAGTTTAAAGAAAACAGTAAAGAATGAAAATGTACAAAAGAAAGAGACACAAAGTGAAGCTGTTGACTCAAAATAACAAAATAAATGAGAGAAATGGCACAAAGAGAGAATGAGCGAGAAAAAAAAAATGAATTTAAAAAAGTGAGAAAATAAAAGACAAAAGAAAAGGGGCAAATAAACATGTGGAAGAAATTTAAACCATATAAATACAAAAAAGTAAAAGAAAGAAAATAGACGAAATGTAATGGAAACCAGAGAAATAAATATGACCACAAAGTGCCTTTTAGATAACATTTTCTTCATTCAAAAATAAGGAGTCGGCTTAGTCTCCTTGCCCATATAATACACAATTTAAATAAATTTATAGTGAAATTACAGAAATTATTTTACTGAAATATGAATCCTTGGTATATTCTAGGATCAAGTAATTACGGTTCTTTGTGGCATCACTTTCCCGATGACGACTTTCGAGGAGAACGTGGTATTGTGGAAGTCACTGGTTGGTATATCTCTCGACGACACCTCAGATGTAGTAATCGGGCCGATTCAAATCAAGAGAACTAGAAGACCACGCGTTGGTGGTAACTTCTTAATGAAAATTTGAGAATAGCTACATATTCGTTACTTGTGTTAAGAGTAAAGAAAGCAGTTGTCTAATCTGAAAATTATATTCAACCCGTCGATATAGCTGATAACACTGGCCCTCATTTCTCACGACCCTAAGGACCTACACAAACAAATGGAAGTTGTCTACAACCGGAGGGGGCTGCGTAGCCACATGTTGTTCCTTGTGTTCACCTGACCTCTTTCAATATGCTCACTATTTCCAAGTTACTGTGATTGGTGCTACAAGCATGCCATGCAATTTTATTTCCAGTGTCAGATTGGAAACGGTCATATAATGCTTCAAATATGGCTCACAGAGATTTGGAAATATTTGGAATGGTCAAAAACTGCGTACGAATACGTTTACTTCCATTTGTTGCTTGCCAAATATGTGTTATCCCATCATGCATCTAGAATATCTATGTCTGTAAGTACTGGAGGACATTAGGCGCAGTTTATTGACTCTGTTAGTAATATATTAGAAAACCTCTTTTTAAAAATGTACAAATTTATTCCAGCTATGATATTTTGCAAACAAAGAATTTAATACTTTGCTTTTCACATAGCAGCAATTCTTAAAATATATTTTTTCTCGGAACATTCAAAGTGGAACTGGAACTTTTAATAAGGTTTTTCTAAAAGATAAAAACGGGAAAAAATGATTTTTCATTGCAAAACAGATGAAACATGCATTCTTTGCTCTACATTTTATAGCCAAATGTTAAATATATCACAAATAATAGTTCTTAATACTATTTAGCACATGCTTATCATATTTAAATGTATAAAATATATTTTCGTTTTAAAATTCATGCAGTAACTCTCATGTGTATATTTATGAAGATTATGTAATGCTCTGCATCTTTTGGAATGTATCTATCTCTTTTGAAAGATTTATTCTGCTCTGCTTTGTAAAGTAATATAATCGACAGCTAAGATTCGACGATTTTTACATCTTTATTTTAAGCAACAATTCGGAAACATTAAAACGCTTTATCTAGTTTTGGAAATAACAAGAAGCTATTGTTTCATTTCTTTTCACTTAAAAATTCTACGAACAGATTCAAAACATATTCAAAACGTGCACACGAATAGTAGTAATAATGATATGTATGTATGTATGTATGTATGTATGTATGTATGCATGCATGTATGTATGTATGTATGCATGCATGTATGTATAACGAAATATTAATAATTTATTGGTGTCACACGCGGACATAAATTTTGGAGTAAAGATCTGTAAAATGAAAATATTCTTAATTCCCTTTAATAATTATATACTTATTATCTATCATTTTTTTACTCTTCTCTCTTTACACACACACATGCGCGCGCACATACACACGCACATATGTGTGTGTGTGCGCGCGCGCGGGTGGGGATCACGCACATGTATCTTTGGTTTAGAATATTTTTTTCAAGCTGTACGCCTATCTGGTAACTGTTTCATTGTAATAAAGTGAGATATTATTTGAATAAAGTTAGATAAAATATTGATCCAAATAAAATCTAAAGACAAACAAGAGCTAATTGTTGTCAATATAATATTCCAATATAAGTGAGTATTCAAGAAAGAATTCCACAGCAATAAAATTATGTAATGTTTATTTTTCTCTTAGGTTTCATTTAGTTCTAATCAAGAAGTCTCTTACAAGTATAGTTTTAACTGTTGTGGTAATTTAGTGACGAGAAGGAACATTTATCGTTTAAAGCCAGTTACTCTTATTATTCATCTGTAACACAAATTATTTAGATAGAGAGGTTACTACTACTGGTAATAATAATAATAATAATAATAATAATAATAATAATAATAATAATAATAATAATAATAATAATAATAATAATTAATTTACTATTATAAATTATATTCATTTGATCGTCAACTGTGAAAGAAGATATTTAACAAGCACAAGTTTACTCCACAATTATATTATGAAATCTATCTTTACTTGTCTAAAAATATCAAATTTAATAAAATAATTGTTACAGAAAGTACTTTATTTGTTCTCTTGAAACTCTTTTGTAGTTCAAGACTGAATATTTGAAATTAATAAAAAGAGAGAAATAAAAAGAATAAATCAATAAAAAATAAACGATGAACATGAAAGATAAAAAAATAAATGAGGGACATGGTGAGAGAGAGAAAATTAAATAGAATTGATGAATAAGTATAGTAGTCAGAAAAATTAGAAGAGAAAGATAAACAGAAAAATAAAAAGAGATTAAAAAATGGAAAGGAAAAAAGTGTAAGGAAATGAATATAAAGGAGGAAAGGCATAAAAAGCGAAAAGACAGAAATTTATGTTAAATGAACCTGACTATGAAATAGGTATAGACTAATAAAAAAAAGTGTAGGGAGAAATGTTTAGAGTAAATATGATTGTGATAAAGTGAAACAAACAAAGGAAATAATGAAGCGAGAGAGTCAACGAAAACGGCGAAACTTATGAGCGAAAGACATAAAACCAGAAAGAATGAAAAAGAAATAATAGATGAATGACAATTGGATATTAACAATAAAATGGCAAGACTCGGGAGACTACGCATGAAAAGGTGACAATATGTCGATATACGTGATTATAATTTTCTAAATTTTTTCACCTTTGAAAAAATCTCGCAGTAAAAAGGATAACATTAATGAAGAAAACCAACAAAACAGATGTCAAAGCGAATAAAAATGTTGGAATAGTAAAAAACAGGAAAAGCATTTTTTAACTTTGTATGATAATGATTGTGAAAATAACGAAAATGTTGAAATAATTATGTGAAAATATTTTTGTTGAACTGAAGTGGCGCGAAAACTATACATAATTCACTCGTGAAATGATGCCGACCTGTTTTTCCTTCAAAATTGCTTTTACCCCTAATTTCCTTGTGCATCCGGAATCCCACAGAACTGTAAAATATTTATGCTCATTATTATTAGGGCATATTTTTTTGCTTTCACTTTTCAATTTTGTTGAAAAGAAAACTATATTGTTTTTATCTTTATTGTTCTTGTTATTAGTGCTGGTAGCTGAAATGGCGGATGTGGAGATTAGAACAGGCGACAAAAGAAAGGGGAAGAGTCGAAAAGAAAACTGCAATCTTGTTAAATGTGAAAAAAATGAGCAGAAGAAGAAATTCATTCAATTTTTATAAGTTGTATTCAATTATGGAAACTTGTTTTCTCTTCAGTAGTTTTTGTTTCTTAATATTTTCGAGATTAATCTAAATTCTGTGAAATCTATGCTTCTCTACGGAGATAGATCATTAACAGTACATGACAATAATACAAGAGTAGTGTATACAATAGTGTTTATCCTCATTAAGTAACAGGATCAGTGAGTTAGAGTGACCTGCTTGGTAGACATTAAATCATATCACTACCTATAATTTAAAACAAACAGTAAAATATAATAAAAATACTGTTAAAATTGACTGTATTAATATTCTCTTTGCAATGATTCATTCTGGCAGTGTTTTTTCTAATGATTAGGACTGAATTAACCATATATATGGCCTACAGCATACATTATAAAGGAATCTAGGATTTAAAAGTAATCGCATATATATGAAAATTAATAATTTACTTATATAGTATGTTAATTCAGTTTATATAATTTGAAATGTAATTTAATAATTCGACAAATATCTGTCACTTCAGCAACAGAAATATTTACAAGTATACATCGGTTTCAAATATAAAAACATTCCCGAAGAATTTCAAAGTTAAAATATTATTGCTATTAACTTCCTGAATTTTGTAGTGTACTTGCATTGTAATTAATATTTTACTTGAATTCGAATACTGACTTCAGATAAGGAATGCTAATATGAGAGATGAATGAATGAATTCCAGTGAATCCAATGAACGCATTCCAGTCGAATCTATTACATTCACTTACGTGCTAATATCCTTGGAGAAGGTATGAATCCTCTCTTTCTCCCACCAGCTATGGGTAAATGGCAGGACAGAACAGATTACATAACATTGGATAGCAGCTAGTCTACAGCAGAAAGAAATGGTAACCTACTGCAGGAAAAAATCTGCTTCGTCAGATCATGTATCGAAATATACATGATTGCCTAAGCATGTATCACGCATGGTACATAACTGAATGAATATGAGACAAGTATTCTGACATAAGTTAAGCATACTACTACTACTACTACTACAGCAGCAACACTAATAATAATAATAATAATAATAATAATAATAATAATAATAATTAGTAGTAGTAGTAGTAGTAGTAGTAGTACATTGTTTGGAACAGTCCCAAAATGTTTTCCAAAGAACATTAAAGAAATGACAAGATATCCGTAGAAAATTGAAACCATCCAACATTTCTAAAAAACAGCTTGAATACTGAGGAGACATGCTATCCAGTAAAAGTAACATGTACTACTGATGTGAATAGAAAAATAAATATCTCTTCTTCTTCTTCTTCTTCTTCTTCTTCTTCTTCTTCTTCTTCTATGTACCGTATCCCTTCATAAGTTCCTAACCTTTGTAACTTTTAGTAAGCTTTGTCTTTTAGCTATCCCTGTTCTGCCACTATTTGTAGCGCTTTCCTCTGTCTCTTTTGTCTTTATTATATCCTGTGAATATCCAATTCTTCAAGTGCAATATAAGCCCTAAAAATCTCAATTATCTCTCTTTATTCTAAGTATAAAAGTCTTTTTTGATTCCTTTTTAAATAAAACATCCTCGTTACTCACATGGTCAGTCCATGGGATTCTCTCTATGGAACCAGATTTCTGTCGCCTCAAGTCTCGTTATCTGCAAGGAGATTGCATCGCATTCTCTGACATATAGGAGGACTCATATAACATAAGAGTTCAGTACTCTTTTCTTTATTGCTAACGAAATGTTTCTGTTTCATAATACATTGCTTATTTATGGAAATGTCATTCGAGATTTCATTGCACCTTCGAATTTCGGTGTCGCCTTTCCCGTTCTCTGCTGAAACACTTCTTAGATATTTAATTTTTTGTAATTTCTTGATTTTAGTGTCTCCAATTCTTTGTTCGTATTTTGGGCTGTCACGTTTAGAAAGAGGGACGTGATAGAGATGTAAGTAAATAACAATATTGTTATTATTACTAATAATAATGATATTGATTGATCGAGATTTCTGACTTGCGGATGGGGACCGTTGAGTCTCATAGTCAGGAAGAGATATTTTGCTTTAGTTGCAGGCCTTTAAAAATTTTGCTAGTTGAGCAACATTATAAATAGCATAATAAATGCAAAATACTTCTTATGAGTGAAAACGTGAAATAATGGTTTATTAAATAATTGTGTAAGTGAGATTGGTACCAGTAATGAAGGTTTAAATCCCGGAAGATGTCCCACAACTCAGTAGGTGGACCCAGTTTTAATCTGACTACTGCTAGCCATGAGGAGAGTCAAAGTGGGGTTAATCGCCTGAAGGTAGCATTGAAAATGACAAACACCAAATTTTGTTTTAATATCTAATGTGATCATGAAGTATTGCAGAAATACAGACATTAAAGGCCGGTAAAGAAGAAAGAATATGTATCGTCATAGACATTTCTTTCTCCAGTCAATACAGAAAAATAGATAACAAATAAAATAGACAAACAAAAAGACTGATATTTTGAAACGAAAATATAAAAATTGCAGTCTTCATTAAGAGAGAAAAATCCATCCCCCATTCTTTTTGGTATACTAGGTACAATAAGCATGTTATTAGTGCTGAATTGGCCAGAGAAGATTGGGATCAATATCAAAACTGGGCACGTGGGCCTGCTCGTATATTAGAATTTTCGAATCATGAAAATAAACCACCTCAGTCCAGTGGTTGTATATAGCTGGAATTTTACTTTAAGTTCGATCAAAATTGGTTTAGTTTGCAGATAACAACAACAACAACGACAATAATAATAATAATAATAATAATAATAATAATAATAATAATAATAATAAGTGAATCGGATCAAGAAGCCGATAAATATTCTAGCAAGGAGTCAGTGAAGGAGATGGAATACAGTATGCCTAAATGAAGGAGAAAGTAAGAAAAGAATATTACTGGCGTGTGCATCTGGTGTTAAATGCTGAGTGGAATTCACAAAACAGAATATCAGTTACATAGAATTTGGTTCTCCTTGTGGTACAAAAATGTTTCAACGTCTTTAATTGGAACATAACTGTCATTAAAGGAATGTATGTCAAAAGGAGAAAGCTACTCAATTGCCACCATATGTATCATCCTTGATCTTCTGCTTGTACCCAGATCCGAAGGAGGCAGAGGATTAGTTCAACTAGAACTGTCTAAAAAATCCACAACAGTCGGTTTTCAAAGATACCTAGAAACTACAGAGGACTGGGTGATGATCTGTGTCAGTGAACATGAAAGAAATAAAAAATAAAATAAAACTGTATTTAGTAATAAAAGAACCTAACAAAAAGAGAATTTCAAGTGGGTGAAGAAGTGCAAGTAAATCATAATACACCCACTGCAGCGGCAAAATACCTAAAAATAGAAAGCAAATGCAATCTATCAAATGCAAAAAAATACCAAGATATACCTCTTCGTTGAAAGTACTCTGCCGGTAACACACAAGATGATGTAGAAAAAAATCCATACCCATCAGTAGTTAAGTAGTGATAGTTAATCAAGCGAAAGTATTTTAAAAATTACCAAGCACACATCCTGAAAAATTGGGTTAACTCGAAAGGCAGACCATCTTGTATCAAGTTGCATGGTTTTATCACCCACTGAATATAAAACTGGGCGTGATGGTGTGAATATCATCCAGACCCGGCCAAAGAGATAGGACCTGTAACAATTTTATGGGACTTTACAACACATACAGTGAGAACTATCAAAGCTAATCACCCTGACATCGTGACCAAATACCACACAAACAGAATGTGCTTCCTTTTTTGCCAGTCACTGCAGATAGTAATGCATCTTTCTAGATCTTAAAAAAAACTATCAAAGTACATGAATCTTTAAGTAGAAATCTCAAGAATATGGCAGATAAGATCATTAACCCCAGCCCTCGAATCGATAGGAAAAGTTTCCGATAGACCCATTGGAGGTATTTCTCGTAGCTCATCCCTTAAAGAAATACAATCTTACTTTGTGATCTTACTTTGTTTTTTTACAAAATTGATCAATGGAAAATATATTGAAGTCATTTCTGATCTTAGTTTTCTGGTTGGGACCCGGAATGAATGTATATATAACACAAATCAAATGAAATAATAATAATAATAATAAATTCAAAAGAAGATTAAAAAATAAAGAGTGTAAGGAGAGTTATACATTGGTAAAATGAACTGAATACCCCCAGAGAAAAAATGTCACAAACCACATTTCATAAACTACTCTGCAAAAAAAAAAAAAAAGAAAAAATACCCTAAGTGAATCAGAATGATCATCTCCTACAAGCAAGGCGGCTAGATTTGATATTTATGAAAATAGATAAAAATAAATGTATCCGATGTGCCCGACCAAATATCCCTTCCAAAGAATTATGATATCTGGTTAGTTGGTCAGCATTTTATTATTGTCCTGAGTTGGGATGTTTCTATATAGGTGTGAATGTACCAAAGACTCACAGCGTGAAGTCGAAAGAATGTTAAACATTAAAAATGTCGGAATCTTACTTAGGAAATGAGAAATCACTGAATCATTAGTTGTTGCCAATAAACGTCGGCGCATTCCGCAAAAGGCCATCACCACTAGATGGAAAACTGGATGAAGTAGGAACTCAAAGAATTGAAACTATTCCGAATACAGCACTGATAGGGTTGGTAAGCATATTGTGAAAGTTCCTGGAACTTTAAGATTAACTTAATATCTAGAGATAACTACTAGGTACCCGATGTCAACATGCAAATTGATATAATAATGGGGATTTTGAGAGTGATGGGTACTTGATAGCAGATAATTTGTGTCTGGTTCATACCACGCATATATCTTAATTAAAAAGACTGATCAAAAACGTCGCTTTTGAACAAAGGCTGAGGAAACCTTTAAACACTAATATTGGCGTTCAAAATTAATTTAAATATAGGTACGATACGGTATAGAAATACCTTCATTAGAAAATATGAAAATATTATGACCTTCCCCATGTAGAAAAATCTGGATGTAGGCGATCGTTGCAGTTTACAATAATTTTAGCTCCTGTCAAATTTTCTCTTTTCGCTATCTTCTAATCCCTGATCTGCAAACAATTTACACAAGATTATACTCTGCTTCTCTCTGTCTCTTTTGCTTTCGATATGTTTTCTGAGTGTCAAATCTTCTAACGTCACTTTCACAAATCTTACATGCCCTAGAAATTTCAACTGTTTCTTTTGTTATAATATGTATCCCTTTTGTTTCTATTTACTCTAAAACTTTGTCGTTGTTCATATGTTTTATCATGGTATTCTCTGAATCCTTCTGTAGAACCATATTGCTGTTTCCTCAGTTCTCTTCATCTCTTAGGAGATTATTTAGCATTCACTGCCATATAAGAGGATTCATATTACATAACAGTTCAGTATTCTTTTATTGTTTCTAATGTCATTTTTCCTCTTTTTTAGTGCTAGAATGTGAAATTATTCCAATGCATTGGAACTTCACCATAGCAAGAAACAAATCAAACAAATGGAGTATAAAAATAAAAAAATCTTCAAAAGAAGTCACTGTTATTTTATAGAAATAATTATCCCGTCTTATAAAAAGCATCCTAAAAAAGCAAGTTTACACACTTCACCGTACCTGGAAATAGAAAATGCAAGGATGTAATATTTAAATAAAACCAATAATACATTAATAATAGAAGAACTAGGAATAATTAAAAAAGAATAATGTTTTTTATATTAAGAAAATCCATGGAAACTTCTCACAATCTGAAATGACAAACGCTGTGAAGATGGACACAGCTTACATACAAAAATTATCTTAATGCAATATGCACTGAAACTCTCTAAGAAAAAATTTCCTACGCCTCAAAGTTCAGGTTGATAAACTATTGTATCAAACAGTAAACCAGGAAAAGTGGAATTAGTAGTAGTAGTAGTATCAACAGCACAGTTCTTAGAGAGGCTCTATATTAAAAGAATGAAGAAGGAAAAGACTAGTTGGCATTGAGGATTGCATTGGCTTCACAATCAAAGAACTTATAGAGTACATAGATTAAGAAAAGACTAACAGAAGCTAAAATTGTTACGAAGAAAAGACGAATGAAGAGAAACCTAATAAAGACAAAGACAGGATTCCAAAATGGGAAGAAAAACAATTATGTGAACACTTTAGAAATCACTTTATCTATGAGAGATAAAACGATACAGACATAGCTACGGAGGTGAAAATGAAGCACTCTTAATAGCAGCCACGAAACAATCAAGAAGATAAAAGCTAAGATAGTAAAGACACAGGCGAACAGCTAATGCAGAACTTGTGGTAATAAAATGATTCACTGAAATACAAATGTACTAAACTAGCTAACAAAAAATATCTACGCCCAGGCCAGACTGACTGGGGAAAGTGATTCACCGGAAACTGTTCAACTAACAAGTTCTGTTTGTACAGACCAGAATCTCTCTTAAAGAATGAAACCGATAGGACTTTAAGATGATAATCAAAATCAAAGCAGAAAAGCAAATGTGGTAATCGTAAAGAAGTAGTAGAAAACATATTATAAAATTGATCTCGTTGTTCTAAAAACAAAATAGAATTGAAAGAAATACGTGAGTATTTCGATGTTGCCAAAGAAATGGGAAAAGTATGCTGGTCGTTATCACAGATCCGAGGGCATTTCCTAAATATATGTGGAAAACAATGATGAAATAGAAATTAGAGGAAGAGATAGAACCCTCAGGGTAACGGCATAAATGAATACAGAAAGGATATTATGTGTTTAGTGATGATGAAGCTTGTGGAGCAATCCACAATATACTACTGATGGGAACATTCAATCAGTGAATAATAATAATAATAATAATAATAATAATAATAATAATAATAATAATAATAATCTTTTAAAAAATGAATTCTAAATAATGACAATTCACTAGCAAAAGAAAATGTCAACCGTATCATATGTATGAATAACAAAAAATATTTACAAAAGAGGTTTAATTGATGATCAAAAAATTTTAAAGCTGAATCGATGACATCAAATGTTGGCTACAGAAGTATGCAACATTCATTTTGCACATTGAGAGAACAATGTCAAATGGAAACGGCAAACCGGATAATAAGTAATCGGATCATTAAATAAAGAAGATTATAAGTAGTATTTGGCGGTAACACACTAAAGTAAATACAAAATAAGAAAAGAATAAGTTAGGTGGATATGAAAATATTTCAAGCTTAACCAAATAACATCAAATTTAGCAGGAACAATACTGAGAGTAAGATAGGACAGTAAAAAAGAGGAATTCAAATCAGTTAAAAGCTGTGTGACGTCACCCCGGCTGTCTCCGCGCCGTCGTCGTCCTATCCTGTCCTGTGACGACCAATGTGACTTGGTATTGGTCGCGGCACCAAATGTGACGTTCTAACCTTTTGCTGATTCGGATGAGAATCTGGTTAGTTTTGGTATCAGCCTTGTCGTTCCGAGCTCGCCTCCAGCGTCTGATTACCGAAGTAACTGTTTTGATTTCTAGTCTAACCTACCCACGTTGTGATTTGATCTTAGGTAGACGAAATCAATCAGTCGCCAGACCGTAATGCAAGTCGAGTCCGAACAAGGATAATACCGCACAAGTATATGTAAAAGAAAATAAAGTAACAACTCGAAAAGTTCAAATGTGTTAAAAAAGGATAACAATATTTTATATCTGGTTGCTGAATACAGGACTGCGTCTTTCTCCCAAACTGCTAATATGGATACGTGACACTTCGCGTTTGTTAGGCGAGTCTTAATATCTTAAGTTGTTTTTCGATAACTGGGTTTTTGGTGTATCTTCAGGTGATATTCGTAAAACTTGTTTTGATGGTGTGAGTCTAAGTCGTTCTTCAAAAATAAATGGTTCTTGGTTAGAAGTTGCGGTTGAGAATGCGTGGATCTTAAGTCAGCTTTCTGCGAGGCGGGTCTCAGAGCTCACAGCTCAACTCTTGCCTGTCTTCTACCCCAACTGCCGTCCACTCGCTGCGACTCTGCTTATATGGACGCCGACCAAAGCCGGGGTGGGCTTGTCGGGGTCTGAGGTTCCTTGATAATTCTAAATCCACATCAAGGATTTCCTTTGTTTTCGGTCAGGAAAATTTATTACTTTTCATTTTTGGAAGTCCTTAATTTCTAGTTTAAGTGAATCGTCCTCCCAAATTCTTCCTTTCTCATATTGGTATCTCATACCAATCCCTTCAGAGGCGTCAACAGGTTCCCCTCTCTCTCACAGTTGCATCTCACACCAATCCCTTCAGGGGGCGTCAACAGGCCTCCTCTCCTTCTTCATGGTTTACCTTCGCCTACCGCTCACGCCACCCTTCAGCCAATGAACGCTCAGCCACGTGAGTATTTGCAATTATCGCTCAAGGGAAAAAAAATATCTTCTTTTTTTTCTTTTCTTTCTTTTCTTCTTCCCGACAACAAACCCTTACGACTCTTATCTTAACCGAACGCCGTCTGGAACTCGTCAACGAGACCTTCGCCAAACAAGCACTGAGGCTGGTCAATGATCTTTCGCACCCTGTCGTTAATTATTGGTTCCGATAAAATAATTTTTCTATCATGGCCAGGTCTGACACAAAACAAGTGCTCTTCTCCAATGATATCTCCGTAGATAGTTAATGGTTTAATCTTTTCTTCTTTGTACTCAGTGGGTGGTCCAGCGGAAATTTTTTGTCGGTCCGAGCGCGACCCAATTAATTTTTATCTTTTAGGATTCTGCCTTGTAAGCCACTTGACCAACCTGAAATTTTCATTATTGCCATGCGCAGATTGCTATCTTCTTTCGCCGCGTCGTAACATAAATCAAATTAAATCCGGTATCTTACTTTCTTCGCTAATGAAAATAAAATCTTTACCACTTTTCTTTGTTAGAAAAAATAACATCGCTCAGTGTCTTTTCGTGATAGCTTCTTATCACCTAATTTAATTCTCGCCTTTTCTTTTTTTTTCACGCAACCCTAAATAGTGTCACAATCCTTCCCAACCTATTTGTCATTTACTCGTGAAATACACTATTCAGCATGTATCATGCATCTGCCCCATGCAATACTAATCTTCTTTTCTTTTTTTACGGTTTTACATGCAAGGTGATGTACTTTTCACCTTCTTCTGTTCTACATGCAAATGTAATGTTCTTTTCATCTTCTTCTGTTCCACATGCAAATGTAATGTTCTTTATATTATTCTGTTCTACACGCAAATGTAATGTTTTTTCATCTTCTTCTGTTCTACATTCAAATGTTATGTTCTTTTCATCTTCTTTTGTTCCTCATGCAAGTTAAACTGTGCGTGTGCCTGTGTGTGCCTGTGTGTGGTTATTATGGCTTGTTTTTCTTGGTCAATGTTTTTCTTTCTGCTGTTGGAGGTTTTTCCGCCGCACGTGTCAGTTTCACGTCAGCCTCCTCCGCCGGCCTTTCTGCAATTTCTTTGTCAATTCTGTATGAGTAAAGAACACTGCTCGGCATCTCCTTCTCGAGTTGCTGCATGCTCATTTGATTACCGCTAGTTAATTTCCTCTTACTTCTAATCTTCCATATTCGCATACCCCCTATGGCTATAATTATAAATGTACCCATCATTGCTGACCAACTTATCGCGATCTGCTCATCATCTTCCCAAGCCATAACTTAATTTCCCAACGCACTTAACTTGTCCCTCAATTGATCCATATCGATCTTTTCTATCGGCTTCATTAGTACTGGCATTTTATTCAAGGTAACATTGGCTCCCACAACTCTGTACAATTGACTAAGCTTCTGCCAATCAATTCTATGATTGAATCTTTCTCTTCATATCTTTCTTCTTCCTGGTAATAGGGGGGTAAGTAAATAGATATCCCAAATGCCGAACATTCCTGGGGTAACTTTAACAGGGATAATGGTGGCTTTACTCTTAATGTCCTTGTGGACTCTCCCCCACATACCTCGACATGGTGATGGGTTTCTGTGTGGCCACTGCCCACACCCCGTCTGAAACACTGATAGCTTGTGGTAATGCCGTTTTTGCTAATACCTCTACTTGACCAGTTCTCACTTTATTCCTTCTTTCTTTCCTTCAAACAATTCTAGTATGCACATTTTGTGTTTACCAGCTATATAGATAGGGCTTAACGATGTACAAGTCCCTAGAGCATCATTTCTACACTTTCTAGCTTCTTCAGCTGTTAGCAACATGAATTTTGTTCTACCCGAATTTAAAGCTATGTATTCTGTTTCTAAAACCTTGCTACCATTCGTGTGGCTACCATCATCATCATCATCAACCCTTTCATTTTGATCATTCTTGCAAGGCAACAAAATTCTCTTGTTTTTATTTTTCATGACCATTCGGTCTTGTTTAATTCTTCACTCAATTATTCCATAGTTTCTTTCTAAGTTTTTAACCCTTCAGCTCTTCCCTCCCCTAACTAACTCCTAGCAGCAGAATGGTCCGGACAGGTGTGTGGGGCTCCGACTTCAAAGGTCGTACTTCATGACACCACTGCTGGCCAGTTAGCAATGCCAATAATCTGCTTCCGTCCTTCGTGAGGTGCAGTTCGCAACTCCATCCCCTCCATCCACATCCACCAAAGTCAGCCATTAGGTTTTTGGATGAGCCAGTGTCGTTATCTGTCGATACCGAGTGCTTCTATTCAGCACACCCTTCTACTGAGACTTGGGGTTCTCCACCCTTCTCAATCTCATCTTCAGAGGTAGTTCCTGCTCGACCTCTAACCTTCCCTATGTGTTTAATTCCCGTTCAGGAGGTGTTTTGACCTCTTTTTCCTCTCCTGATTCTTCCTTCTGTCTCGAGTCCGCGCCCTGGACGTCTTCATTACTTCTTGACTCGATGTCTAAATCTCTCCTGTTTCTTAGTCTTTCTCTGAGTTGGGAAAGGGGTATTTGATCCTCCTCCTCCCACTCGTTGAACTCTTCGTCTTGTTTAGGGTGCCTCTTTTTAAAGCCCTTGACTGCGTGATTGGATCTCCACGTTTTTTCTCTTCCTTTTCTTTGGGCATGGTGGTGCAACGGCGACATCACAGGGTCTTCTCTGCACTGATTCAGACGACGATTGAACGCGGCTGATCCCCGCCTAGGGTTCCAACTCCGTCACTCGGATAGCTTCGTCTATCTGGCCAAGTCGATCTATCTCTTCATTTTCCTCGGAATCCTCCTCCGTCTCCATTTCTTCCGGCTCATTTCCAGGTTAGGTATTTCAGCCTTCTTCAGATCGTTGGCATGGACACTCCTTGTTCGTCCTGCCACTTGATCCCATATTACATATGATACTGGACCCGTCTGCTCTACTATTCGGTAGTACGGTTCCCATCTTTGGTCCAGCTTCCCTTCTCTCTGGTGGATTTTATAGTAGACAGGGTCTCTAACCTTCAATTCTGCTATCTTTCTTTCAGCATTGACTCTCTCATTTCTTCTCTTCTGTGCCCTCTTTATTCTCCTTTGGCCTGTACAAATATTTTACGTTGTTGTTCCAGCAACAGCTGATGATGATCTTCTCCCATATACTTTCTTCGGGCTTCAACAGGTTATCTACAGGCAGGACCACGTCTCTGCCAAACAACATAAAGTAAGGAGAAAATCTGGAGGTTTCGTTTATCGTAAACCTCACGGCCGCCAGAGCCTGCGTCAAATACAAATCACAATTTACTGTATTCTCTCTGGCCAGCTTGGCCAGCACATCTCCCAAGGTTCTATAAAACCTTTCCACTTTAGAGATTCCTTGGGGGTGATATGGAGATGTTTTTACGTGCTCTATGTTCAAACCTGTCAGCACCTCTCTCATTATGCTGTTTATATTCTCTGTGCCATTATCAGTGACAAGTTGCACAGGGGCGCCATACCTAGGGAAGATTTCTCTTATTATCAAATCGGCTACAGTTTTAGCCTTCTTGTCTGGTACTGCATATACCTCAGGCCAATTTGTTAGCCAATCAACAAAACTCACTATATAGTTGTTTCCTTGTGCAGTTTCCCCATATGGTCCTGATACATTTCTCGAAGGGAAAGTTCGGCACGTCCATCTCCTCCAATGGTGCCATTTCCTGCCTTCTGCTCTGCGACTGGCACACTACACAGCTCCGAACATAGTGACCTCTCCGTACAGTTTGGGCCAATAGTCGTATGTTCTATCAATTCCCATGTGACCCAACCTCTCGTGGCACTGTTCCAATATCTCTGGTCTTAAACATTTAGGTACATACAACTTGGGCTTGACTTCTTCATCCCTACCTGAGAGATAATACAGCCTTTCCTCTATTATTGCATACTTGGTGGTCTCTCCTGCCTCCACCTTTTCTCTAAGGGCAGCTGCCTGCTCCTTCTCAATTCCTTCCGTCCAATAGGGATCGGTTATTATCTGTGCGTTCCCTTCCTCGTCCGATTCTAACATAGGGCGATCTTTTAGCTTATTAGAGTTAATTACTCCGATTCTATAGGCTTTATCATCTACTCCTTGCGCTACTTTTACTGATCTTTCTTCCAGTTGTTTCGGTATTCTTGAGAGTAAATCTGCACACGTGTTTTCCTTCCCTGCCAAATACTCTATCTTACAGTGGTAGCCACTTAACTTTAGCACCCACTGTTGAATCTTATTATTATTTGTCCATTCTGCCTGCAGTAGGTACTGCAGAGGCTTGTGGTCTCTTTTTATAGTAAAGACCGCACCATTCAAGTAGTAGTCCAGTTTTTGGAGAGCATACATAATAGCATATGCTTCTCTTTCTATTACTGGCCATCTCTGTTGTGTCTCTGAGAGCTTATGAGAGAGAAAGTATATCGGTACCTCCTCTGGTATGCCTGGCACTAGTCCTTCTTTATCGGGGCACGGCTAGGTAAGAACTGATCCTACACACTGCTCACTGGCATCAGTGTATAGTACCATGGGCTTGCTGAGGTCTCGGTACGTCAGCAGTGGGACGGCTGTCAGCTGTTCTTTTAAGGTATCAAATGTCCGTTGACAGTCTTCTGTCCACTTGAACCTAGCGTATTTCTTCGTCAGAGCTACTATGGGCATGGCAATTCTCGAGAATGCCGGGACGAATCGTCGGTAGTACCCTATAGCTCCTATTAACACCTCTTACTTGTCTCACTGTCTTAGGTTCTGGCATTTCCCTTATGACTTTCACCTTATCCATGTCGGCTTTAATACCGTCTCCGTTTATAACAAAGCCCAAATATCTAGTCTCCTCCTTCAGAAACTGACACTTCGACAATTTCAATTTTAAGCCGTGCTTTCTTAGCTCTCCCAACACTTGTTTTAGATTGAAAAAATGTTGTTCTACTGTTTCTGAAAATATCAAAATATCATCAAAATATGCCATGGCAAAGCTCTCGTATCCTCCTAACACTACTGACATCAGCTGTTAGAAGATTTCCGGGGCATTGGCTAAACCGAATGGCATCACCCTGAACTGAAATAGTCCCAGGTAACACGTAATTGCGGCCTTTTCCTTGTCAGCCTCAAGGGCTACCTGCCAATAGCCGGACCTTAAGTCCAACGTAGAGAAGTACTTTGCTTTCCCTAATAATGCCAATATGTCATCGATTAGTGGCAATGGCACCGCCAACGGCTTCGATATAGAATTCAGTTTCCTAAAATCTACACAAAAACGGTGCCCGCCATCTTTCTTGCCTACTATCACGATTGGAAAGCTCCAAGGGGAGATCGATCTTTCTATCATCTCAGCTTCCAACATCTCTTCCACTGCCTCTTCCACAAGGGGTCTCTTATGAATAGGTATTCTATCAGGCTTCAATTTCTCTGGGTGGGAGGTGATCGCCGGTGTCGATTTTCATTTTTACTGTGTGAGTCTGGCCTAATTCCTTATCTGATTTGGCCACCACATCTCGATTATCTCTCAGCAGACTTCCCACTCTGACCCTAAATTGATCAGGTGCCAATATCTCTTCGTCTAATATTCCTTCTGGTTGTTGCCCGTGTTTTCCCAGCTTCTTCTCGAACCTCACTCGATTCAGAGTTCGTAGGGGCAGTGCTTTTCCTATCTCTTCCCCTCTCTTAACCTTTATCGTCTTTTGAGCCTGGTTCACCATCATAATGGGCACTAATTCAGCTGCCTCCACTACTGCCTCACACAGAGTTACCTCATTCCCTTCTAGGCCCTTCCCTTCTACAGGGACCAATTGCAGGGTTCCTTTTTCTATTTTCTTCCCTGTCAACAGCCTACCCTTGCCAGACACCGCCGTTCTGGGTGGGTAGCTTTATATCTCCCTCCAACACTATTGCTATATCTTCTTCCAGTGGGCATCCCAATGGCGTTCTCTCGTCATTCACTACCAGCACAGTGGGGTTGAATTCTATACGAGCCCTCTGGCTCTGAAGCCAATCTTCTCCCAAGATTGCTTCCGTACACAGGTTGGGGATTACGTAGAAGTTCTGGGTACTTTTTAATTTCCTAATCCTCACAGGGAGCCTCGCCATCCCTTTTATCTCCAGGGGGGGGGCTCCATCTGCCTGTGTGATCTCTATGTCCTGCTTCCTGCAACCCATTTTTCTGTTTCATTCGTCTGAATTCTTTTTCTCTCAGCAACGAAACAGACGCTCCCGTGTCTATCAGAGCTTTCATTACCCTACCTCCTATCTCTGCCCTACAAGATAGCTCCTTCTCTTGCGTCAGCGAAGAGAATACTTGGGCTTTCCTTTTCCTGGGTTCCCACCTTTGGGTCATGCCGGTAGCAACAAACTCCTTTCATTCTTCTCACATGAGGAAGTTCTTCGTTTTCTGCACCTGGGAGGTCCCGGCTGGACCTCTCCCAGTCTCTGTTCCTAAGAATACACTTCCTCTTCAGGTGCCCTGGTCTCCTACAAAACCAGCACCTTCTTGTTGGACAGTTTACCGCAAAGTGGCCCACCTGATCACATATCCAACATTTTACTCTTCCTCTCTTCAACTGGGCCATCGTCTCCCTTATTCCTGGGGGACCTGCCCTCTCCCTAAGTGGCTCTCCTGACCACATGTCCAACGTTTTACTTTCCTGCTTTTTAACTGGGCCACCCTCTTCCTTATTCCTAGGGAGACCTGCCCTCTACCTAAGTGGCTCTCCTGACCACATGTACAACGTTTTACTTTCCTGCTTTTTAACTGTGCCACCCTCCCTCTTAATTCTGGGGTGGCCCGCTGGCTTTTCCCTGGTTTTGTCTTTTGGGCTCGGCCTTCTTTAACGATATCGGTGGGACACCTTTTCTTAACCCGCACCACTTGGTTAGGTGTCTCTTCTTCACACACCTAGTACATTAATCCTGTTCAAAGTCTGGGGCAAACCCCACTTCGTCGGACATTCCGCTGCTCTGTGGACCTCATATCCACATATCCAGCAGACCAGCCCGTATCGACCCGGCGTGGGCTTATAGAACCCATGCCTTGTTGACCAAGCCTTTCTATTGGGATCCCCCTCCCACATCTTAGGCTCTTTCACCTCTAACTTGACCTTCCGATTCCACGCGGGGGCCCTCCCTCCTTCCCTCTTTCTTCCGACCTCTCGACCTAGCTCTTGCTACATCCCACACCTTTTTACCTTCTCCCAAACTCCCTGGCTCCCTTTGGCCAGCGCCACTGCTGCCGACAAGCGGTCCTTCTTTCAAAACATCCTGACGAACACGGTCGTCACTGAGCGCTTCCACATAGAGATCAGTCAACTGGGCCTGCATGACCGCATTATTTCTCACTACCTCTGGGAAAGCTAATGACGAAAGCTTCTCCACTCGGGCCTCCAATTCTTCAGCTGCGTCATCTTCAGGAGGGCTCTCATGGCCTCTATCGCCGTCCCCTCGTCAGCGAACTCCCGAGTTAATATCTCTTCCAGTCTTTCCCATGTCAAGTGGGGCTCACTGGCTAAGAGTCCTTTTACGAACTCAGACGCTTTCCCCCTGGTGGCATCATACGCCAAATATAGAGTTTCTTGGTCTGTATATTACGCGACTCTTATCCAAGAGTGCCAGCCAATTCCTAAAATCCCTTGAACTACCGTCAAAGGCTGGGACCCTCGGTCCACCCAACAATTTTCTTAGGTCTGCTGGCAATCCCTGTTCAACCCCCTCTTCCTGGCTCGTAGTCAGACATATTTAAAACAGAAAAAGAAAAACAATCAGAGCAGCAACAATCTAAAATGGGAGATTAACTGATAATAAACTGTCCTACCTGGCAGGCGATTTCCAGCTCGTTTTTCTCAGGTTCCGGGTTGTCGTACTAGAGTATCTGGAACCGTTTGGTTATAGTTAACCAAAGCTCTTTGGTTCCCACTCTAGTCTGTTTCAGTTTGTGTACTTGAGACGCCGTGCGTTGTCCTGGTCGACATTTTCTGCAATTCCTGTGGCAGTGGCTGATCCAGGGTCTTATCCTGTTGTCACGGCATTAATTGTGACGTCAGCCCGTCTGTCTGCGCGCCGTCGCTGACCTATCTTGTCCTGTGACGACCAATGTGACTTGGTATTGGTCGCGGCACCAAATGTGACATTCTAAACTTTTTACTGATTGGGATGGGAATCTGGTTAGATTCGGTATCAGCCTTGTCGTTCTCAGCTCGCCTCCAATGGCTGGTTACCGAAGTAACTGTTTTGATTTCTAGTCTAACCTACCCACGGTGTGATTTCATCTTACGTAGACGAAATCAATCAGTCGCCGGGCCGTAAAGCAAGTCGAGTCCGAACAAGTGTAATACTGCAAAAGTATATGTAAAAGAAAATAAAGTAACAACTCGAAAAGTTCAAATGTGTTAAAAAAGGATAACAATATTTTATATCTGGTTGCTGAATACAGGACTGCGTCTTTCTCCCAAACCGCTAATATGGATACGTGACACTTTGCGTTTGTTAGGTGAGTCTTAATATCTTAAGTTGTTTTTCGATAACTGGGTTTTTGGTGTATCTTCAGGTGATATTCGTAAAACTTGTTTTCATGGTGTGAGTAAATCATTCATTAAAAATAAATTGTTCTTGGTTAGAAGTTGTGGTCGATAATGCGTGGACCTTAAGTCAGCTTTCTGCGAAGCGGGTCTCAGAGCTCACAGCTCAACTCTTGCCTGTCTTCAACCCCAACTGCCGTCTACTCGCTGCGACTCTGCTTATATGGACGCCGACCAAAACCGGGGTGGGCTTGTCGGGGTCTGAGGTTCCTTGATAATTCTAAATCCGCATCAAGGATTTCCTTTGTTTTCGGTCAGGAAAATTTATTACTTTTCATTTTTGGAAGTCCTTAATTTCTTCCTTTCTCATGTTGGTATCTCATACCAATCCCTTCAGTGGCGTCAACAGGTTCCCCTCTCTCTCCCAGTGGCATCTCACACCAATCCCTTCAGGAGGCGTCAACAGACCTCCCCTCCTTCTTCATGGTTTACCTTCGCCTACCGCTCACGCCACCCTTAAGACAATGAACGCTCAGCCACGTGAGTATTTGCAATTATCGCTCAAAGGAAAAACAATTATCTTCCTTTTTTTTTTCTTTTCTTCTTCCCGGCAACAAACCCTTACGACTCTTACCTTAACCGAACGCCGTCTGGAACTCGTCAACGAGACCTTCGCCAAACAAGCACTGAGGTTGGTCAATGATCTTTCGCACCCTGTCGCCAATTATTGGCTCCGATAAAATAATTTTTCTATCATGGCCAGGTCTGACACAAAACAGGTGCTCTTCTCCAATGATATCTCCATAGATAGTTAATGGTCTTAATTTTTCCTTCTTTGTACTCAGTGGGTGGTCCAGCGGACATTTTTTTTCGGTCCGAGCGCGACCCAATTAATTTTTATCTCTTAGCATTCTGCCTTGTAGGCCACTTGAACAACCTGAAATTTTCATTATTGCCATGGGCAGATTGCTATCTTCTTTCGCCGCGTCGTAACATAAATCAAATTAAATCCGGTATCTTACTTTCTTCGCTAATGAAAATAAAATCTTTACCACTTTTCTTTGTTAGAAAAAATAACATTGCTCAGTGTCTTTTCGTGAGAGCTTTTTATCACCTAATTCAATTCTCGCCTTTTGTTTTTTTTGTTTTTTGTTTTTTGGGAGTTTTTTCACGCAACCTTAAATAGTGTCACAGCTGACATAAAGTGGGAAGTCTACATTGAATCCATTGCTAGGTTTGCTAATAAGAAATTTGGTTCACTGTGTTGTGCTAGAAAATTTTTTTTTCTCCAGAATCTATCTTACATATCAATAAGTCTACCATACGTCCATGCTTAGAAAATTGCTAGCATGGCAATTATGGCCGGGCGCGCCTGCTACTTACCTTGAGCTTCTTGATAAAATCCAAAGAAGATTCAGCAATATTACTAGTCTTGATCTTGTAGCTCGGCTTCAGTCACTTTCCCAACGCCCTATGGTTGCTCTCTGAGTCTTTTCTATAAATACTTTCATGTTAATTGTTCAGATAATACCTAGTTTTTTGTTGTTTTTATTTTAATTTAAGTGCAATAATAGATTGGCAACGAGATTTCATCAATTTATAGTTGTGCTTGTTAGATGTAAGCGTAAATTTTATGCCAACAGTTTATTTTCTTGCAATTCTCGCTTGTGCAACTCCCTTCCGGCTCCATGCATTTCAACTAACTTTAATCTGCTAAAATTTAAATGCAATGCCAATTGGTGTTTACTGCCCACTTGATTTCTCTTTCCTCTTCGCGCTCATTATTAATGTTTCTGTCGCTATTTCTTCCACACCCGGTAAGACCTTGTATCATGTCTTTGGTTGATACCGATTAAAAAAGAAACAAAACGTTACAACCATTTTACCAAAATGACCAGTTAAATATTGGAAATGTTCGCAACATTTTATAGTTACCATTGATATATTAAGAATTGCGTCTAATATTTTGCTGATATTAACTATTTTTATATACGTGAAAAATTAAAAATTTAATTCGATCGCGAGATTCAGAAATAAAATACCCTGCGTGCGCGAACGGACACTGATATACAGAGAGACACCGGTATTTTAACGTGCTAAAATCGTATGTCAGTATATATATATATGTGTATATATATATATATATATATATATATATATATATATATATATATATATATGTGTGTGTGTGTGTGTGTGTGTGTGTGTGTGTGTGTGTGTGTGTGTGTGTGTGTCTGTGTGTGTGTATGTGTGTGTGTCGTTCTCCTGATAACGGAGAATACATATTATAAAAAACAAATTACGTATATTGCATTTTGAATTAAATCACCTGTATCATACAGGTATGAATGGAGCTACCTTTTTAAAAATGAGGTATGCTCAAATCAGGTTGTTATCGTTCATAATTACCATTAGATCCAGAATGGCGTCCTTGATTCTGTGCGCCTCTGGATGGCCTTTTTCTCATACGTTGATCCAAGTGTCCAAATCCCGAGAGCTGAGAGGACATATGTTGTATGTGATAGGATCGGGAAATTTTAAGCTCCTATGCTCTATATGGGAAGTGGAAATTTTTTTTAAAATGATCTACAGTTATTCCCACCACCAACATTCGATTTAGAGATTGACTACCGTGATCCTCACATCGATAACGTCGGTGACATTGATTGAAGTGTTACAAGAAGAAACGGAACGGTACGAAATTTTCTTCATTGATCACTGCTTCAAAGACTATCACACAGGCGGCTTAATGGAAAAAAAACGAGGTGGAAATACAATTTTGTGTAACTGCAGAAATAAAGAAAATTGACCTTTAAATGGGGTCTGTTGTAAGCGATGTACTGCGCCGATGTAAAGAGCGATAACGGTACTGTCAAAAAATATATTGGTTATGCAGAGGGCTAATTCAAAAGGATTCAACACAAAGCTCACAGACCATTATTGGAAGTCTAAAGAAAAATACAGTAAAAGTCCTAATATCAAATAGATGATTCTACGACTAGTAGCGACAAAAAATACTGGTGGATCTTGCAATTTATGTTAAGAAGAGAAACTAGCCATCGCAACTAATACTAATAACTTTGAATTGCTTTGCGAAAGATCGGAAAAAATGGCAAAATGCAGACACTTGCGAAAGTTTATGTTGGAGAATTATGAGCCAGATGAGGCAGATTATAATATTTTTTTTCTGAAGCCCTTCTTCCTCCTAAGTAGTGACTTACTATATATAGGTTGTCAATACGCTGGAGTACTGCCTAATGATACTTATTATAGTTGAAACCACGGTTGCATCGTTTAGAGGAATATATATATATATATATATATATATATATATATTGATGTGGGCCCAAAATCGGGACCACGGAAAGAAAACACGGAACACGGATTAGAGGTAAGAAAGATATATTTGCTTTGGGCCTGTAAGTGATTGTTATGGACAGCTTCATTTTTACAACCTCTCTTACACACGTGATAAAACATAACATTTCCCTGTGTTACCTTATTGGGAACTTGCCTGTCCCTGTGTACAACCATGTGATGTTTGAGTCCCGCAACAGACTTACAAACCTTGTCACAAAACTCGCACATGTAACCTCCAGTGCTTTCTGATAGTGTCGGTTTCACAGGATTCTGCACCTGACCTTCCTGGTATGATCATAAGGGCCTGACTAAACCAGCTGCCGAAAATGTGACTTTTCCACAAATACTGCATGTGTGTTGGTGTCCTAAGAGATCTGGGAAAGTTTCTATTTCTCCCTCCCCCTCTTGGCACGCTTTTTTGTTGGAATGCTCTATTCTCTTCTGCTCAAAATTGTTGCAGCTTTCCCAAAACAACCTTCTCCAGACAGATCTATCTCCAGCAACAGTTTCCCTGTCTTCAACATTAAGACCAAGTGTCTTTAATTTACATTTAGCTAAATCCTTGAAACATTTTAGGCTTATGAGCGGGTTAATTCCTTTGTACCACCTCACCATAAAAGAGTATTTTGGACAATCCGCCATACTCCATACGAGTCAAATGACGTTTCCAGCGCATTTGGTTAGTAGTTTCTCTATGCCGGCTATGTTTGCCTATTGCATGACTTTTGTGTCTGGTGTACAAGATCAACACCATTAACATAGACGAGTTCAGTTCGAAAAACTTAGATCGAGTGTTGAATTGTTTCTCATCTATTTGTTCGGAAACGAAAATAAACGGCAACATCACAATTTTGAAAACCCTCAACTAAGGTTAAAGCAAAATAGATGGTAAAGAGAATAGGAGCTGGAATATCACCTTGATTTACAACATTATTAATTGGAAAAGGCTCTGATAGAATAACATTATAGTTGTCATACATTACATACGTACATATATATATATATCTGCTCTACTTTGTATTGAGCACTCTTTTAATAGTAATTGTTGGTTATTGGAATTCATTCCATATACACCAATCATATACTTGTATATATATATATATATATATATATATATATATATATATATATATATATATATATATATATATATATACATACATACATACATACATACATACATACATACATACATAATGTATATTTAGGCAGCAATACAGTTAAACCTTTTTCATTTCTTTCAGATATTGATAGAAAATAGATCTAAGTACAAAAAATATAAAAATTCTAGAAGTCTTTCATATTAAAGAACAGCAATCCACTATCAATGAAAATTGTTTCAGTCTCGGCGCACTCGTTTTAAAATACTCTTAAACTCGGCCAACCGGGCTATATTAAATCAAGTAGATAACGATATCGTTTTTAAACCTTAATGTTACAGACATAATTAAAAGTAAAATAATTGTACATTTATAATTTTATGGAAGCAAATTATACTTTCTAATTTGAAATGAGATTCACGTTTGAACTCGTTCATTGTTTTAAAGAAAAGCCAAATAATATGAGTAATATATTAATAAAAGAAAACAATACTGGTAGAAATAATCTTTTAGTTCTAGTTTGTTTTTGTTTTTTAAGTTATTTACAAAATAATCCCACTGGAAGTATTTTTTTCTTATTTTTATCGTTATCATTGAGAATTGTCATATCAACTATAATAAAATAATATCGTGATTAGTATCAAGGTAGCCAACGCTGGTGTTTTTAGAATTCCATAAAATAGGATAATCGGCCGCTTATTAGTTGATGAATTGAAGTAGCAAGACAGAGACAAGCACACGCATCGAGGCATTCAATCTGTCAGTCATTCAATGGGAAGAGAGTTAAATAATCTCAGTTTTGGTTTACGAATGCATGTAGGAAGAATAGAATGATCTTTAGAATATAAGGAAAAAGCAGTGGCCGTGGAGACCATTGTGGGAAGAAAAATGCTAAGAAATTTGAATAAAAAAAGAGCATATTCAATAGTTGTTGTTCGTATCAGGAAACAGAAAATGAAATGATAAATATGTAATAAATAGGCAATATAATTAAGGTCAAACTAAAACAGAAAGTACGAAGTACTTTAGGAATAAATGAGATTAGTTGAATTTAATTTAGTAATATGTTTTCATTATTTTTTAGAAAAACAAAAGAAGAATGAGAAAATAGAAAAAAATTGAAATAATGAAAATCAAAAAACTGAATTTGATTAAAAGCAAAGAATATAAAATGAGATCTACCTAGAAAAAAGGTTCTAAAATAAATATATTCATAGAATAGATTAACGCTAAAAAGAAAGAGGAAAGTTAATTATTAGAAGAAACACAAGAAAAAACTATTAAGTTGTAAGAAAAAAGAAAATAATTAAAGAAAAGTTTTAGTAATACAAATTAATGATGGCAAAAGAAGACAGCCAAAATGAATTACGAACAAAATGGAAACGAAGTTTCAAAGGAGAATAAATTGTGAATAAAATAATGTAGTTGCAATTAATGGCGAGAAGGAATGACAAAAGAAAATGGACACGAAAGAGGTTAGACGAGAAAAAATAGATGGAATTTTGCCATTTGTCATTTTTCTTATATCTGTAGTATATAAAAAGTATGCCACTCTTTTGAAACGGTAATAAAAAAAAATAACAGTTACTGTGTTCAGTTGCATGTTTAAACATCTGTACTTGCGTGTATAGCACTGTATGTCTGTCGGAGATGGTACTTATAATAGCAGAAATGAGAACTTGTATATGCTATTTACTTATATTTAAACAGAGTTTAAGGAAAGATTACAAAGATCATATTTGTATCCATATCTATGGACGCCATTAAATTATATTAAGCATATACATGAATATACAGGCTCCAGATTTTTGAACTCGTTCCTACGGAAAAACTTAATTGACCACAAAAGGGATCAGTGTATTGAACTATGATTTATTGAATCGAACCTTATTTGAAAATGATCCTGAACACTTGAAGATCATTTCATTTAAATACAGGATAAATTGTCGTCTAAATTACGCAAAAATGAAAATAAAATTGAAATCTCATTTTAACAGATATATTTACCAAAATTACTCAAAAATATCTTGAAATACGAAAGAGTAAATTTATTTAATAAAATTACCATTGGCTTCAACCACGGCCTTCAGACGACTTCGGAATCTCTTGCATCTCTTCTGGACGGTCTCCTCGTTTAAGTTGGTGAATGCTGCCATAATCCTTGCCTTCACTTCATCTTTGGTGTTTTGTTGGTCTCCCGTTCAAATGCGACCCCCACATAATAATCAAACGGGTTTCAATCGGGAGAGTTAGGGTAATGTGGTCGCAGAAATTGTCTGTCTGCTTGTGTGGCATGGTGCAGAGTTCAGTTGCCAGACATAGGATCTTCCAGCAGCTACCCTCTTGACCCACGGCAGCACTACCTCCTCTGCCTCCGTGTAGTAGGCCCCCGTGTTGAGTCTGAGGCCCTGTAGGAAGATGAATAGAGCCATCATTAGTGATCACTCCAAATACCATGATGTTGACTGGATATATCATCCAACTCTTTCCGAATCCACTGCAAATATTTTGAAATGTTCGTATTGGAGCTACTGGCGCGAATGCCAAGCAGTACAGCACGCTGTTTCCAAATTCATGACAAAGGGAATTGCGTTATGGTGCTCTTCTTCTCACAGACGATTCCCAACTGATCCGACTATATTGTGCAGGCGACAAAAAAAACAAAAAAAAAAACAACGTGTATGGACAAAATTAAAAATATAAAATGGCGAAAATTCATCCATCGCACCCTATATATGAGTGATTTCACAGATTATTTCAGTTCCGATTAAAAAAAAGTATAAAGATTCAGAATAGGATACAGTCGTGGTTTAGCTTTGGTTTATATTTAGAATATAAAATTAACCCCTTAATAAAACTTTAAAATGTTTGAAACAAATATGTAACAAACATGCGCCGCAGCCACATAACCATAGACATTTTAGCTATCTCTCATTCCGTCTGCGTGTTCAACGGTAAGATACGCTAAATATTATTATTATTATTGTTGTTGTTGTTGCCGTCGTCGCCGTGTGTGTGTGTGTGTGTGTTGTCGCTGTTTTTGTTCTTATTGTCGGTACTCTTTTTGTTTTCAGACGTTATAATGCCGAATGAAAGTATTGAGATTTTGGCAATTCAGAGACAATTGTTCTAAGCCTGAGTTGCTTGCAGGATTCCAGATGTAGAAGGGAATAGGATTTTCTGACTGCACCTTCTAAAAACGAGTAGGTTACTTTTAAAGGGTGATGATCTGCCCCTTAATACGTTAGAAAGTTGACAACAAACTGTTGTTGATTTCAAGACTTAAAGGACAAAGCAATCCAGTCACTATCCCTCGAAAATTTTCAGAAGAAATCTTATTAAAGAAAAATATGTGTTCTCCGAAAGGACCCAAACATCCATCCGTCTGGGCAGAGGGAAACCGCCATTTGATGCGACGTGATTTAACCGACTCTGAGAGCGACACAGTTTCGAGTTCTGCTGGTGAGCGAATATTTTTCTTTAATAAGATATTTTGATTATTCAGACCGGTAGACGAAAATAAATATAATATTTAATAAATAAATGGAGCGTCTACTCAAATATGAGTATCCACTAAAAATAATGTTTAACGTGATGAAAACCTGTTGGGCTGATAAATAAAATCCATTATCATAGAAAATTGTATTTTTTACGTTTGGAAACCGAGCAGATATGAAAATTTCGAGGAATTTGTTACGAGAAGGATTTCTCTTAATGGCACGTTTCAATTCTTTGCTTGAACGCAAAGACTATCTGCGGCTGATTCGGTTAAGGCACATCGGATCTAATGCCGGTTTCACTGCGTTCACAGGCAGTGAGATAAAGCTTAATAAGTATATTTACATTTTACATGAGAAAAACTCAATAATCGTCAAGAAAAAATGCATAAACCTGGTATCAATGTTTTCTTATAGCTCTTGTATATCGCAAGTAGTTAAGTGTAATTGACCAGTGCAAATTGTAACCATAAAACTTCTGCCAAGCATATATAAAAGTATATTTTTCACTATCAAACTATTGTTGAGACATTTGGCATTAGTAGCAAAATTGCAAATATATTTTCTTGGTATATTGTGTTATATCGGTGCGTAATTATTTGTTACGTGTACTATAAATAAACTTGCATATGCTTGTGTATGCGTGTGTAATATGCTAACGTAAACAATTTCCAGTGTATCTGGATATGTATTTTCATATTGCAGTTTTCTGCTAAAAACTGTAATCTATATTATAAAATTAAAGCCGGTAGTCTGTCCTTTCACGGCTGCCTGCATGTTTCTTTGCATAACGCGCATATAATGTACGTCTGAGTTGCATGTGTCTTGCTTGTGTCATGTAATGAGCACGTTCACTCACACACACAATTTTACTGAGTTTTAATTAAAACACTAAAAAGTTCATTACCCTCTCACACAGTACGGGCATCACCTATCCTGAACTAAGCAATAAAATCATAAAATTGACAAGAAAAAATAGCCCTAATTACTTAAACCCTAAAATATCAGATATTTATAAGATTTTATTTAACTCTTCGGAAATTATTCATTAATAAATATAATTTAATTTTAATTTTTAGAAATGTTTTAGGTATGTTACTGAATCAAAATATACATGTGCATACGCAAACGTACATATTCACACAATTTTAATGAAACTTAAATAGTCATTTGTGTCGGGAGAGCTAGTTTTCCTTTCAGTCTGGTAAAGTGTATAAACTTTTCAAGTCGTTTTTATGGCTTCTGTAATTAAACAGAATATATTTTCTAATAAATATATGAATTTAAATGAATAAACAATTTAAATTTGATTCTTTTTTTCCTTTTGCTGTAAAATACTTATCAATATAAGGAATAAGATATTAGAAAATTTACATTGAATAATCTGATTCATTCGAAGCTTACATTTTCGAGTGTATTTAACATCGAAACAGGATGTTCACAGAAATGTCAGTGTCAGTATTTTTGTCTTGCTAGACAGAGAGGGACAAAAAGATTGTGTTTGAAAATAGAAAAAGCAGAGAATATGTATAAATCATGGATACTTTTAACGCAGGATTAATTTATTTGAGTTGAACTTGAACAAAATTAAAATATTCTGAAGGAAATCTGTTCTAAGAAAAGTCAATTTTTCCAAATAGGCGTTTGTAATTTTTTAGATTTTATTTGTATATTATTAATATAATATATAACTATAGATTGAGGCAAAAATCTTCTGTACCCTATAATTAATTTCATTCAAATGAATACAATTCACTTGTCAATATATATATATATATATATATATATATATATATATATATATATATATATATATATATATATATATATATATATATATATATATATATAATAGTGAATATTAACGGAGGCATCATATAAGAAATCACACTGTATTTCAGCAGTTTTTTTACTCAATTAAATAGCTTTATTCAAAAAACCTTTAAAAATTGGAAAGGACAAAATCTCGACAGAAATTGTTTTAAAAATTCATAAATTATATAATATTCAGTTTATGTTATGAGTTGATACTCTGTCAGACTGTGGCTAAGTTTTATAAATTTTTGAAGGAAGTTATGTTTTTTGTAATGTACATGTGCATTGTTCACTCCAAGACATTTTTGTGCATTTAAAACAACTTAATAGGAAAGCTTACAATTTAGGAATGAGATTTTGAATAGCAGCTCTTTTTTTTTTTTTGATGTTTTTTTTTTTGTTCCAAAACCAATTGTACAGTATATCATGGATAGATATATTGAGACAAAAACCATTGTAACACTTCCTGTGGGGGATCGTAAAGTTAAAAAAAAAGAATGTTGTTTCCAATCTGACGAACAAAGGATTAAATTTGACACGACGTACGGTAAAGAGGGTGCTCAATAAAAAGGAAGTCCGTTGTCTCCTTCAAAAAGACATTTTTACACGCGCTTACTTAGAAAGACATAGACATTTTGGAACAGAGATTCATGGAATGATGTGGCTAAAAATTGAATTTTTGTCTGAATTTCTGGCATGGGGATATTATTTAGATTATGTTCACGCGAACTACTGTCCTCACTTTTATTGTTATTATCACAATGTTTCGACATTAATGTCCTTCAGCTATCATCAGATAATTGTCGATCCGGGTAATTTCAGGAAATTTGAAATTAAACTTTTTAATTAATCTATGGAAGTAGATATCTCCCTCTCTTTCTCTCTCCCTCCTCTCTCTCTCTCTCTCTCTCTCTCTCTCTCTCTCTCACTCTCACTCTCGTTCCATTTACCATATTTATAATGTCTATTATTTAATACTGGTTTATTATTCGTTCCGTTTCCACTGGATCTTAGTCTGTACTGCCTGGTCCAGAGATTAAATCTCACAATTACTATGTTACAGAATTCACAAACAAACGATTTAATCTATCGTTGTCCTGTGCTAAAATGTTGAGTGTAGAATTGTTTGATTGAAAACAGTGGGTGCAGAGGAAAAGAAAACTAATAATGCTATCTCTAGAGTAAAACATGAGATTGGCAGTTTTATACTTTGTCAGTGTTTTAGCGGAACTGGAAGTGATCAATTGTTTAAAATCGTATAAACCATGTAGAAAGAGCACTATGATATTTTAAGGGAAAAATCTGTGAGATTCTGTCAACAACTTTTTGAAATATTTTTCATTTTCTAATAAGATAATGATCCTAAATACGCAAGTCCTCAGGTGAACATCAACTCCAAGAAAACATGATCAATATTTTAACTTGGCCTGAGTGAGTTCGGATAAGAATCCAATTGGAAATTTGTAACCATAAGAACTTGGGTTTCAAGCAATTGTATGTTCAAATTGGTAGAGTTAGATCGGTTTGCTTTCAAAGAATGGAAAGTTATAACGAAATAAATATATAGTAGATTATTTACTATCTATACGTAAAAGTTTCCCTAAGTTATTGACCATTTATTATTAACTGAAACATAAGGTTAATTTTGTTTGTGCCAGTGTTTTATCTGATATTTTATTTATGCTGCTGTATAGAATAAAACAATCCTCATATTTATTCTACACACATACGTATATATATATATATATATATATATATATATATATATATAGCTTGCCTCAGTATTACGAAAATTATTTATATAAATTGAAATTTAATGTATGGTAGGCATAATTTTGCCCCTCACTTTATATTTGAGTGTTACAATTAAGAAAAATGAAGTGAAGAATGAAAATAATGTAAAAAAGCAAATATTAGAACTTAAATGCATTAGTTGAATATCGACAAAAAGTTCAGGATCTTTAAGGAATTGGATAATGAGCAAATGAAAAATCTGAATATATAAATTAGTAGATTAGTGGCTAAACATTGATATTGGTATTGTTGCGACAACGTCTATAGACATTATGGGCAAAGAAGTGTGTAATTAAGCAATCGTCAAATCCGTGAACTGAAGTATGTCTACTATCAAAAGAATCGAAAAGTACATTCATCATAGTGATGGAATATTGATTCCATTAATACAACAAGATACTGCTAAAAAAAATTGGCAAACGGACTAATTACAAACATATTAAAGCATGGGTATTTACATAGACATATTAAAGCATGGGCATTGAAACAGACAAAAAAAATTACAGATGAGATAATATAGGGATGGTTATGAAGAGGACATTTAAAGAAAGAATTCATATCGCTATCTGTTACTGCCTCGTGACATTTTTATAAGAATAAACCATATTACCTTTAAACTAAACAGAACGCAGCAAAGAGCGAATGTTTACTATGTGACATTCTGAGTTCTTCCGAAACAGAACAAGAAGAGAACGAGAATTTGATAGCTGTGTATTAAGGCTTGCTGCCAGGAGATAACATTGAGAGATTTTCTGTAAATATTAATGAAAAGGGATACAATTAATCACTACTGAAGTTTCTGTAAAATACACGTTAAACTAATGAAAGAATGAATACGATATCAGAGACTGCAAAAAACTGCAAATGACCTATTGAAATTTCAAAACACGAAGCCAAAATTAAAAAGTAAAACATGAAGATTTTAAGCGAAGAACGAAGAGACAAAATGATTTGTGTGTGGCTGTGTAGTGACACTTGAAAAGAAAATGCCGAGTAATAAGTGTCCCGAATAAGATGTATAAATGTGAAGAGAGACGATATATTGCAAGATAGTAAATATCGACGTCGGGGAGACCGTGATACGAACATAAATCATAATGTAAGTGAATACATGTAGGAAAAATTACACAAATATGCACGAGTAAGTAAGGCCGTTGATCCACTAGAAATCGAGCAAGAAAACCAAACGTGACCATGAAGGCCAAATGTTTCACATTCAAATAAAGCAATCACATCAGAAAACCGGATGTATTATTATACATAGAGCTCTACCATATAGTGAATTTATCTGTTCTGTCAAACAACTAAGTATAAATGAAAGAAAGTGAACATTCAGAAAAATACCTACAATATTTTCAGCGAACTAAGAAGATAAAAGAACATCACCGTGACCCTTATAATATAATAGTGCAGTAACTGGAATAGTGCCGAAAAAAATGAACGGAGTTTAGAAAATATGGACATCTGAAAATGAAATCATTCAAACAGCAACATAACAATCATCACCTGCAACAGTGATAAGAGTACTCATCGACTGAAGAAAGTGATCTCCAATGAAAGCGACCATTTACTGCTACTGAAATAATACGAATATTTCAAATCGAATATCGAAACCTTGTTAGAAAATAAATATAGGTAATATAAAGTGGAGAATTTTGAACATAATTATAGTAGCGCTTAGGACGAAAACATTTGCTGAGACTTCTATTTTTCAGCTGTTACAGCATCATACTTTACACGATCCATCATATATTATAGGCATGAAAATAATAATAATAACAATAATAATAACCATAATAATAATAATAATAATAATAATAATAATGAAGAGAAATTCATATTTCCTAAAGAAAATATAAATATCGTTACTATTAAGAAAATAGAATTACAGAAACACCCTTAATAGATTTAGATTTTGTCACAAAGATTAGGGAATTGGAGCATGATGAAGCTTATAAGTACCTAGGAATTAGCGAAGGAGATGGCATACAACACCCCCAAATGAAGGAAAAAATAAGAAAAGAATACTACAGGCGTGTACGTCTGGTACTAAATACTGAACTAAACTCAAAAAATAGAATATCAGCTATAAACACATTGGCTGTCCCAGTCGTGCAATACAGCTTTAATGTCCTTAACTGGACCATAGCTGAAATTAAGCGAATGGACGCCAAAACGAGAAAGCTTCTCACTTGCTATCGCATGCATCATCCCAAAGCTGATGTTGATCGTCTGTATGTGCACAGATCCGAAGGAGGCAGAGGATTAGTTCAACTAGAACTGTCCTACAAAACTACAACAATTGGCCTCCAAAGATACTTGGAAACTACAGAAGACTGGATGATGGTATACGTCAAGGAACATGAAAGTAGTAAGCGTCTTTATTCCGTAATGAAAGAAGCCAACAAATTCAAAATCGAGTTTCAAATGGGCGTAGATATGCAACTACAGCACAATACACCGGCTGAAACTGCAAAATACTTAAAAAAGACAGCAAAGACGAATGCAACAGACCAGATACAGAAGCGATGGCAAGATAAACCACTTCATGGCCAATACTCTGCCCGTACCAAACAAGCTGATGTAGACAAAGCCCGTACACATCAGTGGCTAAGCGGGTGCAGGGTTGAAAGCGGAAACTGAAGGTTTTATCCTTGCTGCGCAGGCCTAATGCTTGCTAACTAGGAAGTATCAAGCACATACTAAAATATTGTGTTAGCCCAAAATGCAGATTCTGTGATAAATATCCAGAAACGATTGATCATCTTGTATCAGGTTGCACGATGTTGGCACCAACTGAATATAAAACCCGACATGACAGTGGGCCAATATCTGCACTGGAAAATCTGCAACTTCTACGGGAAGGAAACTGAAAGAAACTGGTATGAACACCACCCAGACCCGGTTACGGAGATAGGACCTGTTACAATTCTATGGGACTACACAATACACACTGACAGAACAATCAAGGCCAACCGCCCAGATATTGTTATTAAAGACCACAAACAAAAATGGTGCCTCCTTATTGATATGGCAGTCCCTGCTGACTGCAATGTATCTTTGAAGATATTTAAAAAGTTGTCAAAATACAAGGACCTTGAAATAGAAATCTCGAAAATGTGGCATATGGGAACATCAACAATCCCTGTTGTAGTTGGAGCCCTAGGACTGGTTGGAAAAGATTGTAGTAGACTAATTGAAGGGATTCCTGGAAGTCCATGCCTCAAGGAGATACAGAAAATTTTTCTGACAAGTACAGCCCACACTTTACGAAGCATTTACTGGAAAATGAAAGCCTATGAAATTTCTTTCTTCTTCTTTTTTTTTTTTTTTTGTTTGTCAGTGGAAAGTCTGGGCGGGACCCTGAAAGAAATGTGTAAACGCCAGAAATCAAAGAAAATAAAAAATAATAATAATAATAATGAAGAGAAATGCATATTTCCTAAAGAAAATAGAAATATTGTTACTATTAAGAAAATAGGAGTATGGTTACTATTACTTTATTTTTTTTTAATCCCTTACGGAAAGATCTTTGTTCACTCACCCAAAAGACAATGTTTGGCAGTGAAATTTTAAAACGGCCATGATATGCAAATCCATTGGTGGAAAATGAAAGCCTTTTTACAAAAACGCTTACAAACACTTTAGAGCAATCTTACTAAAAACATGACTGTCGTAAGTACTGTCTAAGCATATTGAAAACACTGCGAAGAACTAGTGATCTACTCGTCTAATTCGCTAGCCATTCCACGATGGCGAAACGCTTTTATTAAATCATTACTACGAGAAAAGAATAAAATATATTATAAAACAGTTATAAAAATAAAATTCCTCATGATTATAATGTATGTTTCTTTCATAAATACCTAAAAACATTTCAGAGGATTTTTGCTATTATAATAATATTTAATATTATAACAAGAATTATAAATGAGACGATTAAATAATGATAATAAAGCTAAGAACAACTATGAAATGTAATAATAGTCCAGTAAATCTTTTAACAACCATAGTTATCAGCAACACCATTCTCATCAGCATAGTATAAAACTATAATGTAATTACGGCGGGTACTTGTAAATCCAATATTTTGCTGTTTGAATTAAAAATATTTGATAAAACCTAAATGATAATAGTCAAAACATTTTCTTAAAAACCTAATTGCTAGTAATTATGCTAGTAAAAGTGATGGCCCAGGTAATGCCTCGATAATGGGAACATCATGTGGAAATATAAAGTGAAACCAATGATAATGATTGTTGTTATTAGTAACAAAAGTAATGTTATGAAAGATAACTGCAATTATTATATGGAACAGTACCTATTATTAAAATAAAATCTTAGAAATAAATATAGTCATACCACAATAATAATAATAATAATAATAATAACGTAATAATTGTATATATTTTCAATATAATGCTAAAATTGTGAAAGCGCGTTAATATAAGCAAGTATAAAAATGCAAATATGATAATGTCAATAATTTTAAAGTTTTTATTATAAAAAATGAATTTTAATTTTAAAAAATGACAATTTTACCATAAAAGTGAGAAGAATTTAATATTTATTCAAACAATTGTATGACAAAAATAAAAGATTCAGTTATATTTTCAAAACAAAGAAAATGGAATATCCTCTCATAAAAGTGGTTTCCAAAATGTACAAAGATAAAAAATTTCACAAAATATACCAAACAGAAGTGATAGCATCAAAGACAACAGCAACAACAACAACAACAACAATAATAACAATAATAATAATAATAATAATAATAATAATAATAATAATAATAATAATAATAATTGAAGATCTTAAAAAATTATCAAAATACAAGGACCTTAGAATCGAAATCTTAAAATGTGGTACATAGCATTTACTGGAAAAGTTTCCAATAGAGACATTAAAGGGATTTCTAGTAGTATACACCTTAAAGAAATACAAAAATTGTACTCACAAGTACAGTTCACACATTACGAAGGGTTTTATCTTTATAAAATGTGTGTGACCGTAGGGTTTTTTCATTTTGTTTTTCTCAAAAAATGCTTAGTGGAAAGAGTTCTGATGACATTTCTGACGTTAGGTCTCTGGTTGGAATCCGGAAAGAAATGAGTATACACCAGAAATCAAAGGAAAAAAAATAATTTGTGGAGAAGACAGTGAAGCTAATACTCATCATAATCACTAACAAATTGGTCAGTCCCAATGACCACCGCAAAGAGATTAGAGAAGTACAAACAACACTAGTAAAATTTAAAACGAAAATTACAAAAGATTTAAACAGCGTTGCTGTTATTCGGCCATCATTAATTACCACAAGATAAAACTTGTCCGAAAATTTATTAATTTATTATTAATAACAATAATAATAATACAGAAAATGATACTAAGAATTTGAAAAATCTTTGCTCTCACTTCATCCCAATTAATAATCACTACATATGCCTGGTGTCAAATAATAATCATAAGTAAATGTAATAATTTAATTAAGAAAGGATATCATACCATGTATGATGGTTCGCAAATGGAAACTGCAAATGACTGATTTTACAATAGACTCCAAGAATATGGCCACAAACCAAATTCTGCCTTTGGTAATAAAAAATACAATATTGTCTGTGTCTTCGAGAACCGAACGGCATCATAATCAAGAAGAAGAATATTTATCAGAGGTTTTCACTCTTTCGGTATATATCAGAGTAAAATTGAAAGAAAGTGAATGTCTGTGCAACTTTTTAAAAAGCGATGAACTCTTGTGCCAATCATTGTTGGTGCGCTGGGAAAGGAAACATCCTGACTGAAAACAGCTTGAATAATTCTTTCTGCCATTTGAACCCTAGGGAAAGCTACCAATAAAATCTGGTGTAAAAATCAACATATACAAAATAATAATAATAATAATAATAATAATAATAATAATAATAATAAGAAGAAGAAGAAGAAGAAGAAGAAGAAGAAGAAGAAGAAGAAGAAGAAGAAGAAGAAGAAGAACGACAACCAGGTGAAGAACGACAACCAGGTGAAGAACAAGCAGGACAAGATGAAAAAAATGTAATGGACCTGTTGAAATCGGCAAAAATACTAGAGATTGCTAAAAAAAATTATGAAGTTGTGTAGTCACTTGATCTCCAAAAACAACAACTAAGTATAAATAGCATTAAAATTCATAAAGGAAGATAAATAAAAAGAGAATAAAATCAGAAGAATAAATTATATAATTTTAATTTTTTTTTTTTTTTCAGAATTCACGGTTAATTTCAAGGTTTGCGTGAAAGAAGCTTTTGTCATTCCGAGCTGCAGTCAATATTGCATTCTGTCTCTCTCTATTTCTATATTTTTCTCTCTCCCAAACACACACGCGCGGACACACAGATGCATGCACAGAGGCACGCACGCACACACACACGCACGCAAACTAACAGCTGTAACTACATATAACTACTGCTGCTGCTAGTCCTACAAGCATTCGTTGTTTGCGAGATGCGAAGTCATTAGCATTTTCGATGTTATTTTTCGCGGACTTATATCCTCACCTTTGAGCAATTTACTCTAAATAGAAAAATTTTCTTTCTGATCATAATCAATAGAAACAAGGTAAAAAATATATTTACTATTTGTCATCTCAGGGATTTAAAAAAATCCAAGACAAAAAAGTGTACCCAAATCTCTGACTAGATGTTGGGTTCTGCTATTTAATGTCATCAGATAATGGTTAGCAGGCAATGTACCGTTCTATGGGTTCAAAATGTCGTGTAAAGCAACAGAGAGATTGAAAAAAGGAGAGAGACTGGGGGAAAAGAGATAGAAAAGATGAGGATCATAAATCCGTTAAAATATTTTTTCTAGTCAAAGTAAAATTATATTTCCTTTAACATATTACGATTATCTCTTTCTGTAAGATGAAGATTATAATCGTATATACTCCTACCAGTGTTACCACAACTACTTCTACTAATACTACAAGTACTATTACGACTACTATATTAACTTTTAGCAAACAACTGCTGCTGCTACAATTGCTGCTGATATTGCCGCTACGCCTTCCATCACGAAACAGACAGTGACACAAGGGAGACACAAAGCTGGAAGAGACGAAAGAAGAAAGGAAAAAAGAGAAGTAAAAAGAAGAAAAGCACAAGAGAAAAAAAGAGAGAAAGAAAATCAAATGATTGATACAGCGAGAGAGGGAGAGTGAATGAAAGAGAAAGCCAACGAGAGAAAGATCAAATGAAAGCGAAAGAAGTTATGGTTATTTTCTTCATTTTTCCTTCACTTAACCATGGCTTTACGCAAGAAGAAATATCTTAGAGACTCGTGCATCTCTATATAATACTTTTAATGTTGTAATGTACCTGACCCCAAATAATGTACTCTTCTTTTTATCATGTTAGGATAAAATCAAATCAAGAACAAAGGTCTTGTATTGTGTTCTAATTCAAAGGTAAAATTAATGTAGTTAAATCATTATATTTATACTTTGCTATATTGTTTACATTCAGTTTCATATTACATAGTTATGTATGTGCATATTTACTAAAAAGCATCCTGTGACTTGCGTTGTGTAAATATTTTCTACATGCGTCGTCTCCATACACCTATCACTCTTTGCCACATACATGCGTTAATTTGCAGACTAATTTCAGTTCTCCATTTTTCATGTACCTAAATTATCTTTTTATTTTTGCCCTTAATATCTAGCTTAATATTTTGTAATAATTGTTTCCGATACGGTATCTGGAATAGAATACCAAACTATGACAGTAACCAGTATTAATACTATGAATAGAAAATATAACTTGTCTATGTATGTTTTGTTTATTCAGTAATTGTGTTATTATCTCTAATGGATATCAGTGTATTGATAATGATAGAGCTTTGTCTTCGTTATAGTGCTATATATATAATTGATGTGTGCAAGTATAATAGAAAAATATTAAGATGCTTTAATCTTAAATCATATTCAAGTCATTTCAGTATACTTAAATGTGAAATATGCCTGTTCATGTATGTACACAGAATCATATTTTTTAGAAATTTACCTTAAATGTACTCACTTTTGTACAAGTCTAAAAATGATAAAAAGTGATATTTTTCAGGCACAATATTGTATATTTACAATATACATATTTGAATGTTCTCGGAGATATGAGTTCATTTGAAAATTGCCATTCGAGACGTAAAAAGAACGTAAATATATTAATTTCAATCAGATGTATGCATCTAAAAATTTAAAAAATAGTATGCAACAATGTAGAACAGTTTTTTCTCAATAATTTTCCGTTGCTACATCTTCTCAAATTAAAATGTAACACGTCCAAATTGCCACTTATTTTAAAAAGTCCAAATACTGCGAGATTATTTTAATTTGAACAAACGAAGCAGTGTGTGACAATTATTTCATTTTTATGTATTTTTTCAGTAACGCACTTCCATAATTTCATCAATTATTTAAACTGTTCTATTCTTTAAATGAGAAAACCTTCAATCATTATCGTATTTTTATATCTATGATGACAAAATACAGTTAAAATATTACAAACGCTGAAAGCATGAGCATTCATATAAAACAAATTCTATTTTATAGCGAAATTTGTTTTTTTTTTTAAATGTATTCTTTGAATAATTCCATAGACTTCGACAATGCTGTGGTAAGAATATCTTTTTTCAAAAGGTGGGGGGTATTTACAATGGTTCCATTTAATATGAGCATGAACTTTATTTATATATTTCAGTTTTTAGCAAACTCTTTACTACTACTACTACTATTATTATTATTATTATTATTATTATTATTATTATTATTATTATTATTATTATTATTATTATTATGTTGTTGTTGTTGTTGTTTTTGTTCTTGTTATTGTTATTGTTGCTGTTGTTCTTGTTCCCGGAGCATCTGCTGTAAAAATATTATGGCGATTTTGAATAAGGCGCAGTTGCAATATTAGATGAGAAAAATAAATTTGTCTAACCAAAATATATGAAAATAGTGATTATGATAAAGTATATTAACTTCATACTGTTTACTTCATTAGAGTTCCAATGGGAAAGACAAGCTTTTGAAATCCTTGTGTTTTTTTTTTCTTTTCTCTAGAAGTAAATTAATTCAGTAGAATCATCATTTAATAATTTCCCCAATGTACTACAATTATTCAGTAAGCGAACAAGTATGATATGATAAAAGGATTCAAATATAACCCACAACATAAATCTCATAATAATTATCATGGCTATTTTGCTGGTGATACGACAATATATCTGAATAACACGAAAGAAAATATGTTTTACAGGACATTGTGAAGTTAAATTATTTATTTCTTCTACGAAATACTATAAAGCAAAAATACTTCGAGTAAGGATGTTTCTATCAAGACTTCCCGGAAATTATCAATGCTAACATATATATGGGTGTCATACATAAGGCGCAAACTATTACTGCTTCATATTGCTGTTACGCTAAACATCAACTAACATTGAACCAATAACGTGAGAGTTTAAAGTCTAATGCATACATAAAATGCGGACAAGTCTACTGAGTTGAAAACACAAGGAATTTTATGTATTTTTACAGACTAACCTCATCAACGGGAATTTAAATAAAAGCGCCAAAATAAATATAGTTGACGAATTTTCGCAAACTTGATGTATCTATCTCCATGCTTAGGCCAAAATGTAGGGAAAGTAAAAAAAGTGCTATATTTTTATACATATGTTACGAAACGCCATGGTAAAACATTTCTAAAGCAATTTTAATATAAGATCCACATTTTGAGAAGTAAAAATTAATGGAATTTTGCTTATTGCATTTTCTTAAAAATATGTGAAAAATTGAGCAATACAATTGATGTTTCGCTCTGCAATCAAATGGCTCAATATGAAAATATGTTCAATATTCTTAGAAGTAATTGATTCCGAATTACGAGAGGAGAATAAATATTTCTTGGTTCGACAAAAAATATATATATACATATATATATATATATATATATATATATCTGCATATATATATATATATATATATATATATATATATATATATATATACATATATATATACATATATATATATATATATATATATATATATACATATACATATATATATATATATATATATATATATATATATATATATATATATATGTATATATATATATATATATACACAGGATTGGTGTATAGGGAATAAATTCCAATAATGAACAATTATTATTCTTAAAAGAGTGCTCAATACACAGTGGAGCGAATATAATTATTTATTTAAAAATTATAACAGAAATATTTTATAAAATCACTACAAAAATAGCCATTTTGTTTCAACACCTCAGGTGTCTTATCAAGTGATGATGTTGAAATATGTATATATATATATATATATATATATATATATATATATATATATATATGCAGATATAAATACACACTCATATATATATATATATATATATATATAAATATATATATACATATATATATACATACATATATATATGAGTGTGTCTGTCAGTATTTATCTCTGCAGATATATATATATATATATATATATATATATATATCTGCAGATATATATATGTATGTATTTATATATATATATATATATATATATATATATATAATATATATTTGTTTGTGTATGCGTTCATACATTTCATGGCAAATAATTTATTATAGATTTTGACTTTGCATATATGTATGTAATACACGTCTATGTGCAATAAGAACATACGCTACCTAGCTATGACAATGATAAACAAACATCGATATATATATATATATATATATATATGTGTGTGTGTTTGTGTGTGTGAGTGAGTTCGTGTGTATTATGTGTGTGCAGATGTGTGTATGTATAAATATAAATTGGGAACATGGTGTGGTTTCAAGTTCAATCAATAAAGTAAAAGTAATCTAGAAAAACTGGAACTAATCATTTACATGCGAGAATAATCCGTTATATTTCGTACTCTATTCGTGTACAGATATGCCATACGCGTACATGTATCTATTAATGTATATCTGTTATATGTTATTCTATGTATTGAAAACCGGAATTGCACTGTTTTAACGAGTATCTAAACAAAATATTTTTCCGTAAAGGCATGAAGCGAGTATATGTGAATTTTCATATATATTTATTTACAGAAGTAATAAGTACCTGCTTAAGAAATGCATTTTCTGCATCATTTAACCAAACTTGAAAATTCTTACATTTTATGAACGGTGTCTGATTGGTGAGATTCATTAATAGGCTATTATCACATATATGAACTGAAAATAATTTATCATAATTATCAGTAATATAAACAAAACACAACTGCCTATATCACTGTATAATTTACCAATCTATCACTTGGATGCATGGGTGTTATTTTTTTCTTTTATTAAATAAGCGTTTAAATGCACTGACAAAATAGAAGTAATCCTGAAATTTCTGGAAATTTCTGGAAATCAAAATCGTAGTCCAGGAAATGCAATCAATTTTAAAATTATTTCACTTTATGTCCAGTATGACTGGAAACGGTTTCTGTTGTGTTAAAATAGAAAAGTTTTATTGAAAATATTTTTTTATAGAAAGCATTGAAATAAAAAAGGTTGCTTGTAAAAAAAAAGAAAATAAGTTGTTTCTGTTTGTTACAGATGTGAATATCGTAATGCCAGGAAAATTCCTTTTACTTTCTTAATTCTAATTCAAAAATTACATCGAAATATGTTTTTTGAAAAATTATTCATTCATATTCTCATATGTCTCATGCGACAAATTTTATATCTTATTGAAAGATTTCTTGTTTTTCTAAACATATTTAATTAATTATTGTACTGAAAATTTCTCCTGTGAACTTGCATACAAACAAATATCTCTCTGTTACTATCTCTCTCTCTTTCTCTGTGTGGGTGTGTGCACTAGCGTGCGCACATTTATATACGTTTCTTACTTTTGTTTCAATAGTTGACAGTTATTGAATAATAAACTAATGACTTGACTAAACAACAGTAAATATAACTCTAACCCTAACCTTAACCACGCTTCTCCAAGATTAATATTTTAATAATATCTACATCTTTTGAGTGTAGATGCAAGAATTGAGTTCCTTTTCTTCATTTAATTAATTTGTATTCATTTATTTTTTTCTGCTTTTGATCTCTTGCTACAGACCTAATAAATCTTTTGTTGTCATCATCACTAAAAATGTTTCATTCTGTATTTTGTATTTTTCTATCTGATTTTACGTCTGTCTTTGCCAGTTTACTATAAAAATAATAATAATTAAAAAAAATCAACAACAGTAGCGACAACAACAGAAGTGTTGGGGAAGGTACGGTATGTTTGAGATGACTTCGTTTCACACAATCCGTTGTAAAACAATAATACAATTTTGGTGTGAACATGCAAATATGAAAACAACAACAACAATAATAATAAGTTAAAATATTGCGGGAAGTACTGGGCTTTTGGGCATAATTGATGAAAACTGATCTGAAGTTAAAGCAATTAAACACAACTACTAGGTGTGGAAACACAATGAATAATAATAATAATAATAATAATAATAATAATAATAATAATAATAATAATAATAATAATAATATGCGTGTATAATAGATAAATAAAAATATAAGTATGAAATTTTCCTCTTTATTCTTTTTGTCCTGTTGCTATATGACCTTTTATATCACTACTTGACTTTTTTTAATCCCAGGTGCATTTTGTTCTTAAAATAAAAACTTATAACTTAGATTACCTAATCTCTCTCTTTTGTCAGTCACCATTTAACTGTTGCACATCTGAGTCACATATCCTCCAGTATTTACTTACGCGTTATTTCAGCGGGAAAATCGAAAGGAATACTAAATGTTACAAATCTTTGTTTTAATTCAGTTCTCAAAAAATATAATTAACAACAATGGTGTCCGAAAATTAGTATATTCACACAATCTCAGCTA